>BMAF01002772.1:0-62250 GCA_014132575.2 Gasterosteus nipponicus
GAATTAAATTAATCAATTCAAGCTAAAATGTAAGTCTATAATTAGGCTACTGAGCCTGATCTATTTGTACCAGAGATTTTCTTACCTTTTAAAAAAAATGTCACCCGGGCTAAAAACTCCCTCTGCGACCCTGATTTGCATTTGTATAGCTCACAGCATTTTCATTTACATGTCAAAGCCTCCCTAGAATTAGGAGGAGGGGGTCATGGGGGACATCTGCCAAGGAGGCCCACATCAATCTCTGATAATTTACGGCAGTTTTCCTGAAATTCCACAACAATTTACAGTGCCGCATACTGCCGAAAATCCCACTTTTCGTGTCCTCGTGAGCTGGGAGAACGTGTCTCCATTTACCATGGCGTCTAGAGACGTCGACCGGCGAGACACCGGCAGGAGAAAAGAAAGCCAACGACTAAACCCACAACTAAGGTGAAAAACAACCAAAAACCACATCACATTATATATATATATATATATATATATATATATATATATATAAAGGGAAGAAAAGAGAATAACCGCTCACTCAGCGACGCTACACATATATATTTATAGATCGATCTAGATTGTATTCATTTGTCCTGTTATTGACGTGTCTAATGCGCAACCAGATACATTTGAATAGCTGTCTTTTTTTAAAGCCCATATTCGAACGTCCTTTCTGAGTGCCCTAGTGCACACTTGGCTGTTGTCCTGACCTTGTGCACCCACCACTGTCCCCTCTTCTTCCACCTGCCTTCCCCTGTTGTAGCTCTTGGCCGCCCTGCTGGTCTCCTCTGTCCCCTTCTAACTTGGGCTTTTCTTGTTGTCAGAAGATACAAAAAATGACAGTCTGAACACTAGGTTTAACTCTTTGTTCCCGTTATTTAGTACAATGTATAGTTGTCTCCTATGGGACACCACATGCTTTAAGAGTCGAGACTTGCACCAAGGACAATTTCTTCACTTCAGACGCTGATTTCCCATGCCTAGATCGCGGTCTTACTATTATCTCGTCCTTGATAAACGGTGGGATGTTTGAAACTGTGACCTTAACTGCCGGTGGGCTGAGAGGAAGGACGTGTCAAAAACCACAACCCCATTCTCGACCAGGGGGTCACTTTATTTATACTGTCTAAGAAAGTGACCAGAGCATTGTTCATCCTACCAGCGGACTTCACGCTGCTGTGACCGACTAGTTCTCCCACTGCCAGGCTGCAGTCGTCCGCTGAACACTGCCATCTTCACGCCGTGTTTCCTGGCCAGCTTGTGCAGATCCATGCTGGCACACACGCTGCCCGACTGCACCAAACCGCTAAATATGCACCCGACACACCACAACACACTCCAGAAAAGTGATCAAAACAGGTGGGGCGGCAAGCAAGGGGTTTCATTATGTTGGTCTGTTGACAGAAAGCATAGCTGCGTCATGTGACTCCTCTAATCAGGTCATAGGAGCAGCTGTGTGAGTATCCACGGTAACTGCCCAACTGAAAGGGCAGAGACGGACAGCGAGTTAAGGCTGGCGTCTGCATCGTTGTGTCGACGCACTCGTTTCAATTCATGGTTCTGCGTGTGTTGCAGAGCAATTCACCTCCAGAACAAGAGTGACGTGTTTTGTTGAAGACGACCGAGCGAGAGTCACGTCCAGGGCTGCAGTGGGGTAGTACTCGGGCGCTCTGTGTTCGCCGGTCGTGCACGGTAAGAGGACAAGAAAAACGCCTGGTGACGCGTAGATTAGAAAACAAGTCAGTTCTCAATGTGAAAAAAAACATGCTGTATGGGCTATTTATGATGACATAGGTAGTACATGAGTGTTCCTTTAACTTGTTGTCAATTACACATGTTGTCAGTGTAATTGACAGGCTGCTTAACTGGTTAACTCTTAAATTCAACATATTTTTTCAGGTAGTGATAGGACAGGCAATGATGCAGAGCGACGCAAGCCTCCCGCACCAGGCTGCGATTGGTCCGCTAACTACGTCCTTTACGGAGTCTCACATTTCCGCTTTCATAGCCCGATACCTCCATTATTAAAAGGAAGGATGTTTACGAGAGAACGGATCAGATTTAAGAGCTTTTGTCGGAAGAAATGCGTAAATATGACCGCTTCTACAAGCCGTCATTGGCGGGTTGGATTCACGGAGGGAGATAACGCCGGTTTGCCGGTCGAGAGGTGCACAAAGTTGTGGAGGAAAATACGGGACAAATGTGTCTGCGATGAAAAGCAGCAGTGTCGATGCACGGGGCAAAAAGTCTATGATAAATAAATGAACAAATAAATAAATAGACGTGACTCTCTAGGTCGCGAGCGCGCAGAAAACACCTTCGAGTGCGAGCAGAGACTAACCTCACGAGCAATGAAGTTCACGTTCTGCGAGATTCCGCAAATATCTACATCTATATGCAGAGTAGAGCTTTTCGCTTTGGCTATTGGTCAGACAGGCACTGTGGATGTTGCTACTATCGGACACACAGCCGTCCCTCTCACTGCCATCAGACTGCCCCCCACCTGTCTCCTCTTCCTCCCCAACCTTGATGGCTTTGGCCTCGCCTCTTTTTTTCCCTTTTGGTTCCCCTATTTCCTCCTCCACCATCTCAACCTCTTCCACCTGCTCCACCCGCCCCATTCAGTACTCCACTCAACTGTACCTGTATCGCACAGGACTCCTGTCCCACGCTGCCCCCATCCTCACTTTGTCTTTCCTTCTCCTCCATCCTCAACCTCTACCACCTCCCCCAAAGCTTCTCTCATGGCTTGACGTCCCGCGAGCCACGTCAGACGGACAGGAGGCGGTGGCGTGCGGCAGGCGGAGTTGGGTCCCTGCGCCTTGGGCAGGCCCCTCCTCGCCGCAACCGTAACATTTCATCGCCGGCGACGATGATGCAACAATCCCACACTCTTAATCATCTACCTTAACGTGGAAGCGGAGGTTGAGGTCCACATTCCGGTTGTTAAGTATCATGTAGAGGTGTCTGCAAGTGCGACGCTACGTGCTTCAGCAACTGAGACCTGGATCCGAACAAGATCCTTTTTATCTGTGACACCACCTTTCCGTGTCTGGAGAGTTCTCTGCTGAGGAATTGGTCTGTGATGAATGGAGTTAAGTTTGACAAAACCACCTTTGTGGCCAGTTGTTTCAGTGACAAAACCTGTACGAACATTTCATTTACCGCGAGGCCCGCCTCGACGACTCGGTCCTGACTGTCAACTTTGGCAACTCCGTGTCGCCCACTTTAACCGCTAGGAACCTCGACGTGACGCTCAACAGCCGACTCTCCCTGACTCCCAACATCACTGACATCACGATCCTGTAGATACTCGCTCTACAACATCAGGAGAACACGTCCTCTTCTCACTCAGAAGGCAGCGCAGGTACTGATTCAGGCTCTTGTCGTCTCCCTCCTGGACTCCTGTAACTCTCTCCTGCAGGTCTCCTGCTACCACCATTCACCTCTGCAGCTCATCCAGAATGCAGCAGCTCCACTGGTCTTTAACCTTCCTAAGTTCAAACTTATGTTTGAAAGGTACTTATTATAAGTCGCTTTGGATAAAAGCGTCAGCTGAATGTAATTGTCAGAACAGTTCGGGTGGCAAGACTCAGACGCAGAGTACGTTGATAGGGTGACAGTTTATTTTCATACAGAGTATGAAACAAAATCCAAAAACTAAGGACGCTCCTAAAGGAGGAAAACAGAGCTACTATCAAAACTAACTGAGGCTTGACACGGAACAAAAAAGAGCTCTAAAGAAAAATCACTCACGAGGTAAAACGGTGATCAAGACAAGAAACTATGGACACTGCTGGTATGACGACACACTGGCACAAGACAAAGGGAGACGCCGACTATATGAACACGTGGGGAGGAAAAGGGAACAGGTGGACACAATCAGACAGGTGACACATCAGGAAGGTCAAGGAACCTGAAACAAGAGGAGATTTAATCGCCAAAATAAAACAGGAAGTCACGAAAACATAGAGACAGGACAAAACCCAACTAGACATACAGGTGTGACAGTATGTAAAGTGAGGGTTTGAAATACAGTACTTAGGGACTTTTCCCTAACACTGAGATGAATGTACTCCTGGAATAAATGGTTTAGCTTAGCCTTTTCTTACTTTCTGTTTTGAATAAATGGTAGATGGAGGAAAATAATTCTGTGCTGTTTAGGGATTTTATTGATTTACACATTCACACATACTCACTGATACAGGTTTTTAACATTGAGATCAGTTATTTTTGATCTAGTGGGTAACATAATAAATCATGTAAAAGGGGGGAATTGATAATAAAACCGTTTTCCTTTCTTACTCATCTTGGCTGAGGAATGCAAGGTCAGAAAGAAAAGCAGAAAGTGCCAACCAGGCGACACACTTTTGATAAGGATGAGTCAGAGACACCAAGCACTATACAACACTCCGACATTGTTCATTCAGACCACACATTGTATCTGACTGGATCTAGTATTGCACCTGCTCCAGTACTTGTTGGAATGCTTTGAAGCATGCCAGGTATTGTTCTTCCAATCTTTACTCAACTTCTTCATACTCTCAGCTATTAAAACCGTTCAAAAATTAAAACGTTCAGCTCATTCAGGAGAGGGGTGCTATGACTTTTCAGCGTTGTACCTCTTATGCTTGAATTAATATAAATCAATAATCATTCATATTTGACACCTCAAACGCTCTCAACGCGCCCCAGGACTCTCGGGGTACATTTGTTGCTCAACTTTTCCTTTGTTTTTCCCTCGCATCAACCGCCACTGTGTACTTGTAGTGGTCATAGCGACTCTGTACTCGTTGTGGAAGTTGGACGTCGGACCACCAAACAGAGTCGTGTTTTTGTACTAAAGCGTCCGTAGGTGCAGACAGCTCGTGAATTTCTCTGACTGAGAAACTGTGTCTGGATGAGTGCTGGCCGTTGGCTTGGATCGGGCACCGGACTTCACGTCATACTTCCATGCCGAGGGAACTGTCCTATGGAGAGACATCGTATGCTCAAGCACAACCAAGCGGCTCTTTTTAAGAGCTACACACACTTTATCATTGGGCAAACATCGTCTATATTACTTAATATTTAGTATCGGTGTGTCGTTTAACAATAATTATCCTTCTTCTTGCCTTGGTTTTCTCTAAATAACCCTCAAACCTTCTGAATTTAAAAGTGGGCCTGCAAGTAAACCGCCATCAAATACTATTACATAGAGATTGGATTTTGAAGTTTTCCTTGAGCAGTTTAATGTCCCAATGTAATGATGTTCTGACGCACAAACACACAAAAAAAAGCTGTTTAAAAATTGATTGCCATTTTAAATTTAATATACCAATATGCTATTTCCAGTTGTAGCAATTAACAGTCTGAATACAAACAAAATAGTCAAATATTTTGACAAATGAATGAGCGGTGATCCGTCAGTGGATTGTCTTGTGGATCCTTGAGCAGATTATTCACATCCTGGAGGTGAACTCCATCTTTCTTACTAGGGACCTGCTGACCTCCGATACAGAACGACAACCTGCACAGAGTCACACACGTACAACGCACACAACAGGGAAAAAGAGATGATGTATGAACATAAAAAGGTGACCTTGGGGTTTGAAAAGTGCCAAAAACTGCAGTCCCTCAAATGGCCACTTGAAGGCTCCAGAAGTGGGTCAACCCTCATCCCACCGGTTAACTTACCTGTGGAAACCATTATGTTACAAACGTGGCACAGAATTACAACATTTAGCACTTTGTGCTATCATTGCTAACCCACAATATTCACTACTGCAGTTAATTGTCATTTTTGCATCATCCATAGACCAAGATGGCCGCCTCGGTACTGCGCTCTCTCGGACGGTTTTGTTTGTGTTAGTTTGTCTCGTTTCCAGCTCTCTGCTCACATTCAGCAGGGAGGATCTTTTAAACCTCCGTCAATACACTGTTCAAATGTTTTCACAGAACCGTGAAGCTTTGCAGAGCTTTTAGTTGGAGGAGCAGCGGCTCCTTTCGGAGTTAGCCGGAGACGCCGGCGGGGGAAGTGCGTTGGTGCGCTGGTTGAACCGCGGCAGACGGGGTTCCGAACTGCACTCCCGTCGAGTCTGGAAGGGGGCTGGCATGATCAGACCTTCACACCCTGACACAAGCTGTTCCATCTCCGCCCCTCTGGGAGGCGCTACAGAGCACCGCACGCCAACACCACCGGGCACCCGAACAGCTTCTTTCCACAAGCCGCCCCCCTGATGAACAACTAACAAGACACCTCCATCTGCACCACACATTTATATTGTAGATATCAGTAAATGCTTATTCTTAGTTTTTGTGTTCTGTTTTGTTGTCCTTAATGTCTTTTTCATATTTTTAAAATCTATTTGTATATCTATGTATGACAGAGCAACATGTAACCAGAGACAAATACATAAATACATACATGGCCAATAAAGCGGACTCTGATTATTCTTCTTACTATATTATTCTCTATTATACTCATTCTTTACACACGACATGGATCCCACGGTCGGTCCTCCTCTTCTCCTTAAGGTTTCTTCCTTGTTCCTCCCTATTGAAAGTGTTTCCTGTGCCGACGTGAGGGTTTGATGTGAGTACACATTGTAAAGCCCGAACTTTGGCCCACGTAAAATGTTTAGAATTGAATATATTTTTGCTCTCTGGCTAATTTCCCTGTTCATGACCACTGTAAGGGCCAGCTGGTATACAACTCACCCCCTTTAATTACATTACGGTTTGGACGTATATTTTACGGGTGTGGCCGCTTTGACTGGTTTTTCAGTGTTCAGTGTTCAAGATATTGAGAGTTGTCGTTGACGGCATCACGATTAATGCCACAAAATGACGCATTACGAATGCAGCCCACCAGCCCCACCGGGCCGAGATAAGGTGACTCAACCCAACAGAACAAGATGGTGACGGCCGAAAGGGCAAACTGAAAATGGTCGTCATCAAATCCATTGGTTGGTGCACAGTAGCTACATCCACCTTTATATACAGTCCCTGGTATTTTCAAAAAGCATACGCCCTGTGACTGTGTGTTACCTGACAGTGCCATAGCCAGTCGCAGCTCCTCTTGTAGAAGTTCCAGCATCTCTATGACTCCTTGTTCCCCCCTGTTTACACACAAATGACCTCTTTGCTTAATTGTTTGTCACATCAAATATATTTCGATAAGCGTAAGAATAACATCCTTCACCTGACAGGCGAGGCCCCACAGCACTGGTCGGCCGATGAAGACAGCCTTTGCTCCCAGAGCTAAGGCCTTTAGGACGTCTGTCCCCCGCCGCACTCCCCCGTCCATGTAGACATCACAGCGGCCCTGCACTGCCTGCACCACCTCCTCCAACACATCCAGCTACAGGCAAACAAACACACGTTTTACAATATTCAGTGTTTATCTAATTGTCAACAAAACCCATGAAACAAAGTAGTTGGCTGTGTGTATCTATGGCATAGCGGACAGATTTGTCCACTCATTATTCTGTCTCCATCTTTAATCATGTACCAGTTTTCATAAGCAATGTTGACACAATGTTGTTTTGAGAGCAAATGAAACAAACCACGATGTCATGTTATATAAGACATGCTACTAATGGAGTTAGTCCTGCTGTGATGCTTTTTCAACCAAAATACCATTTATTAAATCAGTCAGCTCACTTCAATGAGCGCATTCAAAAGCTAATCGAGCTAGCTCTAAACACTGTAATGCCTGAAGTCAATATATATTTTTGGATCTCAGGATCCATGTTTGCATGGCTCTCGTTGGGATCCTTTGCCACTAATCTTCTGGTTTTGATGCCGGCTTCCCTTTGAATTGGGTAAAGCTCGACAATGGTTTTTGCCATATTTCAATTATGCGTGAATACTTTCACTTTGACTTCAGACAGCATGAAACATGGCCATGACAAGCTAACATGAAATACCAGTTAATTATTCTTTAACTGAAACAAATCCCACTCTTAGTTATTGTCCATGAGCTTATACCTTTTTGGGACATTTCAGGAGTTTATTTAAAGTCCATAAGACAATAGAGTGGAAACGTGACTTTAGGCTAAGAGAGCAATGGAGGCCGGGCTGCTCTTTGATTATATACGTCCTATAGCCACTGTCGTCTCACAGCAACGTGAGCGGGGGCCGCGAGCACGATGTGCTTTCATGTAAATGTATTACGCTGCATACAGGTCCGGATCAGGATCGAGGTAAAAAAAAACATTTCACACACACACACACACACACACACACCGTGGCAGGAACTCCATCCAGTTGTCGAGCTCCGTGATTGGACACCACGATGCCGTCAACGCCATAGTTCACAGCTTGGGTGGCATCCTCGCCTGACGCCACACACAAACAACGCTGAAGTTCATCTTTAACCAGACAGCACAAAATGTCTTCTGCGATATTTGCATCTTCGCATCACCAGTAATCGCTTACTGCAAACCGTGACTTTAATCAATTACATTGACTAGTGTTCTAAAACTGGTTTGCACCGTACAATCAAATGTAAATAAATTTTTCCAAATAATATCTGAGATTTTTCTTTTTTGGATAATGGCATTTTAAAATACTGTGTGTGTATGTCAGTTTACCATTAACTACCCCTTTCACAATCACTGGTAGGCAGGTGTGCTGTTTTATCCATGTGATGTCATCCCAACTGAGAGAGGGGTCTATTGCGTTGGCAACGTACACAGCCAAACCACTGTCGTTGCCATAGTTTCCCTCAGAGAAAGCCAGGGAGGCGGATGAGAAGTTGGACATGCTGAGGAGTGAGAGAGATGTTACCATGGTCCTCACATTGTTGTCTCCGTTGTAATCACTTCCTACCTCAGGTGTGGGGGCAGTTTAAAGCGGTTCCGCATGTCATCCCGTCTTCTTCCCAGATATGGCGTATCCACAGTAACAAAGATGGCCTTGTAGCCCGCCTCTTCTGCCCGGCGGACCAAGGACAGTGTGAGCTCTCGGTCTTTATAGATGTAAAGCTGCAGCCACATGACACCTCCTAGTGCGGCTGACATCACTTCCTCTATAGTGGAGGTGGCCCAGGAGCTCAGCATCATCCCTGTCCCCACTGCCCGGCATGCTGAAAAGGTACATAATATTACTGCCTATTAGAATGAGCCTCAGACTTGTGTGTGTGTGTGTGTGGAAACTGTACTCCATACGTATATGTCTATTACTGTTGAGCTAGCTGTAACACTATATTTCCAATGTATTTTCATTGTGTGTGTGTGTGTGTGTGTACCTCTTGCTGTAGCTGTTTCTCCATCAGGATGAGCCATCCTCTGCATTGCTGTGGCTGCAACGCAGATCGGCATGTTGAGCCTGTGGCCCAGCAGAGAGACAGAAAGATCCACTGTGGACACGTCCCTCAACACCCGTGGGACAAGACGCCACCTGCACTCACACACACACACAGACAATTATCATTAGTCAATTATAACTGTCTACATTGGTAGACGCTTGACACAGTCAGCTCAGCAGAAATCAATATGGATCTTCCATCCATTAACCGCTTTCCACACCCAAACCTCTGATCAAATGCTCCTGTTGCACTCAGAGAATGCGTACAGTCGGTATCTGCAGAGGATGACCAAAGGTGATACAAGAAACAACATAAATTGGGATGTGGATGAGAACTTTGGGTGACGAGGTCTGCTACTTTGTCACGGATTTACAGCGGAGAATGATGAAAACAATAGTGATTAAGTCTTTGGCCAACTTATGAGCCCTCGTATTTGCAGGATTATGAAGGGGTTATCTGTTGCAAATGACCACAAGCATTCACAAGCTGAGGGCGGCACGGTGGTGTGGTGGTCAGCACCGTCTCCTCACAGCAAGAAGGTCCTGGGTTCCACTCCGCCCAGTGGCCTTTCTGTGTGGAGTCTGCATGTTCTCCCCGTGTCTGCGTGGGTTCTCTCCGGGTTCTCCGGCTTCCTCCCACAGTCCAGAGACGTGCTCTGGGGATCAGGTTGATTGCCTGTAGGTGTATGAATGTGAGTGTGAATGGTTGTGTGTCTCTGTGTAGCCCTGTGATTGGCTGGTGACCAGTCCAGGATGAACCCTGTCTATTGCCTGAAGTTGGCTTGGATGGAATCCAGCCCCCCAAGACCCCGTGTGCAGGATAAGCGGTTTGACGACGGACGAACGAGCTGCTCACTCTGGCGTGAGATCCAAGAACCGAGCAGCAGTTACAGCATATCATCAAAGAGGAGAAGATTCTTCTTCGTTACAATCCAACAGTAATAGAGAATCACCGAAGTCTTCCAAGATGCTGCTGGTCTGACGGCTGTGGGTTGGTTACTAATCACACCCATATTCTTCCTCCTTCGTTCATCATTGATCGCTTTTGAGGGAGGCCTGAAGGGTGAGCAGTCAGTGTTGCCAACTTGGCGACTTTCTTGCTCGTCAGGTGTTGTTGCAATAATGTCGTGCCCCGGGGGCAGAGAGGGGGCGCTGGGAGCCACAGGGTGGGTGGTTCGAGTCCCGGCTGTCCCATGTTGAAGTGTCCCTGAGCAAGACACCTAACCCCTATTTGCTCCCCGGGCAAAAATATAAAAGGCCATGGGTTTAAAGTGTAATGTAAGTCGCTTTGGATAAAAGCGTCTGCTGAATGACCTGTAATGTAATGTAATGTAATATTAACTGAATCATTGAAAAATTGATGATAAAACAGTGAGCTGAATGCACACTGGTGTTTGGCATGAGGTGGCACAGGAAAGATTTTACTGTGTCTTCATAGTAAATACAATTCAAACAGATGTAAAATAGCGCAGATGAAGAGTGACTTTGGACTGAAGCAGGGTGAACTATGCTAAGCAGAGCTTCTGTAATCATTAACCTGCTGGAGACTCTTCCAAAGGGGGGTCCTGCTCGGCTGCGTTCAGTTTTTACATTTAGAGAGTAACGAACGGCAGAACAAAGACCATCATATATATATATAATCTCAATACTTAACTGTAAAAGAGGGATGATACTATCTACTACATCCTTACCATATAAATACCATCCAGTTGTTCTGTGATGATCTCATACAATTGTGTGTGTCTGACTAAATGTATCTGATATTAAAAAGGCATTAATAAACGGTTATGGCAGATTAAGAACACATTGATGAATTTGCTGGTACAACAGGTTGAAGCAGAGATTTGAGCAGTTTGTGAAAAGGAACCAAAGCTGCTGGAAGCTTTGGTGCAACTTGTGTCCTACAGACGTTTGTAGTACATGTGAGAGTGTGTGTTTCTGTGCATTGTACCTGTTAAAGGCAGCGACATTGTCCGCCAGCGTGTTTTGCTCATCAGCTCCTGAGTGGTAGTAGTCGTACACAGCTTTAGGTAGAATTTTCTTGGCTTGTTCCTCAAAGTCGGCCACACACACACGCTGCACCGACATTGTCGTCCAGTCAAGCGCTAACGGTCTGTGCCCACTGACAAAAGTGCAGTAAGAGGAGCTGCTGTAATGATTAACGAGCTGGATGCCTCTCATCTCACCTCAAATCAGCCCCTGATTTATTGGTTTATTTGACCTTTATTTAACCAGGTAAAATCAATTGAGAACCAATGTACAATGATGACCTGGCCAAGAGGCTGATGAGCCCCTTATTCTCTATCAGGGGTTCCTGCTCTGGCCAGCTAGTTTACACGAGGTCCAAAGCGTCTATCCAGACTGTCGGCATCATGGTCCTCAGGGTCACCTCGCTTGTTTTGTAATGTGTGCTGGTTAGGAGCTAGTGGTGACTGGTGGACTTTGAATCTTTTGAAACTTTTTAGAAAAATGTAGAATTATATAATCTTATCATTTGGCTAAATAAAACCCTAAACAATTTTTAGTTCATTTTAAATAAAGGCCATGATTCTACAAATGTTAAGTGGCTGTAATCGAAGCTGTGTTCCTCAAGGTCACATTCTGAAGGATGACACAGAACCCCCCCACATGGCATCAGGGTGTGTTCAAGAACAGCCAACAGGTTTGGTGACAAGATGCACTTCAGCAACCTTTGTCAGGTAGAGCGATGTCTGCCCTCTTGACTTATAATTGTGTCGCCTCCCAGGACTTATTGACTAGGTTCAAAAGGTATTTCAATTATTTTCGCTGCCCAAACCCCCCCCTCGTGTAGAGCATCAATTTTACCCTGCTGAATACTGCCTGAATCGAGGCCTTTCCCTTTTTACCAGATCTGTAAAGCACCCGCCCCCAACATCTGATCCTGTTGATCAGTTGTCACCTCTGCTTCTCTCTTCACCGGAGTGCAGAAGATTTGATGATAAGTGCTCAAAGTTTATCTTTGGTCGGGGTTTGCTGGTTTTCGTTGAGGCCAATCCATAACTTGCACAAGAGTCCAACAAAGCAAGCACCACTTGGTTCTGATCAGGCCGACTGGTCCTTACAACAATGCTGGAGTCAGCCAGGGTTGCTTTTGAATGAAAATGTGTCCGTTGGTAGTGCTAATTAGCAATCATTGCTTACTAATTAGCACTACCAAGTTCTGTTTGGTCACCACACAAGCACAGATGAGCTGACGAGATTTATTCCCCAATGGCAGTCGATGTACAGACATCACTGACTGCATGGACAGAAAAGATCAGATAGATAATGAAGCAGTGTAATCTGATGGTGACTGCAAGGTTCATATTGTCCTTACCGGATTGCAAAAGCACCCAATGGAAACATGGCAAGGGGCAAAATGGTGAATTTGAGGACTCAAACCTTGATACCAATAGCCATAGCAATCAAGACTGTTGCCCTGGCAGTTTATGTTGTGAATTTCATCTAAAGACTTTAGGCATTGTTAAATAAAACACTTGACCCATTTCAGTTCCATGTTTATTTGTTATCCAACAAAATCCAATAAAAGCTTTAAGAATAAACAATTTGCACTAACACCAAAAACGTAATTTCTCCTACTAAAAATGTAAAACTAGAAGCTCAAGATTAATAAAATGCAAGCATTAGGAAGGGGTGGGATTTGTATGAGGCAAGCAACAGCTTCAAAAATCTACTACAGTTGTGGCTAAAGAAGGACTGAACATCGTTATAAAGCTACACAGACTAGTGATGCACACAGAAGAAAAATAATCAGATGGGGCCGTCCATTTTCTAAGTGAATTCCCCTTTAAATGTCCATTCGAAGCACAGATGAGCCATCGCAAACTATTAGACATGACAGAACGTTTCACTTTCATCCACAGAAGCACAAAGAACCTTCCTGAGAAAACAAATCCACTTAATCCTTTATTGAGATATGTGTAAATGTATTTACGTTTATCAATCAAAGTACAGTTGGATTATTGTTTCCCCTTCGTTTCAGGCTTCAGGTGGGATAAACCTATTGAACCTTCATCCTCATTGTTACTGCCCAACTGTACAACCCTCTGGACAATCACAAACACAACGCCACTGAGGAAAGGATTGGTGATAAACAGGTGGACGCCCACTCGGCCCCGGTGAAGTCCCATCCACTGCACGCCAGCGGGGTTCCTCAGCTCGCTCCCTGCTTCCTCCTGCCCTCAGGCAGAGTTTGATTGGCGCAACAGGATGCAGAGATGTTTATGGGTACAATTTGACAGTGAGCTATGCAGGTGAGGGGGGAAGGTATTTCTAAGTTGAGGAGGCCTTATCCCTCCTGCCCCCATTCGGCGCTGCAGTGCCTGGTCAAACCCCAGAAAGGAAGGCGGGGCCACAGGCCCACAAAGCGTTGTGTTGGCCCGATCGCCGGTTGTTGGGGAGTGTGGTTGCAGCAGTGCTACTGGGTCGCTGCCCCAGTTTGGGTTCCCAGGAGTTTGGGAGGGCGGACTTAGCAGCCGCTTCCCATGTCCTCCCCCCAGTGTGGCCCGGTGCTGCTGTTCCGACACCCCAGACCTGCTGGACTCTGGTGGATCTCCAAGCCTTTGTTGGACCAAAGACATGACGTGGCGTAGCAATCACACCCAGGCAGTCCAGCCCTCGTACAACTGGGCCAGGTTGTCCATGTTGGTGGCCTCTTTGATGACAACGTCCACCTGCAACAAAACGTTGCAGCTTTACAACACAAAGAGAAACACCTAGCGGACATCACGATGACGCGAGTTACTTCTCCCGTCAACGTGATTAAGAGATGTCCTGCATAGATCCTAAGGACGAGTATTGGCTAAAATAAAGCTGATGTTCTCAGCATGGTCGCGTTGCTATGGTTCCTGTGCCTGATGCTTCTCTTTGGGAATCAAAACAAAGACCAGGAGGTAAAATGTTAACGTTACTGTCTGATCACGCTTTACTTAACTCCCACATACGTGTTTCCCCCAAGGAGGTCTGGGATTCTTTAGTGTGACTACTGCCCACCCCACGTCTGGTGGGCCGTTCGCCCACGCAGGGCCCAGAAACTAACATTTTTGTTATTCTAATGTGAAAATAAAAATGTTAAACAACGATATTGCTAATAGATTGTCCTTGGAGAGCCTGAGGTTCCTTTCTCTTTCCCCCCGTTAAAGCTTTGTGTGGAGAATGTTCACTTGTAAAACTGGACTGGCCAATCGATCAGCAGAGCTATAGGAAGAAGAAACGCGTAGATACTCATAACACGCTCTCCCTTCAGCCCAGGTGTGTAGGACAGTTATAGTTATAATGCAAAGCTGGTTTGGCTTCAATCTGCCATGAGACGTGTGTGTGTGTCACCTGCTCTGTGACGCTCATCCTCCTGTTGGGATCGATGTCTCTGCCCTCCAGCTTGGCCTTCACCCTCTTCCACACACTGACTGCGTACGAGTTCCTCTCCTGGACAGCTGGAACAACACAGCAGGATTTAACACAACTACTGCCCCCCATCATGAGGCTCAACGGGTCCCCTGGGGGGGCCTAAGCTGAGCTCAACCACCTAACCCTTCGTTCCCTGGACTAAGTCGGCGTTAAGGTCTCATATGGTAGTAAGCTTCTAACATGGTACGTTTCAGACAGACGAACTACAATCCCTCATCCTCCTCATTAAATCATGCAAACATGTTCTAGGTGAAAAAACTAAATACAAGTATGGAAAAGTCCCCTAAACGATGACTTGCGTTCTGCTGAGGTGACATTAAACAAACCAGCAGGAAGGTGGTGCCTGCGATCCGGCCCCCCGGGGGTCCTGTGCGGCCCGCCGGATGAGACCGCCATGACTTGGTTGATTGAAAAAGTGACTTTTTGCTCACGGCGTCACTACAGACTTAATAATGACACGTGCGAGGAGGGGACAAATACCTCGCCCCGTCTTGGGGTCCCGTACAGCCCTCTTGGGGCTGGGATTGGGGCCTTTGCTGTTAATCATCAGAGTGCTGGGTGGGGTGTCAGTGGGGGTCCCCAGGTTGCGTGGCAGAGCTTTGCGGGCATTCTGGGACATGGAGTCTGGCTGGGTCTTCACCCCACTGCATTTGACAGCTAAAGTGAAACAAAACAGGACAATATTCAATTCAAAGTACATCACGATTACATTGGAGTGTGTTTCCCACACAGACTGATGTGTTTCAACATGTGAAACGTTCTATTGATCCACAGGACTGGAGCTCCTTAGAAGAGTCCTTCTGAACTGACCCACGAGCTGCATCACCAACAGCTGCATTCCTGTCGGTGTCCCGTCCAATTGACAACAACATTGCTGTGCGCCCCATTCATTGTGCGTGCCATAATTGAGCACTTTGTGTGATCTGGCTTGCGTGGTCATCGGGGCACTAAACTGTGGGCAAGCGGAGACAGCGTCTGTGTCTTACCTGCAGCGAAGCTCGTCTGCGCGGCGGAAACAGGACTGGAACATTCGCCGTCTCGGTCCGTCACCAGCGGGGAGGCGAAGCCCACCAGGCCGTTGTACACACTGCGGTGAGGCACACGTATGGTTCATACAGGATCTGCACAGGGCAATGAAAGGCGTGTGGGACAGCGGACGGCGGCGCGTACCTCTGGCTCTGCGAGTGCAGCTCCTTCAGGGTGTCAGGAATCTCCTCCAGCAGTTCAAACTGCTCCTGGTTGCGAGGCTGCCCGCTGGCCTGGACCACGGTGAACAGCACCAGCTGGATGTTGTCCTGCCAGGCTTTGTACAGCAACAGGAAGTGACGCACACTGCCCTCATATGGCACGTCTTCACCATCGGCCAACGCCGCCTCCTCATCCTGTAGGACACCAGTAACACTGCTGGATGACTGCTGGTCGCAGCGCAAACATTACAAACACAGCTGTCCAAGTCTGACATTCACAACCCTCAACACAGTGCAAAATAAATACCCAGAGAGACAGAGGGCGGATACAGGTACCACACAAGTATGACTGTGATAAAGAGCAGGGCTGGTACCTTGGACATGGCTTTGAGCAGGTGCTTGACGTCAGCCAGCTGGCGGTTGTGGTTGGACAGGATGGTCTTGATGGAGTCGACCAGGAGCTGCAGAGTCTCCCCACAGGACTCCAGCTGCTGCTCCCGCTCCTCTTGAGCCCTACGCTCAACGCTCAGCTCCTCCTCCAGCTGCCTCTGGGCACAGCTCAGCCAATCAGAGCTGCCTATGGGCAGGTCCAGCACTGGACTCTGTGGACCAGAAGGAGCGGAAAGGTACCGTGTGAAGGGTTGGTTCTTTCAAAGACTTCCACTGACTGACGCCGCATTGTACCACTGAAGACTGAATCGTAGTGAATTTGGTTGCACAACGCCGGAAAATGTGGGAACAGATCATCCAACGCCGATGCACTTGAACTGGACCGGAGTGACGGCCTTATTCAATGTGCAGTGTGTTGAATACATTTTTGAAATAGAAATAAACAACATGTGACTGCTGCAGAGTGGACCTCGCAGAGGCCACACCCACCAGTCTGAGCAGGAGTTGGAGTTCCAGTGGGGAAACGGTGCTGCTAAACTGGGCAGCATAGGAGCAGGTTTGCTGGCAGCGTTTCAGCAGCTCAAACAGCGCTGCGTCCATGTTGAGGGCCTCGGGGGACCGGGTCCGGAGGCTTTCAAAGTTCAGTATGGTGGAGCACAAGAAGGTGACCTGAAAAAAACATAGCAAGGATCCTAAGAGAGAGTCCAGTCACTTAAGCTTTGGGAATGGGCCCTTGAGCAGTGCTACCTGGCTGCTGCGCTGGTTCTCTCGGGCCACCATGGAGCGCCTCTCTCTAATGGTCATCTCAAAGTCCTGGAGGACGGGGGCCAGGGCCGGGTTGGCTCCCCCAGCCCACTTTAGGCGCTGCTCAATACTGGCCTCCAGCGACGCCAGTTTCTCCTGAAACCACCAACAGTCAGACACGTCAAAACACACCTATGTCCTGGCCTAAAGAAGTAAAACAGGTTGGTGGCAGCTGAACCAGAGAACCCCCACATGAATAAAAAGACCTGCAGTGCGGTGCAGGTGATGTGCGGTGCAGGTGATGTGCGGTGCGGTGCAGGTGATGTGCGGTGCAGGTGATGTGCGGTGCAGGTGATGTGCGGTGCAGGTGAGGTGCGGTGCAGGTGATGTGCAGGTGTGCGGTGCAGGTGATGTGCGGTGCAGGTGATGTGCGGTGCGGTGCAGGTGATGTGCGGTGCAGGTGATGTGCGGTGCAGGTGATGTGCAGGTGATGTGCAGGTGATGCGGTGCAGGTGATGTGCAGGTGCAGGTGATGTGCAGGTGCAGGTGATGTGCAGGTGCAGGTGATGTGCAGGTGCAGGTGATGTGCAGGTGCAGGTGATGTGCAGGTGCAGGTGATGTGCAGGTGCAGGTGATGTCCGGTGTGACCTGACCTGGATGGCCATGATGGATCCCTCATCTTGACTCAGCTTGTACAGCTTCTTCTTCATGTTGCCGAGTATGACTGAGCGAGGAAGAATGCTGACGCTTAGCGGCTGATTGTTGGGGCCTAGAACGTCCTCATGCTGCCACTGGAAGGGGACAGACACAAAAGCTGGAGGTCAACCTTCATCACAGACTCCACTCTCACATGCAATACGAAGCCTAAGGCTTCCAGTGGAGCTCCTATGCAACAAAGGTGGGATTATTTTGAGATGTTATTTAAATGACAGACTACGTACAACAGCCGTTAAAGCTTTTCATCCCATTCCCCGAGTTGTGTTTTGCCTTTTGGGGGCGTTATCATATCCCAAACGTTGCTTAACATGCATATCAGGACTGGTGATGTTGTGATATTTTATTTGGGTATGAAGAAATGTATAGCGCCCCCTAGAAATATGAAAAGTACCACAAAAGGCCAGTTTTTTCCCCGATTGACTTGACTTGCTACAAAAAAGTCAATCATGACATTTAAATGCAGCTATTTCGATTTTCTGCCATTTTAAATTTAGGTAAAAACACCTTTTCCCCTAAATATGATTCAGATTCTCACTAAATTTTCTGTGGATCGTTATTGGTTCAATGTCATCAGAAAACCCATAAGGCTTGTTGATATCTCATTGTTTTGAGACGTTATGGATCATTGAACTTCTGGGGTGCGGCTTAATATGTCAAGACACAAAACTTCCAAATGACTTTGCCTGCGCTCACAATTTGTAGCATATGTCAATATCGCATTCCTAGACATTTGAATAATAGGGGGCGCTGCAGTTAAGAGTTGCATTTACAGCCTGTTTTGGGGGTTGAAAAAGACCAAACTCCTCACAGAGATTAACACCTGAGCAGTGTGATCTTCAGACACTTGAAAACATTAAACTATGTGAGCGCGGAGCGTCGGCAACAAACACCATTAGCCACGACAATTGAAGTGTTTTACACACAACACTTGTGTCATGACGTCTTTACCGCGTAGACATCCACAGCGCCACTTAACGGCAACAGGGACTTACAGGTTTTTATTTTATACTCTTCTCCTCTCAAATGGAACCGGTCGTTTCTGTCAACATTTGACCAGGATCTAAGACCGTAACAATGTTAAAGATAAAGTTTGCAGAGCGGCGTCCAGCCGTCCATCGCTGCGCGCAGCTTTAATTCAAACTCGTTTTTCTGTGCCTGCCGGTACCTGGAACATGGCGATGTGCAGCTGGCTCCTCTGCAGGCTGGCCTTGGCGGCCTCCAGGTTGGCGTCCAGCCTCCTCAGCAGGTCCACTTTCTTCCAGGCCGTGTCGTAGGACGAGGCCAGCACCGTGGCTCGGTTCAGCAGCAGCTGGGACAGCCGGCCCGACGCCAGGCCCTGCTCCACTGCCTTCTTACACAGCTCCTCCAGAGACACCTTCAGAGCCACCACGAGTGGGAAAGTTAGAGGTCCAACTATTCTTCCTATCAGCTAGACAGTATACCACTGTACAGGCCTGGGCAGTTACGTAAATAGCGTACGGTAGCAGATCTGCCTACAGCGTTATGAAGTATCCTTACAATACTATCCGAACTCTAAAAGCAGGCACACGGGCTTTGGTTCTGATCACTCAGCACGACATGGAGGAGACAAGCGGGCAGCACAATAAAAGCATCAGCACTGATGTTATGCACCACGCCATGTCAGATCCCTTGTATGTGACATTTTGGCAATAAATGGTCCTGATTGCTGAATGAGATGAATTTATTCCAGTTCGGTTTAATTTGTAGAGCCCATAATCATAAGTTTGCCTCAGCATAGGTCCAACATATGACCCCCTGTGTGCTCGGACCCTCGCGTTGGGGAAAGAAAACCCAAAGAGATTGTGACTCAAGCAATAAATAAAGACTTAAACGCAAAACCTTTTTCATTAGTGAAAAGGTGCAGATAATAGTATGAATCAACACTTTCCCTGACTGACTGTCCAATTAGACGCACGCCTGGGCAGAGAAGTCAGAGCGAGCAGCTTCATGTAGAGAAAGACATTAGTGAGAGTTCCTGATCCGATGTACTTCAGACCACCACCACTAGAACCCGCTCATTCCTACCTTGCTGTCGGCACCGAAGTCCTTGGCCTCCACCTGGGAGACCACGTCCAGGCCGAGGGCGGACAGGGTGCTGCACAGGGCCAGCCCGATGGCCTGGCCGGACAGACCCATCAGCATCTGACGAACAAAGTCGGCCGTGAAGGCCTTGATGGGGCGGCTCATCTGGTCCTCACTGACCACGGCGGCACCGGACCCTGTGGCACTGGGCCGCCGGTACAGAGGCTTCCCCAGACCCACCGGCCCGTTGGTAGGTAACAGGTCCTCCGCTGGGGACGGGGTACCTGCAGGCATATGTGGGACAGCTGACTGTGAGCCTCACCGTTAATCAATCAGGACATTCATGCATCTCCAGTCGTGACCTCTGGTAATGTTACAGAGTGACAACCAATCAGAAGGGAAACACACCGTCATAACGTATTCAATGTGCTCACCTGTCTTCTCTTAAAATGTTATTTTGTTAAGAGAAATCCAGGTTTCCACAATCGAATGGGAATTAAAATGAAGACCAGTTTAAAGTAACCAATGCTTCTGGGAAGGGATGGATCCTGTTGACCAAACTACAGCTGTTGTGCTTCTCCAAACAACTGTGTGGTGTGTATTAAAGTAGTCTCTCCCGGCTGCCGCGGCGTCTTCCCCCATGACACCTTTTCTCGAACCCGACCGCATCGCAGCCGATGCTTCGCCCGCTCCATGTCCCTTGCACTTATTTTTATTTAATATATTTTTTCACATTCTGATTCTAATGTCCACCTGTTGTGAGGAATAAAACGTTCTTTGTTCTTTGAAAGAGTGCACTTCTTTTACTATGCTATTGTCATTATGTTCAGTGGCATCAAATGTAATGTGTGCCTCTTGTACGGAAGGGTGTTGCTTATCGGCTTACCAGACAGAGTCTGAGCAAAGGAGGCACACAGTCGGAAGAAGTCCCTGATGGTTTGCAGCCTTTTGAGGAAGAATACGTCTTCCATGAGCTGCCGCTGACTCGCGCTGTCAAAGAAGTGGAGCTGCGCGGCCCGAGCCTCCCTCAGAACATCCACTTTCCTCCAGGCCGCCGGAACCTCCAGAGAACTCAGCTGGGGGAGGTGAGGAGAATCGCTGGTTTAGCAACAGAGGCCTGTGACCAGCTGAGGGGCTCGTACCAACAGCAACATGCAATAACCAGAGCCAGCGGAGACGACGTTTACTGCAGCTTGTACCTTCTCTGTGAGCTGTCCAAACGCCGCCTCTAGCTGGGTGAACATGCCATCAAAGGCCACCAGCAGCATCTGACCCGCGGACATCTTGGGTGTGTCCTGGCCCGGTCCGTCCACACTGCGAGGCTGGATGAGCTCCGAGTACTGAGCACGCAGCACCCTGAGCACAGGAAGGCAGCGCGTTATCTCACAGCGGGTCAGCCCCCAAACAGCCACAGCGACTTACATTACATGTTTAATGACTTTTGGCTTTTGCCCGGGGAGCAATTAGGGGTTAGGTGTCTTGCTCAGGGACACTTGGACATGGGGCAGCCGGGACTTGAACCACCAACCCTGCGGTTCCCAGCGCTCCCTCTCTGCCCCACACAGACGCTATGGCTGCAACAACTGACCAATGAAATCTGTCTTTAGAAACGTGGGCAACGCACTTCATTACTGGTTGGTTGTGTCACGCAATGATTAGCGGGACGCGTGGTGGAGTCACATGGCGCAGGCAGAGACGGTGTGTGAGCATTTCACACCAACTAAAGTAAAAAAGTGTCAATGGTAAAATATGCAAAGTCAGCGTAAAGCCTGTTTACTCCTCATCCAGCTGATCGGGCTAGCGTTAGCTGCTAATAACAACAGTAAAGACCAAATACACCTTTTTATTCACTCGCCTTTTTTGGACCATTTATCTGTTGTCATTTTGTGCTTCGGTTATTGTTGTGTGTTGTACTTTCAATGCAATTTTAAATTCATCTCATATCACTTTTTTTTTAGCTGTATACATTTACTTAACTTGCACTACAACGATGGTAATAATTGAATGAATAAGCTTCAAGTGAACATGGGGGGTGTTTGAGTGTCGTGTGGAAAACAAGTTCTGAGTATCCGGTTACATTTTCTGATTTGTATTTTTCTTTATTTTTTTTATAAATTGTGTTCAAGGAGAAACCTTGTGGACTGGGAGTATTTTTGCAATGTGAATTTTCAGTTCGGTTTTAGAACAGAGGTGGAAATTAAAGCTTCAGATCACATTCATTGATTAATCAAAGACAAAACAACAACAACCGATTATCAAAATAATCAGATGCACACGCACACACAAAGTTATTACCATCATTGTAGTAAGTTACTTTATAAACCACATTGAATCGTGCTATAAAATAAGACCCCACACAGACGCTAATGAGGCCTCCTGTCCCGCTCTGTAGAGCACAGTAACGTATCCGTTGACGCTGACGTCAGGGGACCGGGGCAGCAGCCACAGGGCCGACTCACCTGGTGATGTGGAGGCAGTGGTTGCGCCCATCGTGGTCCAGGCCGGTGGGGGCCTGCAGACTGTCCACCAAACCTTGCAGGCCGAGACCATCGGAGCTCTGCTCCACCAGCTGCTCCAGCTCCACCAACATGGACTCCAAGGTGGGCTCTCCTTTGACCGTGCAGCGCACAGCCTCCGGAAAGATGATCTGACGGAAGTTGTTGTTCAGTTCCTGGAATCAATACCACGACAAAGCAGCGTCACCAATTGCTTCTCCTTTCTTGCCCCCGGTGGAACGGCCTGCTGTCTTCAAACAGGCATCACAGTCACACACAGAAATAAGAAGGTATCTTTACATCCAGAGTCTAAAGGTCATCAGTCATTCTGAAACAATTTCCAAGCGAATTCTGTTCAGCTGTGTTAACCCTTTGGACTGACATGGAGCAGCTACCATGCAGGTTTGTTTTATGGGTTGATGTTCATTGGTGTGAACTGCGTGGATTCATTTCACGGTGCATCTACCTGCAAACAGGTGTACACGGCGCTGACCAGGTAGACGGTCTGAGTGATGGCTGAGGGAGCGGGCATGTCCAGGTCATGGGGCAGGAGTGGGCAGCGTTGCAGCAGCGTTGCCAGGGCACTGAAGTTCCCAATCATACAGCAGAGCTCCTCCAGGAACCAAGCCCCATCCCGGGAGATCAGGTCCACCAGCTGCTCTCCAGCACTGGCTGCTGCTCCCTCCATCACAAGGTTCCGTCTGGAAAAACATACAACATCTGGTCACCTGCAACAATGGGAAGGTTTGATACATGTCGTATGCGGAAGGATTTGTGGTGAACCTGCTGAGTGAGCAGAGGGCAGAAGTGATGATAGCAGCCAGGCTGAGGGAACCCGGCTCTCCGTTCTCCCCGAGGAACACGGTGATGCAGTGCTCAATCTCCTGCAGCTGCTCCTCACAGGCAGCGCACGTTGTGCCCTCAGCCTTCAGCCGCTCCGCTTGGTGCATCACACGGTCGTTGGTGTCGGCCACTTGGTGCTGCAAAGTCAGCTCCACATTGGACAGGAGCTGGCAGGAGGCGATGGGGGCTGGGGCGCAAACAGCACCTCGTACCTGTGAAGGGACGGCAGGAGAGCACAAAGCGCCACCACATCATCTCACTGATAACACGCTTCTAATAGCGTGAATGGAAAGAACAACCAGTACTTGTTGACTCACAATGCCGCCACGGCTTGAAAAAAGTCTTGACTACACTTGCATCACTACACTCATTGATGGAAAACAGATGCTCAATTTGACTATTTGGAAATGTGGAGAAATGTGGAGAACATTGGATCAAATGCAGTTACTGCTTAAAGCCCGATCCCAGATTTGAGGGCGAGGCCCAGATCACCACTTCCCAATGAGGACCAGAAATGGAATGTGATGCCTCTGCATGTCCTTACTGTCTGTAGATGTGCTGGCAGTGCTCCACTGTCATGTCTCTCAGCAGTTCCTCCAACCAGGCCTTCCACTGGTGGGCGCGGTGAAGCAGCAGGGTAGACCGCGGGTACAGCAGAGCCACCGTGGCATAGCTGTGCAGCTGCTCCAAGCAGCCTCGGAGGGCCCCGCGGCGCTGCTGCAGCAGAGCGCTCACCTCCGCCTCCAGGCTCTCACACTGGCTGATGAGGTGGGCCTGGCCCGCGTTCTGCAGGAAGGCCGTGGCTGGCACATAGCTAGGAGGGCCTGGACGGGACGGACAGCAAACAAGAAAGTATTCACCACGCTGGTTTAGAGATATTAAATGACTCATTGGTAAGTACATCATGTGGAGAATGGTTTTTATCCATTCTAATCCTACCCAGATCTATGGGGCTGCTGATGTCCTGCAGTAAGCTGGCCAGCTGGGCGGCTTCCAGGTTGGAAAATGCCGCCTGGTACTGGGAGATCCACTGGTCCAGGTCCGCTAGCTTGCTCTGAATGGCCTCCTGCACAGTCCGCTGCCGCGACTGCAGCTGGGTGTGTTCAGAGTACCTGTGACAGGGAGGGCTGCTTAAATACGCGTTCAGAGCCGTCTGCACCAAGAGTTAGAAACATCTAAAGACGCGCGGGTCCTTCAATCGGTGCCGTCTCAGACCTTTGCTCCAGGGTGAGGATCAGATGGTCGGGGTGGTTCTCTGCTTCCTCCAGGAAGGCCATCTCCTCTTGCAGTTTGGCCTGTAGCTTCTCCCCCTGGCAGAGCAGCTCCTGCAGGACCAAGTACTCCTCCACAGCCTCCTCTACGGACGGCAGCACTGCCAGCATCTCATCACGATTCTTAAACCAGTTCACCTGCACACAGTCAACACAGTCCAACTTCATAATGGTACGTGCATCTTCTCCAACCCGACGATCCAGCTCTACCAGCGCGTCCCCGTTTCTGGTAAACTATCGTTTGGTCTGATGATGCAGGGATGACGGACAGCCATTATCCTTGCTTGGTTGGTTGTAGTAAACGTAAATAAACAAGACATGGGGTGAGTGAGCTTGGGAAGGGACTGTTCAGATGGACAACAGCGGCTAGTAGCCGGCATTCCTGACTTCACCTTGATCTCAGCCACCCTGGAGGAGAACAGAGAGCGTGTGATGTCCCTCTCCATCTCCCTCTTGCTCTGCTTGTTGTCAGCCTGCTGGCCTCCTCCTCCTCCATACACGGCACCAGCAAAGCCCACTTCCCCCCCGGCCGTCCAGTCCACCAGGGGATCATAGACGAAGGCCTCCAGCAGAGTGAGCAGGGTTTCTCTGCCACGACGCATCATCTGAACCACCTGAAGCGACAAATCAGACTTCAGCAGAGCAACAAACAGGGAGGGAAGTATCTACAGAGATCAGGGCGACGTGACAGTGACCTGTTCACAGGACAGCCTGAAGATGCCCTCAACGCCAGTGACTCCAAGAGCGGTCTCAATGTTGTGGGTCATCCTGAATGGGACCTTCTCCGGCACCCGCAGACTCTTACCTAGTGACCCACACGGAACAATGGAGACATTAGACCTCATGGTGTGTGTGAGTGATGCATGACCTGAAAGGAGACGTTCTATACAGCACAATGTTGATTTGGTAGAGAACGGGCTCAGAGTCACACAGACTGAAAGCGTGTAACCTCTGCAGTAGTGCTCGAGTTAACCCCGTGGAAACTGACCTTTTTCGAAGCATACGTTGTAGTCAATGTGCACCACTTCTCCAGTGGTCATGTCAATCAACACATTGTCAAGGTGGCGGTCGCCGAGGCCGATGATGTACCCCACCATTGACATGACAGCGGTGGATCTGGCGTAGGACTGCAGGACAAAAGAAAAGGAATTAAAAGCCAACAGAAGACGGGGGAGGAAACGCTTTGACCGCACGCTTCAATTACCTGAGTGACCCTCCACCACTCGCTGGGCGTGGTGCAGGAACACCACAGCTCTCTGGCCAGCAGGCTGGAGGGCGTGGTCTCCATCAACTCTTTCAGCACCTCCTTCATGACGCTCAGAGGCCAGTCTCGTCGAGTCACATCCAGGCTGAGCCCCACCGCCTTCAGGGCTGGCCCGATGCGGCTGTAGTACAGCTCACTGGGACGAGGTACTGGAGGCACTGGCTGCTGCTGGAATGAGTCTTGGGCCTGATGAGGACAACAAATAGACATTTAGCTTTGGACAGAAGCTTTCCTGCAGCGACTTTGATGACCAAACTGAGGCCGTTCACCAGGTTCTCATCAAGTAAAGAGTTTGATAATCGGATTTAGCAATCTGCCAGAGAGAAACGCCATCATCCATCGTGCGCCTCCACAGATCCCATCGATCTACGAGGACACTCACCTTTTGCGCTAGCAGTACGGCCTCCCTCTGCTGCCACCGCTTGTAGAGGCCGAAGAGCGGCGTGGCTCCGTCCACCCACTGGATGAGTCCCGACCGGGTCCCGAGGGGGGTGACCGAGTAGTGGCGAGCGTGGAAGTGCGGCTGCTCTTGCTGGTTGATCTTGGTGAACATGGTGTTGACAATAGAGAGGAACTGCATGATGCGCTCATCTAAATGCAGATCCTCCAGACCTGACAAAAACAAGTTGGGAATTACTTCAACGATCCATCACAACAAAACGCAGCAGAGTTTTTCCCCACTTCATAAAAACTCGAACCTCTTAAACCCCAAAGCTCACACGGATCAGATTCAACAGCAGGACCTGGGCTACAGGTTGATGTAAGCCATTTGTACACGCTCCAAAACCAAACAACTAAATGAATTACCAACGTACCATCCCTGGTCATCCCACTCGCCGCATTTTTGCCTGTACGTAAATACGCACAATATCTCAGATTAAAGGTGACAGGCCACAGATGACCTAGAAGTGAGTCCTGCTAACCGAAGATGTTGTGTAATTCCACATTGAAGCAGGTTCATCTACTTCCTGGGCTCAGATCATCCTGGGCGGTTCTAGGTGACGTATAAGGTGGAATGGCGGCGATTCCCACAGGGCACAGCGCTGACTCTTATGCTGCGTTCACACCAAAAGCAAAGACAATTTTCGCCACGTTTTGTGGCGCGAGTTTACTCGCCTGACTAGTTGTAGTTATTTTGTTTCATTTGTGCCTGAAATTTCCGTTATCCACCAACGAAATAAATAACCACTATTTCTGCTCTTTATTTGTTGTGTTCGGGTTCGTGACGTCATCCGTCGCGGCGCACAGCTTGAAGGTCAGCGACTCCTCCAGGAAGTGCGTCTGGATGACGGCGGCTTCCAGGCTGCTTCAGGCGACCAGTCGCGTCCGTTTTTGACTTTGCATGGAAGCTACTCGCGCGAATAATTCGCTTCGCTTTTGGTCTTCTGTCAACCACATGTTTGCATCGCTGAAATCTATTGGCTCGAACGATTGAAGTGAGATATTGTCACTCAAATCAAGTATACAAGTGAAATATATCATTTGGTACTTAGTGTGTTAAATGGCCGCTTGCATTTTCTACCAAAGGTTGCAGAGAGAGACTCTTTTTAAAAATGGGTATGCACATTGTGAGCAGAGGCCCAAAACATGGGCGGGTTTAAGAGGTTAAGGCCTCGTTTCCTGACTTGTAATCGGTGCAGTGGTTCTGTCATGTGGTAACCTGGTTTTCTTTGCCACGCTCTTTACTTTTATATTGATTTAGATTCGAGAGTCACTCGTGTGTAGCTTCAAGCTCCAACTACAGTCAACCAGCACAACAAAGTACATGAGTAGTCATTGGTCCACTTCACCATCTCCCACCTTTGAACAGGTAGGGGTAGTTGCGTCCGTCTGAGCCCAGGAAGAAGAGCTTCTTGGGCTTCGTCTTGGTGGGCAGGATAGTGATGGTGTTGCCCACGCTCTGTATGGTGACAGCGTCCGATGCAGACACCTCGCCGGGCAGCGCCATCTCTGTGGTGGTCATGGACATCAGGCGAGGACTGATCTCATCCAGGTGGAGCAGGTAGCTGGCTCTCTTCTGAGCACGCTGCTGAAGGCTCAACATGATCTGACACACAAAACGCAAGAGTCAAGATTGTGTAATCAAGACTGAGAGCAAAACACTCGACTAGATCACCACTCTTTGCTGTCCTGCTCCTAAATGGTGGAAGGAGGTCTCTGAAGACACCGGGACCACAGAGAGCTGAAGATGTCACATCTTCAGACTCTAGTGGTAAATGAGCTTATTTAATGAAATTGCACTTTTGTATCCTTATGGTTGAAATGCACTTACTGCAAGTCGCTTTGAATCAAAGCTCAGCTGCGTGACATGTGATGGAATTACAGATGCAATAAACCATTATCGAGCACACATGGAACCCTGAGGGGATCCAGCCCAGGCGCTGATGTAAGGACACACACCTGTTTGAAGGGAAGCCAGCTGCTGGCCGGGTTGGCAGGGTTGGAGGGGTTCCTCAAGCGCTCCAGGGCCGAGGTGATGGAGTCCCCGTAGGTCTGCTGGAACCACGTCTCGTGTGGCGTCTCTGCTGGAGCTGCTGTGATGCTGCAGACGTGATCCAGGGCGAAAACCACGGGGCGCATCAGAGCAGAGTGCTTCTCGCGCATGATGGCGGTCTTCTCGTCTCTGCAACACAACAGAGGGGACTAAACCTTCAAATACAGCATGGACCTTAAACAGGTGGTATCTGTAGGCTAGATCAGGTCGTTAAAGGGATGATGGACACTAAAGCGATTTTAACCAAAAAAATGCAGCTGATGGTGCAGAAAGAGCTCACACTGCCGATCTCATCCAGTGAGGATTTAGACAAAAACATCCAAAGAAGTCATCATTTAAAAACATCAACACACTGAAGGAAGCTTCCCAGCAGGTCAACAGACGTTCTCAAACCTCACTGCTTCAGTAGCAACACAAGCTCCTGCGTGCAGGTCTTACCACTTGTGCATTCTAGATGATTCTAATCATTCTGGATTTATACTCTCTAACTCTACAGAAAGGCATTACACTGACACACGTGTGAATGGTTTTTGACTTACACAGGAGTGACTCAAGCAGGAGAAGCTGAATGTTATCTAATATGTTTGAGATGAAGGCAGCCTTCTGGTCTCTGACTGAGTCTCACCTGCGCAGCGTGTTGTTGTTCTGGACTCTCTTGACCTCGTCCTCCAGCTGTTGGATCCGTCGCAGGACGTGCATGTGCTGCTGCTGCAACACGCCCAGCCACAGCTCGTCCCACAGCAAGGTCACTCTGCGCAGCTCACCCACCAGCTGCTGGACCTGGTCAGCACAAAGCAGCAGCTAGGAGCTTGGATTCAACCCTCTCAACACTTCCCACTGCCTTCATGGCCGTTTCTGCCCATCCTTCCCACCCTTTCAGTATCCTCAAACCAAATATGCATCACAGGTCACTTAGCTGACGCTTTTATCCCAAGCGACTCCCATGGTTTTACATTTTGGCCGGGGAGCAATTAGGGGTCAGGTGTCTTGCTCAAGGACACTTGGACATGGAGCAGCCGGGGCTCAAACCGCCAACTTTGTGGTTGCGGCGCAGCAGCCTTTACACCAAGGAGGCCGACCCTGTCCTATAGCAAATAAGATACTAGTAGGTGTAGTAGAGTAATAGACAACAGTCGGTACATACAGATGAATGAATGAAGGATTCATTGAATAATAGTGGCTGGTCATGCTGCATAGTAAAACGGGTGGTTCTAGACAAAGCTCAGAAGAACAGTGCACTTCCATTTAAAAGTGTATCCGTGATAGGAAAACAGACCGGCTGCTTAGCAAAAGTGATGTCAAATGCTTTAAAATGGCAACCAAAAGCAGAAAGAAACCATAATCTACCAAGGATCAGCTTCAGGAGATGAAAGAAGTACTGCAACAATTACAAGCTAAGCAGGAAGAGCATCGGCAGAAGAACACATCGACTAGCCTGAAGGGGGTATGGGGATGTTCCCCCTGCTATGGGGTCATGGGTACGTTTGCTTTATTCCAGAGAGGAAATGCCATTGACAACGAGTGGCATCTCTGGGCCCGCCCATCCCAGACCTCAACCCAGCAGAACCCTTACTGGTGACACTTGAGACACAAACAGACCGATGGCCTGGAGTCCAACGGTAGTTGGTTGACTGTTAGCACCACAGACAGAGCCGTTCACACCACAGTGTGTGGAGGCGCTGGTGGTGCCGGGCTCCCTCCTACCTGAAGCACCATGGTCGGGTTGGCAAAGGACAGCTTCTCCACGATCTTGCTGTAACAGTCCTGCATCATGGCTTGGTCCTGACTGGAGTAGAACGTTGCCAGCTCTTCTGGGGCCGCTCCTGGCTCGCCACTGTCTGGCGCCTCCTCCTCCTCCGCCTCCGCCTCCTCCTCCCCACCGAGGCACTTTGCCTGCATGCTGCCCAAGAATGTGGGCAGAGCTGACGGAAGTTTACTCCCTGACAACACAGTTCAGATTCAGAGTATTTACATTGTCAATGAGCTTACTGAATAATAATCATCCATTACAGGCGGTTTCTATCTTCTGACCAGAGGCAATCGAATGAATGAGAGCCGTTCTAAACAATGCCATCAAGAATACCGGCGTTCTGAGCTTCCCCTCCCAGGGAGAGCGAGCCCACGATGGCTGGGTAGAGGATGAGGTGGGGGGAGTCCTGGGCCACTCGACACAGCAGGCTGCATATGCTCTGTCGGATGTAGGCCTCTGGGTGGTTGAGGCGGGAGAAGAGCTGCGGTATGATACCTGAGGAGGACGACAGCAGGGTTCATGTAGGCCGCAGTCAGCTGGAAATGCTGCTGAGAAATTCCCTCAACTGTAACAGAGAGGGTACTCAAATCTGATCCCCGTGTCTCGTTTAACATGGACCATTAGATCTCATCTTCTCAGAGTGCACCTGGTTACAGGAAACCAGTCTTCATCAAACAGATCTCAAAATAAAAGTGTTCCAGGCCAGTGGAATCATACAATTCCAAACACTGAAGGAGTTTCCCAGAAGAGAACATGAAATGATATATATGCACACGCACACACACACACACACACACACACACACACACACAATCTCATTTGTCTACGCACTCTACACACGCTGAGACTGAAAGGTACAAGTTAGTTGCCCCTCTTGGGATAAATAACATCTGATGCATTTCAAACATGGATTATTGGTGAGAGCTGCAGACACACAGTGTGAGCCACATGGTGTTCTTAAGGACCCTCAAAGTGAACCAGGTTGATGCGTGTCACTTCAGCAACATCCACCCGTCTCCCCGAGAGGATCCCAGGTCCACTCACATATTGCTGTGGGAACAATACAGGCAGCGAAGACAGCAAAAAGTAATGTGTGTACGGTTAGGACGCTGTACATTTAATGTTTGAACGCATTCTGTGCCTCCCGTTGCCCTGTAGTGTGACCTACCCTTCCAGGGTGCAGTAGGGGTGGAGGCTAAGCCCAGCTCCAGCCCCTCCCTCAGTTCACCAGCATGTTTCACCAGCAGACGGAGGAGTCGCAGGGTTGCCATGACGATCACATCGTCGTTGCTCTGCTTGCTGTTGTGATAGGACAGCAGGAGTTTAGGGTCATCCTCATCTACGGGGACCTAAAACACACAGGAGACATCTGGAATGAAGGCCCTCAGTCGTCTCCACCAGCGCACATGGCTGCAGTATGACAGCATGCCACGGTGACCTGGCTGCCATCGAGCCGGGACCAATCTATCCAATCCCCAGTCACCCCCCACGCCCAAATAAAGGGACAGGAGGGGGCAAGCGGGTACGGAGCCCAGGTGAGACGGTGAATCCACTATTGTACGGAGCGGCAAAACCACGGCCTCACCTGTCCAGCATTGAGCTTCAGGAAGGTAAAATAGGCCTGGCAGGAGACCCGGTAAAGGCCGAAGATTCGGTCCACCACCCGTCTCCAAACCCGGATCAGACCGTCTGTGACAGGCTGGCCCGCCTCCCCCAGCCAGGGGCACGAGCCTGTGAGCTGCCGCCAGATCACGTCCACCATGTCGTCCTCCTCGTCATCCTGCTGCAGAGCCAGGTCCTCGTCCTGGAGACGGTCAGCACGGCGTCACATTACAGAACACAAGTGCATCTACTGGAGACTTTAGGGACAACATGTACACACAGAGATACAGTGTAAATACCTGGATGCCAGTAGGCCGACACATGGCCTGTCCCAGAATGCTAAAGATGGTGTCCTTGTCTTCTTCGCTGGTGGTGGCTGGAAGCAGCTCTTCGATCTCCTTTTTTTCCCCAGAGAGAAGAGGCAGCCCCTCCCCTTGGCTGGGAAAATATACATCTGTCAGTGCACCGTTTCTAGGGGTGATGCATCAGTTGAGTTGAACGAACTGACAACATTATGAAGAATGGATTGAATTAAATCCCAGCTCACACACACACCTGGCATTATCCACCACCTTCCTGCCCCAGCGGTAGGCCCAGCTGGCCAGCGCTGCCCAGGACTTGGCCATCTCTGGAGCCAGGCTGGTGGACATCTGGTAGAGTTGGCCCAACACGAAGTCCGGCTCCCCAACTCCTACACTCACTGCACAGGGGAGGAGCAAAGACCCCCCATCACTTCACCGGGGAAAACATGAAATGCAAACAAAGTGCATGTGGCACTCCAGGAGATCAATAGATCGTCTTATGTCTGTCCAACGGGGGTGTAGTTAATAACTACAGCGATGGATAACCGTTAAGAACATGAGGTGAGCTGCTGTTAACTAAGGAACATACAGCCGGAAGTTCTGGCACCCCTGATAATCTCCATACTTTGATTTATATATTGTTGGGCTTTGTGTTATATATATAATATATACTATATACACTAAAATGACCAGTAATTCCACAGGAGTTGTTTCACGGATATTTAAGAGCTCGTCTCTGGGGATTGTAGCAGAAAACCAACACAACAGGAAGTCGTCCGGGGAGCCGCCTTGGAAGGAACCATCTGCAGCGGGACGACCTCGCAGGTCTTTGGAGGTGGTCTGAGGGTTGTCCTTGACCATTATTTGCCTTTGGCACTTTGTATTCTTTCTTGGCCTTAACACAAACCGGGGCTGCTTCCTTCAATGTCTTATTAACAAAAGAGGAAAGAGCTGAAACCTCCAGGATGACCTAAGTTAAAAATGAAGATCGTACCACTGCAATCTGTGTTAGTGAGGAACGAGCAAAGGGGTGCCTGCACTTTTGCATGAGACTACTTCCTCCACATTTCACTGGAACTCATCCCACCACACAGCAGCCTTTGCGTGTTAAGCCCCGCCCCCTGCAGCATCTCCAACAAGCCATAAGAGCTCCCCTACAGTCGGTCTCTATTCAGAGTGGAAAATAAGTAATATACATGATATTATGCAGGTGGTCTATGTGGACTGTCGTGTTACCGGAGGTCTCAGCTGTGATGTGGGGGATCCCCTGGTCCTCAAGGGGGAGCTCAAGCAGAGCAGCAACATTGCGGCTCAGAAGGGAAGCATTGGACGAGTTCACGGCTCCAGACCGCTTCACCACCTGAAGCAGAATACCAGCAGTCCTTTAAACAATGCCACACAGAAGACCTACACTACAACTGGGCAGATTTCACATGGTGAAAGGTTATACGGATTGTGGCAGTAATTGTACTTTAATACAGTTGGGTCTTCTTTATCCAACACCCCCCGGCCTAACGGATACAGTATTGTTGCCTCGCTTTACTAAAGCCATGCTTAAAAAAAACAAATTGTTAAACTGTAAAATGTAGTTATTTGTGGGAAACTGGAATGAATGCTATTTACTTGAAGGTGTTTTCACAGCAAAATAAAGTAGATATTGAAGAAAAATGATGATCCGCTTATCTTACCAACGAAGCCTATAACACAGCATTAGACGTTATCCTACTAAAAATCAGATGCAATCATTGGAATTTGGTGTTAATACAAATAACCACTGTAGCCAATAAGATCAAGAATTACATTTTTAGTCAAGAGTGTCCAATAAATTGAAATAAAATGGAATTGAAGTCTGTTTTTGGCCCACACTTACCTGTGCATCTAAGCTATACTCACACATAAAAGGGACAACATGCTTGGATGCATAGAGGACTCTGCGCCATTACCAACATTCAAATGTCAGCCTTATATAGTGATTGTAGAGCGGTGTTGGAATGTGAGCATGCCTGTTTAAGCTGAGGCGTCATGTCCTTCCAGTCGGCCAGCAGCCATTTGCTCAGCGTCAGCAAGGAGCGGCAGGCGGCGCCTTCGTTCTTCCCCAGCTGGCAGTAGGACAGTGCCGCCCCGCTCAGCATCTCCATGGCCGCCATCGACTGGCCTGAGGGCAGAGACAGAAAACTGACGTCCAGAGCAACATTACAACACACTGGAGACGCTTGGTAAAACCCGTGTTGGCCATCATGTCCTGAGAGCCGAGTTGTGGGCTCACTCTTAGAGACGCATTATGATTAGACGTAAAAAGCACTAGTGACTTGTAGCTCTCTATGTAGCTCTCGTGTTTTCTCGTTGTTCTTGCTGAACTAAATAGCGATGTGCGGTTCGTCAGTGACTACTGTTGATCACCTGCAGTTCTCAGGACTTTGGCTTTTTCGATCTGCAGCTCTGGTCCCCACTTCTCGCCCAGAGTGCCCTCCAAGGTGAGATGCCTGAAGGCCTGGTTCAGCTCGTCCAGCTGATCCTCTTCCTGTGTCCTGTCACTACATTGGCTGAGCAGACGGGATGCCAGGGCGATGTTGCCTTTCTTCCGAGCAAACTTGACAGCGGTCAGACAAAGCTCCATTAGGTGGCCGTCTATGGTGGAAGAGAAACCTGGACAAGAATGGACACGGCAATATTAGAGCCTGAAGACAAGTACAAGTACATTTTTGTCACTGATATCAGCCCTATTTTACAGCCTTATGTAAACAGTTTGTGTTGCATTGCTTTCTATTGGTGAACCAGCAGTGGCCATGCATTCTTAAGACGATATAGTACATTTAAAGGCTTTGTCACAGCAGAGAGAACAGGTCAGAGCTAGAAACATGAACACCAGCCGGCGGGTTTAACCTTCAGCCGGAGAGAGTTGTACAAGGGGACAGGTGGGGGTGTCACACGTTGTCATTTTAGGCAGGGTCCATACACATTTTGACCAATTGATTTCCATGACCAAACAAGTTGTGAAATTTTATCTGTAGACATAAAAAAAGTGAGAAAATATTAACTAACAATGACAATTCCTAAGTTCTGTTCCCCCGACATTCAATTGGGCCTCTGTTTTTTAGGTTTACAATTATCTACTACGGATGAGTATCGTTATTCCTGATACCAGTGCTAAAACAATACTTCAAAACATACCGGTGCCTAAACCAATACATTTTTGTTCCTTTCTTATCTTTTACTTTACAGCTTATTTTAGCTGACACTTTTATCCAAAGCAACTTACATTACATTTTTAACCCATGGCTTTTTACATTTTTTTCCTGGGAGCAATTAAGGGTTAGGTGTCTTGCTCAGGGACACTTGGACAGGGGACATGGGGCAGCCGGGCCTTGAGGTTCGCGGCGCACCGTCTCTACCCGTCGTTGACCCGTCAACAGTTTACAGTATACGTACAGTTTCTAAGAGCTGGAAGTGGATGTATTACATCATTGGAATATCACGAAAAGAATAAAACAATCTCCTGTTATTCACGTGAGGAAATTAAGTCACATGTCTCCAGCTGAATGACAAACACCACCAAATGAACGCCACGAAGTAGCTTCGCTAGCAGTCGCCCTCTGATGGGGTTGGTGTAGCAGCTTCGCCCTCTGATGGGGTTGGTGCAGCAGCTTCGCTAGCAGTCGCCCTCTGATGGGGTTGGTGCAGCAGCCCGCTAGCAGTCGCCCTCTGATGGGGTTGGTGCAGCTCGCCCTCTGATGGGGTTGGTGTAGCAGCCGCCAGCAGTCGCCCTCTGATGGGGTTGGTGCAGCAGCTCCGCTAGCAGTCGCCCTCTGATGGGGTTGGTGCAGCAGCTTCGCCCTCTGATGGGGTTGGTGTAGCAGCTTCGCTAGCAGTCGCCTCTGATGGGGTTGGTGCAGCAGCTTCGCCTCTGATGGGGTTGGTGCAGCAGCTTCGCTAGCAGTCGCCCTCTGATGGGGTTGGTGTAGCAGCTCCGCCTAGCAGTCGCCCTCTGATGGGGTTGGTGCAGCAGCTTCGCCCTCTGATGGGGTTGGTGCAGCAGCCGCCCTCTGATGGGGTTGGTGCAGCAGCTTCGCCCTCTGATGGGGTTGGTGCAGCAGCTTCACCCTCTGATGGGGTTGGTGTAGCAGCTCCGCCAGCAGTCGCCCTCTGATGGGGTTGGTGCAGCAGCTCCGCTAGCAGTCGCCCTCTGATGGGGTTGGTGCAGCAGCCGCGCCCTCTGATGGGGTTGGTGCAGCAGCTTCGCCCTCTGATGGGGTTGGTGCAGCAGCCGCCCTCTGATGGGGTTGGTGCAGCAGCTCCGCCCTCTGATGGGTTGGTGCAGCAGCTCCGCTAGCAGTCGCCCTCTGATGGGGTTGGTGCAGCAGCTCCGCTAGCAGTCGCCCTCTGATGGGGTTGGTGCAGCAGCTCCGCTAGCAGTCGCCTCTGATGGGGTTGGTGCAGCAGCTTCGCAAGCAGTCGCCCTCTGATGGGGTTGGTGCAGCAGCAGCAGCTTCGCCCTCTGATGGGGTTGGTGCAGCAGTCGCCCTCTGATGGGGTTGGTGTAGCAGCTCGCCCTCTGATGGGGTTGGTGTAGCAGCTCCGCTAGCAGTCGCCCTCTGATGGGGTTGGTGTAGCAGCTCCTCTAGCAGTTGCCCTCTGATGGGGTTGGTGTAGCAGCTCCTCTAGCAGTTGCCCTCTGATGGGGTTGGTGTAGCAGCTTCGCTAGCAGTAGCCCTCTGATGGGGTTGGTGTAGCAGCTTCGCTAGCAGTAGCCCTCTGATGGGGTTGGTGTAGCAGCTCCTCTAGCAGTCGCCCTCTGATGGGGTTGGTGTAGCAGCTTCGCTAGCAGTAGCCCTCTGATGGGATTGGTGTAGCAGCTTCGCCAGCAGTCGCCCTCTGATGGGGTTGGTTAGCAGCTTCGCTAGCAGTCGCCCTCTGATGGGATTGGTGTAGCAGCCGCTAGCAGTAGCCCTCTGATGGGGTTGGTGTAGCAGCTCCGCTAGCAGTCGCCTCTGATGGGATTGGTGTAGCAGCGCTAGCAGTCGCCCTCTGATGGGGTTGGTGTAGCAGCTCCTCTAGCAGTAGCCCTCTGATGGGGTTGGTGTAGCAGCTTCGCTAGCAGTCGCCCTCTGATGGGGTTGGTGTAGCAGCTTCGCTAGCAGTCGCCCTCTGATGGGATTGGTGTAGCAGCTTCGCTAGCAGTCGCCCTCTGATGTCTGCTTACTTTAGCATGGGTTGTTAATGTTGCTCTCCCGTGTTTGGACATGGACTTGTTCGCTACTAGGACCCTGAAGGGCGCTATAAAGATGGTATCCAACCCCTCTCACCCCGGACAAAACCTGTTTGTGTCCCTTTCATCTGGCAGGAGGCTGAGGTCCATCAGGACTAAGACCTCCCGCCACACCAACAGTTTCTTCCCGTCGGCAGTCGGGCTCATCAACAGAGCCGGTCCCCCACTGACATCCCACACGTCACTTTCACTTTCTGCTCGCTGGTGTGGTATTTTTAACTAACTTTTATTCATTTATTTTAAACTAACCCATAGCCTTATACTTCTAACCCATAGCATTATTTATTATATTTATTTATTTTATTCCTCGTGCAGTTGTCTTGTCGTCCATTGTCGTACAGTCTGCTGTTACGCACCAACGCCAAGTCAGATTCCCTGTATGTCTGACATATTATGGCAATAAATGTTTCCTGATTCCCAATTTGAAATATCTAATGTTTTGCCTCAATTACTGCTCTTCTTGTCCCAGGTCTTTGTTTGTCGTAACTCATGACATGTACTTATCCATATGTAGCAAACATATGTTGGTTAAACCGTGGTTAAATCTTCAATTCCCTGCACAGTTATATAACTTATAGAAATATAACTCATTTCCATGACTTTTCCAAAACAGTCTTTTTTTAAATAAATTTTTATTTATTTATAGTTTCAAGCTGCCTTTTATTTAGACGCTGCCTGTTATTTAGACGCATAACAAAAAAATGTCATACAGAAAATGTGTGTGACTGCTGAAAATTGAACATTAATTGCAAAACATTACAGCGGAATGAACCTTTCAACTAAAATTTGTATTTTAGTATTACGAAATTTAATGAAAAACTATGAAGTTTAATAAAATGAAACGGACAAGATATCTAATGATTTAAACAGGAAAGGATTTTTGAGAAAAGAAAAAGGACAGAGCATCACTACTGCCAACGCACTTGGTCTAATGACTTAGTTTACCTTTGAGTTTTTGGAGGAGTTGCCTCTGGAACATTGTGTATCTGAGGGCCTGAAGGAAAGGCTGCACATCCTGTTGCTTACAGGAGCTCAGCGCCTCACTGCACAACGGAATCACGCAGTCCTGCAACAAATATACACAACAAACAGGTTGAAATTCACCCTCCAGCTGGAGGCCAAGAATAGCCTACGTACACTACACTAGAATAATAGTGTACTGTAGATACGTTATGCATTCACACTGTGCTGCTTTGAGGCTCCATTGTGACATTCATTTCCCATGAGCCCATTAATGTAATATTTTGGTAGAATCTGCACACCACGTTTTTATTGGCAGTAGATGCTCTGGTTACCATGGCGATGTAACCTCGTACCCGGAGCCAGCGTCAGGAAAGTTACCTTTCTGACTAAGTAGGAATCGGACTCTGGCTTATCCGTGGCAGTGGTTCAGTTAGAGCCCCGCGGCAACACATGGGGTAAACTAACTGAAGCCATCAGCCCAAACCGTAGGTCCTGACTTGTGCAGTGCGAATGAATGTGCAGAGCAGGAAAGTGAAACTAGCTCAAACTAGCAATCTCTTTTTAAAAATCATTCTGGAAGTCAGCAACGTGTAACTTTACCTATAAGGTTATCAAACAAATGTAGAGTCAGGGAGCACATACTTCCTGTCCCGTGAGAGTGTTCTCCAGGGTGGCGGTGCAGTGGAGCTGCAGGGTGGGCAAGGTTGGCAGCGCATCCGACAGGGTGAGAGTAGACAGGCGAAGAGGACCCAGGCAGATGCGTCCGGTCTGCTTCAGGCAGCGTACCAGCGTGCTGGAGCGTCACATTACATGTTTATCTTAGAGGAAGTGCACTTCAAGCTTTTCAGACCGGAATGCTTGTGAATCTCAGCAAAAACTCTTTTAAATGGTTGTTACCAAACTATTGATGTACATTTCTAACAATGTACCATCACCCCCCACCTATGAGGGGAACATGCACTAGTGTCCATAACCCCTCAGGAACCACTAGGGCTGTCACGATATCACATTTTAGTTGTCCGATTATTGCACAAAAATGTATTGTGATATGATTGCAATTTTCAAACCATTTTTATGCCACTGATATCATGACAAAATAATAGCATAGTAATAAAAGTACGTTATTTCAAAGTACAAAGAACGTGTAATTTGTCAGAATAGTTAGACATTAGAATCTGAATGTGAAAAAAAATCTCCTAATTAAAACAAAAAAAGAAATAAGTGCGGAGGGACACGGAGCGGGTGAAGCGATGCGGTCGTGTTTAAGAGAATGTGTCCAGCGGAAAGACAGCGGCAGCCGGGGGGGGTTTAACTGGGGGCTTCGACCGGCTGCAGGGCGAGACTGAGTGGCTCGGTGCCGCTAACAACCAGCCGGCCCGGGAGGAACACAGGACGGTCCTCCCGCCCAGAGAGCAGTCCGGAGGAAGCGACAGTAGTTCAGGTTAAAGAGGGGCGGGTGGTTGTTTTAGCTCAGTTGGGTTCGCTGCTTCTCTTCACCGGTCGGTGTGCGCGCTGCTTAAGCCCCGCCCCCGCTTTCCACAAGGGACAGAGGATCAACTTAAACGTTGGTGACGTTCATTTATACGTAAAATGAACATCGCAGCACCAAAAATGATGATTGCACGCGATTTCAGATTGTGTGCGTTATGTCATTTCATGGCATATTGCGACCGGCCTATGAACCACGAGGACACTTACTCTGGGTTGGCTGTGGTCTTGTGCTCCTGCTGCTCATTGACTTTAGTCATGGCGCTGACCGCGCTGCGGAGGAGCTGCACCTCGATTGCTCTCTGCAGCTCAGTGGGATCTGGACTCATGGAGGGCAGAAGCCTTTTCAGATCTGAAGAACCACAATACACACCTTTAAAGGGCTGACTGCAAATGTAGACTCAACTGCATTGTACTACATTGTCGTTATCAACAAAAGACCATTACTTATTTACTATTTAAATAATGAAAATGCACTACAAGTATACACCATTATACACAAGAACTTCTCAGAAAACGGTGACAGATAATCCAGTCCAATGGAAAACAATGTCCATGCATTTAGCAAGCAGAAAAACATAATAGAATAGTGTAGAAACAACTTGGGTGCTAATTCATCAAAGGAGAAAAAGAACATTGGGTTTAAATGGGGGTTTACAGTTGATTTTAGCAGGAAGGTAGAGAAGTAAGTAAGTGTTGGTCCCTCCATCATGCTGGCAGACCTCCCAACATGAGGGGCCAATCAGCTCAGAGCCCTGCTGCTGCCAGTGAAGCAGCAAATAGACGGTTTACTTCTGGGAGCTGACATCTTACCCAGCTTGTCCTTGCTGCTGGAGAGCGAGCAGTCTTCTCCAGGCAGCAGCTCCAGCTGAGCTCCACACTCTGCCAGGTCTCCCTCCTCAAAGCGGCTCAGCGCCTGGATGTAGTTGAAGTCCGTCCTCAGGTTGATGCTGAGCGGACTGCTGGAGTTCTGTTTGAGGGCGTGCACAGCGGCCTGCCACTCCTTCACAGAGCTCCAGTCGCAGAGGGCCACGTAGCACTGGCAGGCTTTGTTGGCCAGGAAGTTGATGACTTCAGGAGAGCACTCGACGGACTTCAGCAGCACCGTCTTCTTGCTGTCACCTTTTCAGAGGAACCAAATGCGCATCAGAGCTCAACAAGCTACAAACACACCTACTTAGAAAAGAGCTGCAGTACGTGTGTTTCACCACCTCATTGGCTACGGGGGGAGAGGCGGCCAAAGCACTCAGCGCTTTGTAGGCCTCTGCTCAAAATTGCATTTACACTCTAATGCTGCATTCACACCAAAACCGCTGGAGATGAACGAATATAGATTCAAATAGCTGGATCAGGTATCCCTGACAACGGGCCCATCTGCTGCCAGACTACTTCTAAACAATGCGTCTAGCCTGCGTGACAGTCACGTCTGCCTCTGGTCTTTTCCTCAATATATTTTACTAGTGTTAATGTGAAAATATATACATTTAAGGGGCCCGGCACTAATCAACAGTCAACTTGTCATTTATGTCATCGCTCTATGAAATGAGCTTGTGGGGTGAAGACATAATGACTGAGTGGACCCTTGCTGTTACCGTTGCTGGTGTGATTGGGGCTGCTTGTGTTGCTGGAGAGTTTGAGCAGGCAGCAGTCAGAGCTTTTGATGCTGCAGTCCATCCCGGTGACCGCAGACAGCTGATCTTGATATTCCAGAGCTGCCTTTTCAAATCTAGGAAAAACGCTTGCTGTTAGGTAGGACAACCAAAGAGGATGCTTTGGATGCTTTACTGAGCACTTGGCTTAGCGCTGCTTACCGTCCTTCAGCCTGCAGGGCGACTGCCGCCAGCCAGCCGGGACTGCGACCAGTGGTGATGAGCCCCCATGCTGCCAGGCCCTGAATGGCCTCAGGACAGCGCAGCTCACACAGAGCCTCCACCAGCAACGTCAGAGGAACCTCCAGCTCGGGGCCCTTAGCATCCATCCACAAAGCACATATCAAACGCTGCCATTATAGTAACTCATGATGTAAGAAAACACACACAAATACCTCCTCCTCTGATAGGCTGACCTGGGTACCGCAGTTCTTAATCTCCGTGAGCAGGTCAAAGCCGTGGCGGATGGTGACTGCAGGCTGGCCGGACAGAAGACCCACTCTCATGAGCGCCAGGCGGATCCTGGTCAGCCAGTCCTGGCATGTCTGCCGGTTGGTGTAGAAGAATGTCCTGATGCCCTGGGACACAGAGGAGGAGGAGCTCATCAAATCATTTCGGAACTGGCTCCTGTAATCAGCGGGGAGCTCTGGATGCACACCTTGGGTGGGGCAGTGAGCGCGTTGGCGCAGCCCTCGTACGCGTTGTACATGAGCTTCTCCAAGTTCTCCACGTACTGAAGCAGCAGAGCCAGGCGGAGCTGATTGGAGTGGTGACAATCCCCGTCTCCTCCGGCACCGGCCCACGCTCCCACGTCCTGCTCCGGGTTCACACTGTGAGCCGCCAGGCTCCGGATGATGCCTGAAGCACAGGGACACACATGGAACAGGGCTGGGACCGGCGTTAGATGCCACTCAACAGATGATAACGGCCATACATCGGCTCTACCAGGGAGAGAGCGTAAAGCAAAGGGTCATCCATCATGGTGTGCATCAGAGGAGAAGAATGGGTGGGGATCTTTACCAGTTTCCTGGTTGGCTGGGATCAGCATACTCAGAAAGAATATAGTAATATATAGTAGTAGTAATAGTGTACCCTGTGCACAGAATACCAGACTCTGCACAACAGCTTCTTCATGGCTTGGGAGGCAGGGCAAAAAGAAACGCAAGCAACAAGGAGGGCTGGGAGTCCAACATGGCGCACTACACATGTGAGTGGGTGAATCTTTTGGCTCCCAGATGGAGAAAGCCAGACTCCTCGTCTTCTGGAGTCGGGGCGACGCTGAACTGATGGAATACGGTGGTTTAGAGCATTATTGAGTCTTCTAAAGACACCTTCTGTGGACCATTGGCATCAGGGGATGTTGGAAGGTCTTCCCCTGGATGACCCCCACCCTCCATGACAATGTAAAAGGATTCATGACTGGGTGGACCCCTCTAGGCTGACCTTTACCCTGCCAGATTAAAAAACACGTTCAACCTGATGATGTAATGGAGATGTGCTCACGTCTGACTGGTGCTGTGATATTATATTATATGCTGAAGTTGTTCCTTTTTTAAATGTAGGTTTCACTTTATTCCTCCGCCCATTTATTTCTTGTCTCTCGTCTTCTCTTGCGTTGTGTTCTTAAAGTTCTAGACCGCTGTCTTGTTGTAAAAATGTCATTAAAAAAAAAAAAAAAAAAAAAAAGATTGGCGTTTCATCCGCTTGTGCTGCTCTGCACAAGCCACACGGCTTTAACTATAACGTGTGTCACTTAACCAACGCCACACTGTGGGAAGGAGACATTCAGGCTGCTCTGTGGGGCCCAATGAGGCACAGCCGCTTACCCTCGATGGTCTGGAAGGTGTCTTGGGCTCGGCCCAGAGGTGTTCGCAGTTTGGACAGCACGGTGAACTGCGCCGCCTCCCACACGGCCCACTGCCACAGCACCGCCTCCGTCTTCAGCAGCATCCGCGGCACAGCAGCCGGCCTGCCGCCGTCCGCCCCCCCTCGGCCGTCCCTCTTCTCCAGCCGCTGGCAGCTGTAGTACAGACGCTCCAGCCAGGGGTCCTTGCTGCGGACCGACAGCAGGAGATGTTTGGATGTGGATTCACCATCAGTCGCTACCGACTATTTATATATTTGAAGTCAACTGTGTGTTGAAATACAGAAAGCTGCACATATTTATTTAAATGTAGAAAAGGTCCAAGCACGAGTCGAAAGTGACCATGAGATACTGTATCAAATGAAAAGAAACATTCAGATATTATGTAACCATAACTACAAAGAGATGAGAAGATACGCTGAGATTCCAATCCTGCCATAATAATGATGCTAACACATCCTGTCCTTTAACAGTTGATGTCCCATCACACACACAAGGAAGGACAGACCCTCGTTAGGTAGGAAAATGCTTTCCAAAGAACTCCATCTGCAGTCATACCCTCCACGGTGCACAACTCCATACAGGATGAAGCTGATGAGGTCGCTGAAATCCTGGGGGTGGAAGGTGCTGCTTGGTGCGCGGCTCATGTGGTGGCGGATGGCCAGTGACATCTCCTGCATCTCAGGGTGGCTGTGGTTACTGCGGAGACACAACATTGGTAACTAGGATTTTAATCATCTCCAACAGGAGAACCTGAATCCGTGTACCATTCCTTTTTCCGTTATTCAAGTCAAGAAACGGGCCACTGGCTGAAATCTAGTTTGAAAGTTTGTGACCTAAATGATTTCCTGGTGTAACGTCTAAGAAGATGTGTGCACGCGCAGGCTCCTTGCAGCTGGTTGTCGACGTCACTACGGTCACAGAGGTGTCGCTTGTGTTTAACAACCTCACGCTGAGGAGCTATTGAACCGGGAGTCTGAATCGGAATATCTTGCCAACTTTATCGAACCGTAAAGGTTCTACGGACACTCACCCACTCACTGCAGCCTCATAACAAGCAGGGAGGACAGGCACGTCTGACGGACAGGGGTCCCCTTTATCTCTGTATGTCAGAGATCAATCAAACGTCTAGGGAGATAAAATACGCTCCGGGTGGTATTTATTCTGCAGTTAGCGTGATTAGTAGCGATTGAAAAGCCCTGAAGAGAGTTCCTTCTTTATTGAACCACTTTCTCAATGAGGAAAGACGCTGCAGACTCAGTCTGGCGTGACTCCTCTGTGCTCTGACTGCAGCTGGACTGGTTTCTGCTTCAGTCACGTCAGACACCACTGAAGTCTCCAATAACACCAGATAAGGTCGCTGGTCGCTTTTGACAAAGTCGCCACGAGGGTTTGGAAAGTCAATTTAGCGTGTGCACATCTTCATAATTCAGACAGAATTTTGTCTTTTTTTCGTGGCAGAAACGGGCTTACCTACTATTAAGACAGTGGTTTCTCATTTGAATAACAGAAAAACTAAATAGTTTTTGGTTTTTCGATTTATCAATTGAAAAACGAAAGAAGGATGATACACAGATTATCTTTCATTTCGTTCCATCGGCCTGTAATGTCACGTAGAATGCAACAGATAGATATTTGTGTATCCCCACCTGTGAATACCATAGACAGGAGATGTCAATCAGAACCTACCTCAAAGCCACATGGAGGGGGATTGTCCTGAGCAGCTTGCCATAGGCCTGCCTCACCCTCACTGCTGAGTGGACCAGCTGGACTCTGGAGACGTCCACACACCTGACGGACAGTACGGAGCAATAAGAGTCCCGCCCACAGACCCAATGAACGGACACACATTTTGTGTTGGATTCCAGTCATGTTGAACTTAACTGCTATTGTGTAAGGAGACACTACTAAGGCTGTAACAATGAATCAATCCAATATAAAGAAATCCATTATCATTATAGATTAAGTCAGAGATATTTGGCTATAAAGAACAAAAGAAGTGCGGTTGGCGTATCAGAGACCCGTAACGCAGAGGAATCAGTACAGCCAGTGACGGAGTCGCTACACAATCCTACTTTGCTTCCTTTTGAAGGGAGGACGCGAGGAAGTACAAGTGTGTGTGTGGCGGGAGGGTGTGAAAGACCGAAGTGAGTGACTGTGATGCTCGATGCGTGTTGTTGGTCAGCTGTCGGCACGCAAATTACTGTTGATGGAATTATAATCGCCCCCCCCCCTAACATTCATATCACGCTATTTATTTCCAGGTACGAGAGAACGGAGCATATTGAAGAACTTTTGTTGGAAGAAATGCGTAAATATGAGCGCTTATACAAGCCGTCATTGGCAGGTTGGATTCACGGAGGGAGATCGCCGCAAACGAGGGGAACAAAGTTGTGGAAAATACGACATAAGACAAATGTGTCCTTAATGAAAAGCAGCAGTGTGGATGCACGGGGCAATAAAGTCTATGATAAATAAATAAACAAATAAATAAATAGACGTGACTCTCTAGGTCGTCTTCAACAGAAACACGTGACTCCGCCTGTTGTTCTGGAGGTGAATGGCTCTGCAACACACGCAAGACTTTTAGAACCATGAATTGAAACGAGTGCGTCGACACGACGGCGCTGACGCAGAAACATGCGCCGGCCTTAAGTCGTTTGGATTTACGGTAAAACCAAAAACCCTCCAACCAGACACAGACCGTCTCTGGGGCACAAGTGATGTTGGTGCATCTCTGGTCTCGCGTTGTTCCTCCCGCATCGCTCTATTATGCGTGATCACGTGACCTTCTCTTCATTGTGGGCGAGCTGCATGCACTTTTATGAATGTACAATCATTAATGTCACACGTTGTTTGTCGTGTGGGTCTCGATGTACTGACGTCATGATTGCAGCAGGTGCAACACGAGCGTAGTTTTCTACCGTGTAACACAATGTATTATTTCTATATTTAGTTTATGCTTTGCTGCGTAAAATAAAGACAAAAGGAGAGAATCAAACGATCTCCTGTCATTCACGTGAGGAAATGAAGTCACTTGTCTGCAGCTAAATGACAAACACCACCAAAGGAACGAAACCCTCAGGGGGGCGCGGTGGAAGCACACACGTGTCTGCCTGTGTCCATCGCTGTATAGATGTATAAATAAACGTGCATTTGACTTAATTATTACATTTTAAAATGACTAAACCGCAATAGGCTCACCTCTGCAACAGCTCTGTGGACAGGGACGAAGAGAGGACCTGCAAGCTGTGGCAGGTCTGAAGGCAGATACTCTGGTCTTCGTTAAGACCTAAGGAAGAACATTGACCAACGATTAGTACCAATAGATGACGAGGAAAACCAGGGGACATTCGGGGCTCACCGTTGGCCAGCAGACCCCTGCAGAACTTGTTGAAGGAGGGAAGGGAGAAGAGAGGGCTGTAGGCGTCAGACTTCTTCAGCAGCACAGAGATTTCCTGAGCCCAGGTGAGCAGCAGCCTCCTGACCAACCAACACAACGGGTCACTGCGAGTGCACTGAAGAAACTGAGACGGACCGTGGTGTAAATTGGCACAGTAAAAGAACCTGGCTTCGGGGTAGAGGTGCTCCTTGGCCAGCAGACCTCCCAGAAGACTCAGCAGTGTGCTGAAGTGCTTCTTTGTCGCTGTGGTGACGGTGCTGATGACCGCGCCATCGAATAGGGAGGGAGAAGATGACAGGCTGGAGGAGATGAAGTGATCGTGCCTGTAAAATCAACAGAAAACACCCACGGCCAGTTAAGAGGAGGCGGAGCCACAAAGCTTCACTGGGCAGAGCAGAGGAATCGGATCATTTCATATCGGTGTCCAGTGGTTCGAATGAGCCCTTCACATCTACATAAGCAGCAGGTGGGCTGCAGGTAACTAAATGCTCTGTGTAGAGCCGGTTTGACTCTAGAAAGATCTACGTCTGTAGATACTTTGAATTAGATAAAGACACCACTAGAATACTTCTTTTGCATGCCAACAATTAGTCAACTTATTGGTCTCACAAAGCAGTGTGGACAGTGTCAGCGGCCTGGTGCTTCCTACAGCTTTACAATGAGGTGGAACAGTTGGGACGGCGCGGACGTTACCTGGTGCAGTGCGAGTAAAGCGTGTAGAGTACAGCGTACTGGATGGCCGGGTAGTACACCGCCAACTCAGAGTGGACCAGCATCAGATTGTGACTGAGCAGGGTGAAGACCGTGGGAGACAACGCCCACATCTAAAGACACACATGAGACACACGGGGACCTGAAGGAACGGCTCGTCTTCTGACACATCAACCGGAATCTAAGGAAGCATACGCACGACTAACGAAATGCAGGAAATACAAGGAGACACAAGCATGTTCACATCAGCTCATCTAGTTACACAGCAAGACAATCTCATTGATAAAACATCATATATATTAGTAGTAAAAAGTGGCCACAAACAAAACGTGGGGGGGTCCTTCTGTCTTCAGCGCGTCTGAAGAAGGATGGAAGCTCAGAACGGGATTCGAGTGACACGTCACAGCCTCTTAAACAGCCGTTTGCTCCCATGGAGCACAATTCTGCTGCTGCTTTCTTAACACGGGAATCACTGGGTGACGCTGTATATGGGCACTAACAGAATAGAAGCAGCGGACTCCTCTGAAGCAAGACCAAGAGCCTGCGATGGATCCACCCGGCTCACTGCAGGTTCAGCCTTCACAACTACCTGTGCTCACAGTACCAGTGGTACCCGGAGCGGGAACAGAACTCACCCCGATGAGAGAGTTCTTGGTGTTGCCGATGGTGGTGAGGGTGCTGAGGTTGAAGATGAGGGTGAACTGGGCCTTCTCCGGGGGAAGGGTGAGGGACGCATAAGCAGAGTGCTGGATGCCGGTGCAGGGGGCCCGGGCCCGACCACCGGCATCCAGGGAGACGGTCAGACTGGACAGGGCACATGCCATCTCTCCCAAAACCAATTTATAAGCTGCCTCCAGTGTAGGAATGTTCTTCAGGCTCAGAAGGGCCCGGTACACGCCGTGAACAGCCGACGTCACCTGTGAGGCCACACACACACACACCTCAGCAGCTGCCAATACTTGATCCAGTGACGCCATCACATGGTTAGAATACAGGACTACATCTAGTTATACATATCCAGTGACTGCTACTGCAGACATTTAGCTTTACAAAGAGTTTAATGCTGCTAGAGACTGGAGGAGGATCCACACACACACACACACACCTCTTTGTCTCTATGGAAGCGCAGCTTCAGCAGCTGGGAATCCGGTGCCAACAGTTTCTCGACAAAGGACGCAGGCAGCTTCATGTTGATCTGGTCCACAATCTGAACGCAAACAACGACATCAGCTGACAGGAAGAAAAACAAACAATCCAAGTTGCTCTGAATGATGTATTCATTTCAAATACAAATAGGTTTTCCTTCATTCCGCTTCTTTTAAAGAAATAACATTTCCCAATACAAGTCAAACGTAGCTTCACATGGAAGGGAGAGCAGTGCAATCAAACCAATGAGGAGCTGCGATTCAAATACTCCAGATCATCCTTTTGGACTTGATGCAACTCTAATCAGCGGCAGTACCAGAGTGACGAGGCTGAGCACTGCCAGATTGTAGTCCGGGCCACAAGCCCGGCAGCAGTCCAGCTGGTCCAGTCCGTAGGCTAGGACGGCCTCCATCAGCGCACCACAGGGCTCCACACTGGCCAGCAGGACACCCACACACTCATTCCCCGCTGTGAGGACCAGCTCAGAGAACTGGACCTGCTTGGCCGTGGTCACACAGGCCAGAACCCGGTTCAAAACCTGTGACACAAAGAACAGAGGGAGGGGGGGGCGAGGGGAGGATTCAGACACGTCTAAAGCACTGCGATGGCTTTCACTTCATCGGGACGTCTAATCTGTCTAATCAGTGTGCACACAAATAAACAAATGGATTCATGCAAAATGAAAATACAAAGCAGTGGACAACGGGTTGTTTTTCCTTCATCTCCGCTGCGTGGTGTATGTCAACGGAAGAGCCTGGCCAACATTCACTGACCATACGGTGGATGTGTTCATAAGGATTTATTATTAGGGGTTCTTGGGCGTTTGAGTGGAGGAGGGAACACCACGTGGCGTTCTGTATGTTAAAGCTTTTTGGGAAATATGCACCAGTGTGAAATATCACGGCCGATAACAATGATCACAGGCTGATATGATGTTTACCCAATCCAGTCAATTTAACCATCAACACTGCTTTGCTCATTTTCAACACAAAATGAGTGGATGTACTTTAATTATATTGACACCAAGAGCCACAACAAGCTGCTCCTTGCTGTGGCTCTTACATCGGTGACGTAGACCTCAGTGATGGGCGGTCCTCTGACGGGGCTGAATCGCTCCCCGATGCTGCGGACCACTGTGCTGAAGACCCTCAGCAGAGCTGCCAGCTTAGGCAGGGACACGGAGGGTGGGGGGATGTCCTCGTCCAGCACGTCGCCTGCCATCCCGTGGTTCAGATCCTAAGCAGAACACCACACCAGTCTACACAGGTTCTGCTCACTGTCCTTTTTCACACCATCGCACAGAATTGACATTAGACAAAAGAAATATATTTTCCTACTTCTTCTCAGTTAAACCATTTGCTGTACATGAAATACACATTTACACACACCTAGAACACGCCATGACAGTGGATATCACTGCACTCTAGAAGTGGATTAAGTTCACCTCTGCGTACGCCTCCATATCCTCCAAGAACTGCCCCAGGAGGGTGGTGGAGAAGGTGAGGTCTGCCACCCAGAACTGCTCCAGACTCTGCAACCAGCCTGAACACAGAGGCACAGAACAGCAACGGGATGCATTCAGGTACAGTGCTGGCGTGTAGTTAATCTGTGTTTTAGCATTGCCTGGCACACAGGAGAGAATAAACGTGTATATATTACATGTGGACTCTTATGAAGAGGCCTATGATGTAAGAGGTCTTTGTTTTCCCTTCAAGCAGCTTTATGACTAGTAGATGGGGCCTCAAAGCTGGAAATCAACATTAAACATCTTTGCCACAAAGAAGAGCAGCTGACCTGAAACCTGTTGAGTGAGCGCCTGCTTCTGCGTGTGGTCGATGTGCCACCCCACCAAGATGTCCACCGTGTCCTGTGGAAGAGCAGCCAACCCCTCTGTCAGTTGATCCTGTGTGCCTCGCACTCACAACACCAGCCGTGGCTTCAACACTCACCCTGAAGTTGGTGCTGAAGACGTGTGGGTAGCAGCGGGCCACCTGAAGAATGCACTTGACACTTTGACAAAGCAGCTCTGGTGTGTCCACGTTCTCCAGGATGGATTGCAGGTTGCTCATCACCAGCTGAAACCGCAGCAGAGTCCTGATCAGCACCCACCATGTGCATGAGGCATCTCTATGAAGCGACCATGTAGAACCGTGCACACGATCTACAGAGGAACTATCGCCAAATGCCCCCCGGATCTTCCAATAAAGCAAGTTTGATATAGCGAACTCTATAGATGAAGTTTCTATTTGTGAACATTACGTTTAGCATTCTACCAGAGAGTCGCTGGTTTCAGTGCTAATTTACAAATTCCTTGTGTGCAGGTGGTGAAGTTGTGCAGTGAGGTGGGAAACAACGACTGATCATGCTTAATCACCATGGTAACTAGGGCTGTCAACGAATATATTCCATATTCAAATACACACACACACACACACACACACACACACACACACACACACACGCACACGCACGCCTCCTGCAAAATCCGTTGCTCTGACAGAAGTTGCAGACTTTGCATGTAGGCTGTAACAACAAGTAGTGTAGGGTGTGAAATGTGTACTGCAGCTATGGGAGTGTGTGTTTTAGTACGACGTGGGATCTGTGGGAAACACTGGTATTGATTTTGCACACCATTTTATGAGAAGTACAATCAGAAATAGGCGGCTTTACAGGACTATTGAGCACTACGGCCCCTGGGCATCGCCATCATGTTAGTACGCTGCACATTGGCTGTGAATGCAGTGAGACTACCTGCATGACGTGGGAGAACGCCTTTCTCTCTCCGGCGGCCTCCAGCGCGCACTGCGCTGCCACCAGGTACAACAGCTTGACCTCGTCCCGGCTGCTCGAGGTGAACTTGAGGAAGAGCCACTTGAAGATGCGCTCGGCCTCGTAGCCGAGCACCGTGCAGAGGAGCCCCAGACACGCGGCGGCGTCCTGCCGCAGCTCCCACAGCAGCTTACTGCTGCACACGCCGCCGGGGAGGAGACAGGGTGAGAGGCAGCCCGGCACATACTCAGACACAGGTGCATACATGATCTCCACTGGGGTGTCAAATATTAACTAGTCATTCTCAGAAGTATTACGCCATTCAAGAAGGGCACAGTCTTTGTGAATGTACCATCAGCATCCAGCATCAGCATCCAGGCAGGCACTATTTAAGGCAGGTGCTAACAAGCCAAAGGAGATTAAAGCAGCCAGCAGTACTCATGCATCATCAAAGGTGTTTTGCAACAGAGCTTAGAGTGCAAATAAAATCCAGTGGTTGGCCTGTAATAATAAGTCATTCCCAATAAACCCTCCTACCTCTCATTCAAAATGTCGTTGAGGGTGCTGAGGATGGTGTCCAGCTGTTTGACCAGGGTCTGTGCAGGTCAAACACAACAGGAAAGGTTTACTTCATTCTCATTGTACAAGTAGTGCCCTTTTCATTGGAATCCGTTGTTACACAAATATACAAAAGGAGATTTCTTAAGAGCAGCAGGTGAATGAAGGCCCCGATATTAAGATCAGAGTCCTTGGTCTTGCGTTCAGAGATCTGCAAAGGGAAACCTGACAGCGGGGTTGGCAACCGGTTGCCGGTTTCATGTAGCGTCCATACAACTGACGTTGCCCTTCGGCAGGATGCAGGTTTACACCTCACCGCGTGTATTGACATGGAATCATGTTACTCACTTCACTACACAGTAGGTAGTGTAGAGTGAGTTTGACTGGCAGGTGTTTCTGTACCGAGGAGGAGGGGACTGACCGTTTTGCTCTCGCCGTGGCTGATCAGGTCTTTCAGCTGCTTGAGGGTGGCCAGCCTGCGGTCGCGATCGTCCTCCCTGGAGACCCGGCGCAGGAGGTTGGCCAGCCGAGACTCCTCTGAGTGAGCCATCCCTCTGTCTGCAACAGCAGCACCACACGGCAGTCACACACGCGCTACAAGCTCATCACCAAAGAATGTGTCAAGAGAAAAGGAAACCGTCCTTTGTGTCGGTTGAGACAGCGTATTATTTTAAATGTATTGTGTAGTTTACTGATGTTGGACATAGAGGCAGTTAACAATGTCAAACTTAAGTTTAAGAAGAGTATTTTCAGTTAGTTCCCTTCACAACACAAATGGGATTAGTTCCCTTGTTCTCAGTGCATTTATTGTAATGAAAACCCATTGTACCATAAGAAGTTGTTTTTGAAGAAAGCACTGGGAATAGTATTGAACTGGTTTCTTATATCAGATAATAGTTGCAGACCCAGACACTCTTAATGTCGGCTTGTATTCACAGCTGATTACAGTTAGAGGGTCAGCAGATGGAAAGCAGCCTCTGTGGCTCACTTATAGTACACCTGAGGATTTGTGTGCATGGTCCCTGCCAAATAAATGACTCAATTCAAAAAAGATGCAATGCACTCATCTCCTCCGGCTGAAGCCTACCAGCACATGGAGCTCCACGTGAGGTGTCAGAGAGCTCACCCTGCAGTTTCCTCATGTCCTTGGAAGCTAAAGCACGGTTTCCATGCTGAAAAGGAGTCAAATCCGTCGTCACATCGTTGGTCCTCAACTCTTGCCCCACCGACTTCCAACCAAATGTAGTATCACTGACACCGTGACCAACGTCATATCCATCTGAGGGACAAAAACAGCTGACATTAAATAAATGTACTACGGCTTGACAGAGCAAGGAACAATTCAGTTATTGGATTTTTCCAATAGATTTCTGCTACAATTCTTACAATTGAACAGGGTACGATTAGGTTAGAAAAGCGCTACTAGTCACTCAAACAGTCCATGTGTGCTTAACATACAGTTACTACACCAGGAGAGGCAGACACGTTGTCCTAACGCTTCCAGCGATCATACCAACCATGTTTGGAAAGAAATGCATCCTCACCCTCTTCCTGGTGGTCATCTGCAGGCGCGTGGGCATCGCGGGGCTCCGCTGGCTGCTCGGGGTAGCTGCAGGGCAACACGTCATACGCCGCCGCTGAACCGAGCTCTCTGGACTTCACGCCGTCCGGGCTGGATGACACGCTGTCCACTCTGACATGGAAACACAGAAAGCAGATCCACATTTACATTTCTGATTCTCCATTATTTAATCCAAATTCAACGCAACCTGATATCCGTCAACGCAACTAAAGCAAAGAAACAGGTGTGAAATACGCAGCGTTTCATTTGAAACACGTTACTGCAATAATCTAAGCTTGTTCCGGTTCCCTGCCAACAGGGAAGTAACCAACGGAAAGGCTACTTCACAGACCACCACGAGCGGCAGGAGGTCAAGGTTCGACACACTTTGGTACACACACACACACACACACGGAGAGGAATAGATCAGCCATTGACCTGAATACCCAGAGGTCAGTCCTTTCACACACATGTTGGAGGCATGTGGCGCGCCGTACCTGCTCTAACCAAGCACTGCTGGGCCGTGAGCCGCCACGACTTCTTCTCCACGCCTCATTCTGCTGCACCAAAATGCATTATGGGAGGCTGGCTGTGGCTGCTTGGCCTTCAGTAGCTTTATTTTACATTTGAAGTGAATTATGTGCCAACATCCACTATTTAATGCCATACAGATAAAACGTTATGCAGAGGTCTGACCTGAGGGTGACACGGCGCCATAGATATAAGTGAACGCTGAAAAACAAGCGCTGCTACTATGGAGTAATACATGGAGCTATGGTTTACATCGTGTCCCCGACTAACACGCCATGAAACCAGCCGAATGAATGAGGAAATCAAACCGGAGAGAAGATGCCAGTTACCGTGGTAACAAGCAATTCTCTTACGTTCCCTCTCTTCCTGAAAGTAAAAGGCCTCAGTATTCCTGACCTTTCAGGTCGCCGCAAACGCTCTGGCGCAGCGGGTAGGGGCGTGGCTTATCACCCTGAAAACAGTTCACCTCTCCACCCTGGTTTTTCCTCTGCACCACCAAACGCCGTCGTGTTTTGGTACTCAATAGTATCCATAGGCTGCGACAGCTCGTCTGGATGACTGATGACCCCGTTACACTGTTTGAGAGGCTGTTGGCTCCAACTGTACTTCTGTGCCGAGGGAACGGCCCCGTGGTGAGACACCGTGTGCTCCATCACATCCAGACGGCGCTTTAAGAGCCATCCACACGTTGTTATTGTGTGGTTAAACAATACACACTGTAATGTGCTGCATCCGGGTGTGATGGGTTGTATCCGGTGCTACAGGTGCCAGGTCTTTCCTGGGGCTCAGAGGATGTATCCTACAGGGTTACTACTCATTCATGCTCCATTTTTCCTGATGCGGTGACTGTCTGCAGGATGTCAGTGACCACGGGGAGCACGATGAGCTCTGCAGCACAAGTACAAAAAAAAAATTCAACTTCCAACTGGTGTGTTTGACACTTGCGTGTCCCTCCAGTCTCATCGCTCTGTGCAGACTGATGAAAGCCCTTTGGTGTAAACACAGAACGAAGGTTCACTAAAGTGGCTTTCTGGTTGTATGAACGTTCAATAAGTCAAACAATACAGCAGTCATTTTTACTGCAACCAGGTAACCCACCATACAAGCATGTTGAGACACCATGTGCACTCTAAATAATAATAATAATAATAATAACAACAACAATGAGTAGGGTCGGTTTGCCCCAGAACCTCTGGAAGTGGTTAGATTCCGGGCCAGAAGCCTCTTAACCTCTGTAAGGTGCATTAGGAGGATCGGGGGCATCGGGGGCTCTGGAGCGGAACCGGAGGTCACTAAACATGAGGTGAGGCAACACATGTGACGCTAACTCAGGAATACAGCGCCTCAAAATGCGTTCATTTCAGCAGTCGTTCGTTATTCGGTAGCTCAACACGTTGACAGATCAGCAGTCACGCGTCTATTATGGACACGCTTTTTACACAACTAATAACGTTATAGGCGGAAGTTCATAAGGGTGACTTGTCCCGGCTAAGTGAACCAGCGCCTATAGCATCATGGTGATGCTAACTAGCTAAAGACAGCCACTCATGACCAGCCCGATTCCCCCGTTTAAATCACTCACGTGAGCCGGCATTGCGGCTCGAAGATGTCTCGGTTGTTTTCCTCGCTGTCAATTCGCGTTCACGGTAACCGGGAGGCTGGAACGTGGAGCCGATCGATGCCCCTCAAGCCGAACGAGCTAACGTTAGCTCAGCAGCGTAGTGGCTTAATGTCAGTAACGTCAGACACCGCGAGACAGGCTACCGAGAAATCACGCGCTAGAAGACATTATGGCAATGTGGAGAATGCAAATAATACCGCGAAGAGACCAGTTATTTCTCCTCCACGACGTGAGGGAGAAACACAACACAGGCCCAACGAGTCCCCGCGTTCATTGTGAGGAGCTCCCTCCCGAGCAGAGCACCAACCTGGGCTGCCAGTCATTCCAGTGTGGCTGCAGTTTGTGGGCGCCGCTGAGCCGAGACCCCGAGGCTTTACGGCTCATTACCCTTTAGAGAGCTGCATGACACGCTGGCCGCGGTAACCGTGTCGCTGCTCGGGCTTACTTTTCACTAATGTTCGTCAAGTGTCTCAATTATTAGGTTAGCAACTCGTCGTTAAGGCTAGCAAATGGTTGTGTTGCCTCTTCTTCTACAACAGTTAGCGGCGGTTGGCGTCACTTTACTGCCATCTTCTGGAGTCACCCTCACGCGGCCTTTTTCTCCTCTTCTTCTTTGGTGTTCATTGGTGTTGGCAAACAGCGAATTGCCATTACCGCCACCAGCGGGCCGGAGGGGGCGGACATTCCTCTTGTTCTTCCTAAAGGCCGGCGCATGCTTCTGCGTCGTTGCGTCGACGCACTCGTTTCAATTCATGGTTCTAAAAGTCCTGCGAGTGTTGCAGAGCGATTCACCTCCAGAACAACAGGCGGAGTGACGTGTTTCTGTTGAAGACGACCTAGAGAGTCACGTCTATTTATTCATTTATTTGTTTATTTATTTATCATAGACTTTATTGCCCCGTGCATCCACACTGCTGCTTTTCATCGCGGACACATTTGTCCCGTATTTTCCTCCACAACTGTGCACCTCTCGACCCGCAAACCGGCGTTTGCGGCGATCTCCCTCCGTGAATCCAACCCGCTTCTACAAGCCGCCAATGACGGCTTGTATGACGCAGCTCATATTTACGCATTTCTTCCAACAAAAGTTCTTCAATCTGATCCGTTCTCTCGTAAACATCCTTTGTTTTAATAATGGCGGTATCGGGCTATGAAAGCGGAAATGTGAGACTCCGTAAAGGACGTAGTTAGCGGACGAATCGCAGCCTGGTGCGCTGCGGGAGACTTGCGTCGAAAGCAACGCAGGCCTAGATAAATGGCTCGACACACGCAAGGAGGTGTGAAAAGCGACACAAGGGACACGCAAAGGGACACTCAAGGGGGGCTTGCATCTGCGTCACTCTGAAAACGCAGAAGCATAAACTAAACTAAACTTTAGCCGTCCGTGGCCGTGACAAACCCACACACACCTACGGGCAATTTAAAGTGAGCGTAACCCCTTCAAGGGACCGACTGCATTCGACAGAGGTCCAGCTAGTTGGTGGCGGCAGTGACACAAATAGTGACATGGAGATCACCTGAGAGCAGTGGATGTGTGTCAAGTGATTGTAGAATAAAAACACCTGTGCCTGACAGCTCCCGTCTCTAAGGATGTATAACTGCATGTTGGATTTCTCGTCTAATTGATCATTCAAGGAAAACGTTGGAGATAAGCAGAGTATTGTTGTGTTCAAAAATGAAGAAACGCCGGACGGACAGAGGTCATCGCAGATCAAAAGGTTAAATCAAATGTATTTAATAAAGGAGATGGTGTTGTGGTAAAAAGAACATCTCAGCTGAGGAGCCGCTGGTCTCAGCAACCAACGGGCCCCAGGTCAGTCCTTTGACCATCCCTAGTGCCCGTCTGTCGCCTCCACCAGTGAACTCCAGAACAATGGTTCCTACAGGTATTTATAACAATAATTAAAGGTGTGAAAGTCAGTGTCCACACCTCTGGAAGTGGTCTTCTGGTGAGTTCAATGTAACTCGGATTTCGAATGATCCTCAGTCAATATCAGTTGTTGTTCAAGTATTACATGCATGCATTCCAGTTGATTACATTACATCAAATACAATCAGAACTGCATTGGTATTATTCTATTACAGTTGCAGAATTACAGTGGTTTTACAATATTGTCATTACTTTATTGATTACACAGTTTCAAAATCATGGCTGTATTCTGGTGTACACAATATACATTTTTATTAATTTTATGAACCGGGTCATATATTGTTTCTAATATCCTACAGTATGAATATCGGTTTGCATGTTCACTTTATTTTAAACTTTTTATTTTTAATGTTTACTCTATATCCCCCTAGCCCATAGCACCCAACCCATTTCTTCTGAAATACTGCAATTCTCTCTGGCACTACAGCATAGTTTCTCTTCACTGTTCATTTCCGTTATTTGCTCTTATTACATGAATAAGAAAGCCGAAAATATGAAAGGAGGGGCTTAAAAAGGTCAATGTCACCTTATTACATGAATAAGAAAACGAAAGTTAGCTAAAACTAATAACTTGGTATTTACACTGGAAGGAAATCTTGTGTATTTACACTGGAAGGAAATCTTGTGGCGTACCAGATTCTTGGTGAACTTCATTAGTTTCGTCTTCCATATGTAGGTACCTACTTTTATGCTAACATAAGAAGTTTTTAAGAGTCGTGACCCGTTTTCATGTGGCGTGAAGTTATTGGATTAAACTGGTTAGCAACTAGCGTCACAAAAAGTTCTCAAAATATCCATGAAACCCTCCGAATTTAAAAGTGGGCCTGCACATACTTTGCAAAAACAAGGATTATGTGAAGGCACATAGAGAATGGATTTTGATGTTTTCCTTCAGCAGTCCAACATCCCATTCGTCCTTTCCAAATAGAGTGATGACGCCCAACGTGGGGCTCGAACCCACGACCCTGAGATTAAGAGTCTCATGCTCTACCGACTGAGCTAGCCGGGCACTCTGACGTGTCCCATCGTGGACGGACCCAACCCATTTCTTCTGAAATACTGCAATTCTCTCTGGCACTACAGCATAGTTTCTCTTCACTGTTCATTTCCGTTATTTGCTCTTATTTCCGTTATTTGCTCTATTTACATGAATAAGAAAGCCGAAAATATGAAAGGAGGGGCTTAAAAAGGTCAATGTCACCCAAATAAGAAAACGAAAGTTAGCTAAAACTAATAACTTGGTATTTACACTGGAAGGAAATCTTGTGGCGTACCAGATTCTTGGTGAACTTCATTAGTTTTGTCTTCCATATGTAGGTACCTACTTTTATGCTAACATAAGAAGTTTTTAAGAGTCGTGACCCGTTTTCATGTGCCGTGAAGTTATTGGATTAAACTGGTTAGCAACTAGCGTCACAAAAAGTTCTCAAAATATCCATGAAACCCTCCGAATTTAAAAGTGGGCCTGCACATACTTTGCAAAAACAAGGATTATGTGAAGGCACATAGAGAATGGATTTTGATGTTTTCCTTCAGCAGTCCAACATCCCATTCCTTTCCTTTCCAAATAGAGTGATGACGCCCAACGTGGGGCTCGAACCCACGACCCTGAGATTAAGAGTCTCATGCTCTACCGACTGAGCTAGCCGGGCACTCTGCACTCTGACGTGTCCCATCGCGGACGGACCCAACCCATTTCTTCTGAAATACTGCAATTCTCTCTGGCACTACAGCATAGTTTCTTTGACTGTTCATTTCACTGTTCATTTCTTCTGAAATACGTTATTTGCTCTTATTACATGAAAATAAGAAAGCCGAAAATATGAAAGGAGGGGCTTAAAAAGGTCAATGTCACCCGAATAAGAAAACGAAAGTTAGCTAAAACTAATAACTTGGTATTTACACTGGAAGGAAATCTTGTGGCGTACCAGATTCTTGGTGAACTTCATTAGTTTTGTCTTCCATATGTAGGTACCTACTTTTATGCTAACATAAGAAGTTTTTAAGAGTCGTGACCCGTTTTCATGTGGCGTGAAGTTATTGGATTAAACTGGTTAGCAACTAGCGTCACAAAAAGTTCTCAAAATATCCATGAAACCCTCCGAATTTAAAAGTGGGCCTGCACATACTTTGCAAAAACAAGGATTATGTGAAGGCACATAGAGAATGGATTTTGATGTTTTCCTTCAGCAGTCCAACATCCCATTCGTCCTTTCCAAATAGAGTGATGACGCCCAACGTGGGGCTCGAACCCACGACCCTGAGATTAAGAGTCTCATGCTCTACCGACTGAGCTAGCCGGGCACTCTGACGTGTCCCATCGCGGACGGACCCAACCCATTTCTTCTGAAATACTGCAATTCTCTCTGGCACAACAGCATAGTTTCTCTTGACTGTTCATTTCCGTTATTTGCTCTTATTACATGAATACCAAAGCCGGACCCAACCCATTTCTTCTGAAATACTGCAATTCTCTCTGGCACTACAGCATAGTTTCTCTTCACTGTTCATTTCCGTTATTTGCTCTTATTACATGAATAAGAAAGCCGAAAATATGAAAGGAGGGGCTTAAAAAGGTCAATGTCACCCGAATAAGAAAACGAAAGTTAGCTAAAACTAATAACTTGGTATTTACACTGGAAGGAAATCTTGTGGCGTACCAGATTCTTGGTGAACTTCATTAGTTTCGTCTTCCATATGTAGGTACCTACTTTTATGCTAACATAAGAAGTTTTTAAGAGTCGTGACCCGTTTTCATGTGGCGTGAAGTTATTGGATTAAACTGGTTAGCAACTAGCGTCACAAAAAGTTCTCAAAATATCCATGAAACCCTCCGAATTTAAAAGTGGGCCTGCACATACTTTGCAAAAACAAGGATTATGTGAAGGCACATAGAGAATGGATTTTGATGTTTTCCTTCAGCAGTCCAACATCCCATTCGTCCTTTCCAAATAGAGTGATGACGCCCAACGTGGGGCTCGAACCCACGACCCTGAGATTAAGAGTCTCATGCTCTACCGACTGAGCTAGGGCACTCTGACGTGTCTCATGCGGACCCAACCCATTTCTTCTGAAATACTGAGCTCTCTGGCACAACAGCAGTTTCTCTGACTGTTCGTGTCCCATTTGCTCTTATTACACGGACCCAACGGACCCAACCCATTTCTTCTGAAATACTGCAACCCATTTCTTCTGAAATACTGCAATTTCTCTCTGGCACTACAGCATAGTTTCTCTTCACTGTTCATTTCCGTTATTTGCTCTTATTACATGAATAAGAAAGCCGAAATATGAAAGGAGGGGCTTAAAAGGTCAATGTCACCCGAATAAGAAAACGAAAGTTAGCTAAAACTAATAACTTGGTATTTACACTGGAAGGAAATCTTGTGGCGTACCAGATTCTTGGTGAACTTCATTAGTTTCGTCTTCCATATGTAGGTACCTACTTTTATGCTAACATAAGAAGTTTTTAAGAGTCGTGACCCGTTTTCATGTGGCGTGAAGTTATTGGATTAAACTGGTTAGCAACTAGCGTCACAAAAAGTTCTCAAAATATCCATGAAACCCTCCGAATTTAAAAGTGGGCCTGCACATACTTTGCAAAAACAAGGATTATGTGAAGGCACATAGAGAATGGATTTTGATGTTTTCCTTCAGCAGTCCAACATCCCATTCGTCCTTTCCAAATAGAGTGATGTGAACGTGACCCACGACCCTGAGATTAAGAGTCCAACGTGGGGCTCGAACCCACGACCCTGAGATTAAGAGTCTCATGCTCTACCGACTGAGCTAGCCGGGCACTCTGACGTGTCCTCGCGGACGGACCCAACCCATTTCTTCTTCTTCTGGCACAACAGAAATCCGTTATTTGCTCTTATTACATGAATCTCATTTTTCTGGCACTACAGAATAGTTTCTCTTCACTGTTCATTTCCGTTATTTGCTCTTATTACATGAATAAGAAAGCCGAAAATATGAAAGGAGGGGCTTAAAAAGGTCAATGTCACCCGAATAAGAAAACGAAAGTTAGCTAAAACTAATAACTTGGTATTTACACTGGAAGGAAATCTTGTGGCGTACCAGATTCTTGGTGAACTTCATTAGTTTCGTCTTCCATATGTAGGTACCTACTTTTATGCTAACATAAGAAGTTTTTAAGAGTCGTGACCCGTTTTCATGTGCCGTGAAGTTATTGGATTAAACTGGTTAGCAACTAGCGTCACAAAAAGTTCTCAAAATATCCATGAAACCCTCCGAATTTCAAAGTGGGCCTGCACATACTTTGCAAGAACAAGGATTGTGTGAAGGCACATAGAGAATGGATTTTGATGTTTTCCTTCAGCTGTCCAACATCCCATTCGTCCTTTCCAAATAGAGTGATGACGCCCAACGTGGGGCTCGAACCCACGACCCTGAGATTAAGAGTCTCATGCTCTACCGACTGAGCTAGCCGGGCACTCTGACGTGTCCCATCGCGGACGGACCCAACCCATTTCTTCTGAAATACTGCAATTCTCTCTGGCACTACAGAATAGTTTCTCTTCACTGTTCATTTCCGTTATTTGCTCTTATTACACAACAGAGTTAGGGGCTTAAAAGGTCAATTTCTCTAAAACTAATAACTTGGTATTTACACTGGAAGGAAATTGACTGTTCATTTTGTCCCATTATTTGCTCTTATTACATGAGAGTCGTGAAAGCCGGACCCAACCCATTTCTTCTGAAATACTGCAATTCTCTCTGGCACAACAGCATAGTTTCTCTTGACTGTTCATTTCCGTTATTTGCTCTTATTACATGAATACCAAAGCCGGACCCAACCCATTTCTTCTGAAATACTGCAATTCTCTCTGGCACTACAGCATAGTTTCTCTTCACTGTTCATTTCCGTTATTTGCTCTTATTACATGAATAAGAAAGCCGAAAATATGAAAGGAGGGGCTTAAAAAGGTCAATGTCACCCGAATAAGAAAACGAAAGTT
>BMAF01002774.1:0-18989 GCA_014132575.2 Gasterosteus nipponicus
GCCAGCAATTGTGAAAGTGCTTGAGGAACTGGGTGATGAGAACAGTGGAAAGAGATCAGTAGGTGCCAGAGGCCTTTTGCCTCAGATTGATTTCCAATTCATTGTATTTCTTGCCATATTTAAGAAACTTCTGGGAGATGCAAAATTACTGTCAGACATGCTCCAGTCTTCCTCTCTTGGAGGCACTTATTAGTACTTTTTAATCCTACAGGAATGAGCAGGTGTTTTGGAGCTTGCAAAGCAATGTGATGTCTCTATAGACACTGCTCGAAAACGTAAGAGATCACTAAGTTCAAAGCTACAGGGATACCATGTTCTGTCTACTGTGGGCAGCCAAGAAACAGGCAATGGCAAAGATTATTACAGGACAGTAATCTTCAATCTGGTTTTGGACTGGATGCTCGGTGAGCTCAGGAACAGATTCTCCAATCAGAATTGTGACAATGCGTGGAATACAAGCTTTAAATCCAAGTAGCAAAAGCTTCGGTGACAAAGATAGCCTTTTTGCATGGGTGTGACCTTGTCGACCTTGAGCATAAGCTCTACCAAATTAAAAGAGTTTTAGATCGTAAGGTAAAACAAGGGATGCAGAGACCACCTACAATTGTAGACCTGGCAGCCTTTATTGAACCATACAAGGAGGTCTTTGATGTTTTCTCCAGGCTTTGCAAAATTGCACTGGCAATACCTGTCAGCACAGCTGCTTGTGAACACAGTTTTCCTGCTTGAAGCTTGTCAAAACACACCTGAGAACTACAATGGGAGAGGATAGGCTGAGTGATCTTGGGGTGTTGAGCATAGAACACAGGAGGGCAGCGTCTTTAAATTTAGATTTTAGAGTTTGTTGATCGATTTGCTAGAAATCATCACAACCGGAGAATACAGCTGCTGTAAATGGCTAAGTAACCAGCATCTGTATCATAAACAGCCTCAACAATAAGGAGGACGAGCTAGTGATATTGTTCATTTTAGTTTTTCCTAGAGTGTATTATGGGACATAGGTATTGCAATGTTAACACATGTCTGTTCTATTTAGACATATCTGGTCAGCTGACCAGACAGACACTCTCAGCTTATTTATTATTCTTGAGAACATATCTAACAAACAAAAAAGACTTATGTAAAATTGTTTACATGGATCTACCTTCTCTCACACACACACAAGCGTGCCCCTTCTAGACCTGGTTTGTCAGTGCTCTGTTTTCATTCAGCACCACAATCTGTTTGATGTAGAAGCTAGTGATATTGTTCAGTTTGTAGTAATAATGTTCAATGTACATATTGTTGATATTTGTTTTTTTTGTGTGTGTGTGTGTGTGTGTGAGATGTAATGTTTTTGCGTTTCTCTCTCTTTATATATACATTTATATATATATACACACACACATATGTATACATTATCACAAATGAATGTAATATTGCACATAAAATGCTACAGTTTACCTAAATAAATTATCGCCTAAAATGACAATTCATATCGTATCTTTCTGTCACTTGCACTAAAAACATCCCTGTCTCATGTTAAAGTCCTGAACCCCCTCACATAATCATGACATATCATCTAAGCACCCATTCCAGTAACATGGGATTATCAATAAGACATCATTAGTGTCCATAAGAAGGTTCAATCCATTGTTTATGGCTAGATGAGCCGTTAGAAAACTGCTGCTCTGAGCGATTCAGTGTGAGTTTTAAAATAGTAGTTTTTGACAATCAAGTGCCACCCCAAATAAAAGACTGGCCAGAGCTACGCCCCTGTTAGTCAGTGACAATATTGTTATACATATGGACTGACACTGTTCAGAAGTTTGTTCTGTCGAGGTTCAGGACTTCGTAGCAGGCAAGAGGGCTCACTCCTCGCCTCCTTTCTGCAGGTTTCAGAAACTCTTCTGTAGATGTCCTCGGTTCTCAAAGTAACGTCGTAAGCTTGTTCCTGCGGATTCCACTGAATACACAGAACATCCTGAACCATCAGATGCAGCTGCCCCATTAGAACTTGTTTCCCCGAAAAAACTTTGACAGGACCTGATCTTCTTTAGTAGCTCAAAATCTCTCATTGGGTGATGTGGCCATTCCTCAGTTCTCACAAGTTTCCCATGTGTGGTCAAAAATAGATTACCATAATGATCTTAGCGATGACACCAAACTGTTTTCAGACCCAACGTACCAGCACATTGCTCAATTGTCGGGGTGCGGTACTTTCAACTGGGCGTAGCAGTCGCTTGCTACTTAACTCTCCACGCTGCCCCCGTCCTCAAAACAGCATTGATTTCCTTCCAATCAAAAGTGTAAACTCCTGCTGAAGTCTTGTTGATTTCACTTTAGATTCAGACAGTGATTTGAGATTTGCTGCAAGGCTCCACCAGAGACTCCAGTGATGAGTAAACGGTCCTTTGTTGGCAAAAAGGCTTAATCTTGGAGACCAATAGTAGTTCAGAGGGATGTGGGAAAAAACAACTGGAAAGCACTTGTTTTTCTTGGACATTAATATCAGGGGAGAGCGCGATAGTTGCACCAGCTGCTGTTGAAGTAAAAGAAGATTCCTCCAACCTTTGTCTTGCCGGAGAGCTCCGTGTCGCGGTCCGCTCTGAGCAGCTGAAGCCCGCCAGCTGTTCCCGCCCGCCGGCTGTTCACAGCAATTTGCGGGAAACACCGAAAACTGCTGTAAATGGTCAGAAATTGATGTGGGCCTCCCTTGGCAGTTGTCCCCCCATGACCCCCCTCCTCCTAATTCTAGGGGAGGCTTTGACATGTAAATGAAAATGCTGTGAGCTAAACAAATGCAAATCAGGGTTGCAGAGGGAGTTTTAGCCCAGGTGACATTTTTTTAGAAGGTAAGAAAATCTCTGGTACAAATAGATCAGGCTCAGTAGCCTAATTATAGACAAGTTTCCTGAGTGAAATAGGCGGGCCGCCATTGGCCTTTCACTCTGCCAACGACTTCCGGTTGTGTCTGCAAAGCACTTCCGGTTAGTGAGTTAGCGTCTTTTATGGTCTTTGGTTAGCGTGCAGAAAAAGTGAACTATGGATGGTGTTACACGCCGACACGGCGTGTAACACCGTGTCGACGGTCACCGTGTCGGCGGTTTGGTCGGAAGGAGAATGTTTCGACCATCTACAAATGAGTAAAATGCTATAGATTTGCACTCAAATACGGAAGGTTTATCATTCGCGGAAGTCAACACAGTCTACTAATTATTACGCAGACGAATGTCAGAAAAAAAAGTAAGTTAATACCTTTATCCATTCCGAAGCTATTAATAAATATGTCAGGGGTGCGCACTTTGACCTCGTCAGTCGACTTTGAAGGGTTAAAGCATGCTTTTAGTGCAGACAGGCTAGAGGGGATTACTTTTTCTTTTTATTACTCTTCGTGTTCTGTTATATATTAACACACGGATACATACAAACATCTTAATACAAGCATAGGATGGGCTAACGTACCTTCCAAAGCGCGGCGGCTGCATGGCTACAGGTACAGCCTGCAGTCTCCACATCTCCCGTCTTGGTAACTAAAACCCAGGCGTTATGCGCTGAATTGTTAACGGACTGGCTTGGTTGAACATCGGCCTTTATATGTCCATATCGTGTAAAAGTACACAGCCCACTTTGTCGGAATGGAGGTACTGAAACGCCTCTGAGCTTTTCAGGTTATTAATTGCATTCCCATCCACCGCCATGGAATCAATAAAATAAGAAAAGATCTTGGATGTTGTGATGCTGGGCCATATCGACATGTTGTCCGCCCATGATGTTAGCTTACTTGGATGCGGAATGGTCAAAACACAATTTTTCATTAGTTTTTAAGATTTTCGGTCGAATGTTGCCATTCCAAAGCCATTTTTACACCACTACTCAGCCTGCGCCGGAAGTTCTTGGCAGAAACAGGAAGTAAACCGGTGGTGCCCGGGAAACTTGTCTATAGACTCTTACATTTTGGCTTGAATTGATTTATTAAATTCTTCTTTAAAAAATGAGTTTTAATCAAGGTAAAATGAGCATTCCATGCAAACAACATTTGAATCAGCATGAGGGGCCTGCAGAGATCAGTCTCCTAGAGCTCAACTACAGTGCATAGTGGCAGGACTACTGTGACATTTTCTTTGGTCTTACTTAAATGCACAGAGGATGTATTAACCACACATCTTCTAGCAATGCGCTCAACTGGCAGAAATGATGCTGGGTATGACGTATCTGTTCCCTGCAAGCCCCAAACTTCTATTGGCTTTCCATAAAAATGTCTGTCCGGGTGGAGATGAAGCCAGGAAACTTGTGCAAGAACATGTTTAAATGCCGTACCCTTTGACACAACATTAACAACTATAAACTGCTTTATAATGGCTGGTCGTAGTTCTGCTAGAGGGCCAAGGACGGGTTCCTCAAAACTGTTAGTGTTTCCACACCACTTAGCATAAACATATGCTGACCTTTATGCTCTGCATCTATCGATTTGAGTAAGTTATATGTTACCCGTTTACATGTCATGGCAAAACCTTCAACCTCAGTGACACAAGGGTATATCTGATGATACATTGTCAACATTGCATGTATGTCAGACTCATCCAAGATTGCACCACTGTACAGTTTTCTAGGGAAAGTCGTTCCGCTGACACCAAAACACTGCTTTACATAAAGCATATCAGCTGTTTCAAAGTCCCAACCATTTGTCTCCTAAAATACTGGTCCTTCCGTATAACAATAACTTGTATGTGATTGGAGGACCCTTAGACTCCTCGTCCAATCATGTGTGAGGTCATAGGCATGACTCAGGCAGCAGTACTTGCAAGACGAGCATACAAACAGACACTATATTTCAGAAGAATTGTATCTCCAGTTCCTTTGTTTGTTTTTGCTGGTTCGTGAATAATGGCTGGACGACGTCTCGCCTTCAACTCGCCTTCAACTCCTCTCCGCGGTCACCAACTTTTGGCCAGTCCGCAAACAGACAAGAATAAGCTGCTGAATGCTCTCAGTGGATCGTCTCGTCAACTCCAACAACAAACTGCCGATATCAACGAGCGGTTCGCTCCACTGGAGCGTTCGGGACTCTGCGGGTTTCTGTCCATAGAGGAGAGGAACCGACTCAAAGAAGAGGAGACGGGCGCACAATCCCAAGATAGCGGTAAGAATACGTTCGATGACTGCAAGCTAAGCTAAAAGTAGTAGACGTCTGGGGCCGATCAAGCAGGGTCTGGTGTGGAAACCCGAGGCCCGACACCGTACTCAGAGTCCAACTCAAAAACAGGTCACGTGTACTCCGTGGGTCCGATACTACGGGGGGAACAAAAACATGCAAAACTGGTTAGCTGCTATTTCTCAGTCTCAATGGCACCTGAGACCAGCTCGGGTGCGGGACGGACTGACGACGAGCCTCTGAATGCAGGAGCCTTTATGCTCGTCACACGCCGGAATCCCCGGAATGAGCCACAGCTGAGCACATGGAGAGGGGCGGGGCCGGAGGCGGAATACACAGCTGGAAACTCAAAACAAGCAAAACAAAAGCACAGACTGGGGGAAAACTGTCCCTAAGTGCAATCACGAGCACTGAGGCTGTGTGTGGGGGCTATCAGGACGGTAGTGGTGTTGCAGGTGGATACAGGGGAATTGCCACTGAGCTTGAGGAGGGACAAGTTGGCACTGGCGTATTGGGGCAGGCTGAAGGCGGTTGTGGCAACTAGGGAGTGTTGGGAGAGGGACAAGAGTAGTTTGAGGATGTATGGGTGGACAATTGGGCAGAAAGTGATAAGAGTATGGCTTGGAGGGGATAGAGATAGGGCCAGCGTAACAGGGAAGACCTATTGGGAGAATTGATGGGGATATTGCTGGGGTTGGAGAGACAGGGAGCAGAGGTGAGGTTCTGCTGGGTTCCTGTGCATGCTGGAGTGGAGGGTAATGGTAAAGGTGGCTGACATGGTGGCAAAGAGTGCTGTAAGGAGGACTGAGGTGGATGTAAGGGTGTCAGGGCGCAGGGAGGTTAAGTCGTTGATACGGGAAGCAGGGATTGCGGAGTGGGAGAGATAGTGGGGTGAAGGTGGTAAAGGGAGGCACTTCCGGGGTATAAATAGGTCAGTGAAGGAGGTTGGGGGAATGATGGGGTGCAGGAGGAAAGAGGTAGTGTGGAGTAGGTTAAGGGGCACACAGGGTTGAATGGCACGCTGAGAGTGGTGGAAAAACATGACACAGGTTTGTGTGATAGATGTGAGGTGGTGGAAACAGTTGAGCATGTACTGTTTGTCGGTGGGAGGTATGATAAGGAGAGGGTGGTGTTGTATGGTAGTGTCAGGGAGACAAAGCGGGGCTGGGACTTAGGTGGGGTGCTTGGGGGTGGAAAAGGGAAGGAGGCAGTAATGAAGGCAGTATTTCTTTTTCTTAGGAACACGGGGCTTTACAGCAGGATATAGAAGGGAGGCCGTGACCGGCCTCACACTCCAGTGCAGTAGGTGGCGGTATATGCACCTTTAAGTTGGTTGCGATCTGCCAGTAAACGAAAAAGAAACTGTCCCTAACAGGTGCTCTCCTGCTGCTTGTTGTGACAGCTGAGTTTACATTCACCACTCAGAATCACACGCACAAACACAAATAATCATTTCTTTCCAGATTGAAAGTTTAAGAGAGTGAGTACTTAATTGAACCACATGTCATTAACGTACCTTAGTCTTTGCTCTCTCGTGGTTGTGTCTGTTTGAAAACCTTCTTCTGTTGCTAACTTGGGGACTCTTTGGGGTAAACAGGATGTCTATGCAGTGAATAGGGTTACAGACGCGCTCCTTAGCACCATCTATCGTCGGGGAGTTTGAAAAGGAACGAACGCGCTTCGGCTCCTTCGCTTTTTTTGCCGTGAGAAATTGGTTGTGTGGCGTGAGTGCGTGTGAAAACATGCAAAAGCGTGTGTCACACGGCCAAACCGTGAGAGTTGGTAGCTCTGCATTCAGATTCTAATGTCTAACTATTCTGACAAATAAAACGTTCTGAAAATTGCAATAAATGTTGGTGCAATAATCGCACAACAAACATTTGATATCGTGACAGCCCTCGCTATCATGCTCCTCATTTGTAAAGACTTTTACACAACAAAGATTTCCCATCAGGTATTCTGCGTTTGTATGTTCTCTACCATACAATTTGATCTGTGTTTCAGTTGAGTATCTGTTTTGTCAATACATTTTCTATTCATTGATTTAGTTTAATTTAAGTGCCCATCTCCATATTGCAGGTGCTGGCCAGCCCACAGGTATCACTAGGGTGACCAATAAATTCTTCATGAGGAATGAAAATTGTGTAGATGGTAGCAAATGCAAATATTTTTCTCAAGATTATGAAACTGCTCTCAACTGTGTGTTGTTAAAAACATTAAAGCCTGCAAATACTGACATGAAAATAATTCATTTCAAATTTTCAATTTGATCTTTCTTAATTAGCAAATTAACAAAACCCAATTCATAAATTCATTTTCTGGATGCAGATTAACTAAAAAAAACACTTTTACACTAAACGAGGGAGGGTCATTTTAATATACATATGTGGCACTAACTTATGTGGAGTTCAGTAGGTAGCTACAGTTTCTTGGGTGTAATACGTTAAGAGTTAATTATGTTTCCTAAGGGCTTGTGAGAAGGAAGTGATCATTGAAGGTAAGATGTGTGATGTAACAGCGTTACACCGGCTACATTTTAGGTAGTAGATCCAGTAGGTATCAGTGGTGCAACAGGTGCAGTGTCTGACATTTTCTTTTAAATGTGTAGAACCAGTTTGAGAAAGTTGTTCAAATGCTCTACAAAGAAATCAATTTTTATCATAATTATGGATCAAGTTATGTGGAGGTGTTCCATTAACGATTACATTTGTTCAAGATATTACGCAATTAAAATTCTCAAAATAGAACGCAATTTTATTGCAATGCTCACAACAAAATGTTTGATTACCTTTTATCAGTTTGAACACAGTGTTAATTTTGGCAGCTATTTTTGATTTAGTCTTATGCATTTGTCTAAAGACTAAGACTATTAGTTTGAGTCATTTTAATCCTTCTAGTCACATTTAACAGCCATACTAAACTCAGGCCCAGGGACCCCCTGTGGTGTGTCTACAACTGCATAATAGTCTAGTTTGCAGTACTTGGTTGTCCATTAGATGTGCCTCCTAGGACAGGTCTATAGCAGGTCGGCAAACTTTTTGACTCGCGGCCACAATGGGTTGTAAAATGTGACGGAGGAGCCGGGCCAAGAACAAATGGCGAAGTGTTTGTGTGAGCTAATATAAATGACATCTGAAAAATTACATGAAAGGATTTGGATTTTAACAAATTTGCAAGGCAATTTAACAAATTGGCAAAGGTGTAACAACTTCATGAGGACCGGGGATCTAAACGCAACACTGTCATTGTCTGTTTACTTGCAATGCTTTTGACGTGGCCACCGGAAACTTCATGGTCCTTTGTTTCCACTGTCCCAACAAAAGAGACCCCTTAACGTCCTACATACATTATTTTGTTGGCTGCATCATAAACCGGCCATTCTAAACTGGACCCCCACTTTTCATTCAATAGTCTTTTCTTTCTCTTTGTCTCTTTGTTTATTTTTTCTCTCTTGTGTCCTGCGGGTTTTCCTCCACCTGCTCGGTGCCGCCCCGTCCTTCACCTGCACTGCGCAGTTCTATCAAAAGGATCCACCTGTCACGTGTGTGGCGCCTCTATGTTGCTTAGTAACGAACACACACAGCTTAAATACACTAGGGAGGACACAGGTGGAAACAATCAGACAATCACAGGGGATGACAGGCCAAGGCAGGAAGTGAAGTTACCCAGGGAGACAAGAGGCAGAAACTACAAAATAAGCCTGGAAATAAACGTTCCATCCTGTTGCTGAGGGCAGACTCAGGCCATTTGGCCTCTACATTAGTTATTAGGTATGCAGCATCACATATGATCTTGATGGTACAGAGAAAGACACTTGTTACTTGCAGTATTGTGATATGGTATTTGACATTTTGTGACAGTGGTCAATTTACCTGCACATTGATGCTGTGAAAAGACTTCCTATTCACCAGGGCTGTAGTGGAGGGTAAACACACGTAAACGCCGTTTATGCACCTCTAGAATTTTGGAAATAGCGTTTACGCACCTATAAATAGCGTTTACGCACCTCTAAGTGGCGTTTACGCACCTCAAAGTTCCCTGCGCCTTGTATTCTTCCGTTGGAATAATCCGAAATAAACTTGGTGTAAGACTACGTTTCCTATTGTTGAACATATAAACGCTGTAGTCTGAATCATTTTCATCTGCGCTGTATTACGGTCTGTGAGCATCCAATCAGTGCCTTCGGCTGCAGCAGCGACACCAATCAGGATCCAGGAGGTGTGTAAACACATACACGCTGTGGATCAGCCCAGTGGTCCCCAACCTTTCTTACCTCACGGACCGGTTTCATGTCAGACAATATTTCGCAGACCGGTCGAGAAGGTCCGACGGGGGGGGGTAGTAGTTGTGGCGGAACGGGGGGAGTAGTCGCGCGCTGTGTGTTCGCTGGTCGTGCACGGTAAAAGAACAAGAAAAACGCCTGGTGACGCGTAGATTAGAAAACAAGTCAGTTCTCAATGTGAAAAAAAACATGCTGTATGGGAGATTTATGATGACATAGGTGTAGTACATGAGTGTTCCTTTAACTTATGTTGTCAGTGTGATTGACAGGCTGCTTAACTGGTTAACTCTTAAATTCAACATATTTTTTCAGGCAGTGAGAGGACAGGCAATGATGCAGAGAGCACAGGGAGAGAAACACCAGGTCCAATAGAGAGAGGAGAAGCACAGAGGAGCCATGAACCCCAGAACGCGTGTTCTGGGGTTCATGGCTCCTCTGTGCAAGGCAGGACCTGACGTGGAGGACAAGGAGGCCCTCTGGGCACTACTGTAAAAAGGAGACTCTGTATGTAGATAGTTCTTAATCTGCAATTGTGTTGTTGTGTTGACATACTTTTCTTTACGGTTTTCTTAAATTTAATAAACTACAAACTACTAACACATGTCTTCATTGTCATTGATTGTATATGACTTTAACTGATAACATAATGCAATATAGCCAGGACAGCCTTACAGAGTCGCGACGCTTTGTGTTGCGTTGCTTTGCATCGCGTCGAGGTCAGTATGATCACAAAATTCAGAGTTTACCCACCTCTAATTTTACCACTACAGCACTGCTATTCACATAGTCTGCTCTGAATTCACTGAAGGAGCAGTGATCGGAATTTGTGTCCCATCAATGCAGCCAATCACATTGGGAAATCCTATAATAAGTTACAATTCCTTACGCCATGTAATTAACAGAATTATAATAATGATTAATTGTAAAGGGTTTCACATCATTCTCCTGCAATCCTTTGGAACTCCTCTCTAATGGCTCTCACTGGTTTGTGTCCAGGGAACATTACTTATGAGGACGAATGAGGTCATGTACATATTTGATGGACTGTGAAGAAAAACGATACCATTCAAACAAGTAGTTAACTGGAAATAACAATATTCTCGTCCAACGTGTTTAACACCCTGAGAAGTAAAACTGCTTCTTCATCAACAGGATCGTCCAGAAAAGGACGTGACATGTTTGAGAAAACACTTTAGTCTTTAACGTAACATCTTATTTTGTTCATATGTGAAAAATGCGCTACGCACGCACGCACGCACGCACGCACGCACGCACGCACGCACGCAGAACATCCAGGACAAAAGACAATGACGCGACAAGTGACAGGAGACACACACCCCTTAAATACACTAGGGAGGTGCAGGTGATTGGACACAGGTGGAAACAATCAGACAATCACAGACGATCAATCAAAACACAGCTGTTGCTTGTCAGATGCAATCAGACGGACGGTAATAAAATGCCATGATGCCGTCTCAATGCGTAATGACGCGAAATGGCTGATCTTGGTTGCTTAGAAGATGTGGCACATGGAAGGATTCGGAGTGAACGCATCTTCAGACAGCAAGAAGACTTACTGGCAAACGACGACAAGTGGCTTATGAGCCGGTTCCGACTTCCTCCAGCTGTCCTGTTGGACCTCTGCGGTCTTTTGAGCCCAGCGTTACAGAGGAGCACTCGGAGGAACCACGCCGTGCCACTCCCAATTCAAGTCCTGACAACACTAGGATTTCTGGCGACTTGCACTTTTCAGAGGGAATTGGCTCAGGAATATCTCCACCGACCCTTAGCCGGGTAATGCCAGACGTGTTAAAAGGCATAATAGCTTTGTCCAATAATTCTATAAAGTTCCCATACACGGCGGGGGAACAGGCAAACAAAAAAGCTCAATTTGCGTCCATGTACGGTTTCCCAAATGTAATCTGTGTTATTGACTGCACGCATGTTGCCATAAGGGCACCGAATGTTAATGAAAATGCTTTCATTAATCGAAAGCATTTCCATTCAATCAATGTGCAAATTATTTGTGATGCAGACATGTTGCTCACGAATGTAGTAGCTCGGTGGCCTGGATCAACCCACGACTCATTCATTCTAAGAAACAGCAGTGTTGGGCGCAGATTCGAGGCTGGTGCTGTGCATGATGGCTGGCTTCTAGGTACGTGTGATTAACGCTTGTGTTGTCCTCATTTCCTGTATACACCCCGTGTCCTCCGGGTCAAAATGACCAGTCTTCACTAAACCCCCCATATAAGCAACTTAATTGAATTTAACACCAAATTTAATCTTGCTTGAAGAAACAACTTGTCATTCACCACAAAATGTGTGACTACCTCAGTTTTCCCTCTTCACTTTATTTGTGTAGCGTAAGAAAAAAAAATGTGCAAAAGGAGTTTTGAATGAATTTTTATTCATCCCAATGACTCAGTTTTTTTTTTTCTCGTGAACAATTTCAGACAATGTACAACACAATATGAAAAATAACATAACCCATTCAACTAATTAGCACATGTAGGGCAGTATGCAAGTGCACAGCCTTTGCAGATATTTTTTACACCTGCAGCACACAGTATGCATTTTACAGTCCTTCTTTTGAGAGCAGAACTGACATCTCTTCCTCTTACTTGCCCCAGCTGGGGAAGTGGCTGTAGTAGCTGGATCCTCAGGTTGATCAGGAGCTCCTGCACTCTGAATAGCTTTCACAACTTCTGCTGAGGCTTCTGTGCGGGGGACATGCTTCCTTCTTTCAATGAGTGGAGTTACAAGTGCCTTTCCTACCTGCTCCAGGAACACCCTCTTGTTCTGCTTACGAGACATCCAGGTCAGGTTGATCTCTCTCCAAATCACAAAGTCATTGTAGGAGGAAACATCAATGATGTTGTGGAAGATGACCAGGGGCCGGCAGTCATCCTTCTGCAGCTGTATGTTCCAATCACCTTATCCAGGTTGTCCACACCTCCTTTGTTGCGTTTGTATTCCAGGATGATGACTGGCTTCCTGTCCTCACGATCGCTAATGTCACCGTCTGTGTGCAGTGTGCTCAGAAGAACTACATTCTTGTTTTTCTTTGGGAGGTAAGAAACTAGAGCGGTGGTGGGAGTGAAGGCAAACTTTGATGAGAAGACCTCTCTCTCCTTTGTTGCAAGCAGTGCAGGTGGGAACTCAGGCTTGTTCTTTCGAACTGTACCAACCACGGTGATCTTCCTCTTCAGGAGCTGCTGTCCACGTTCATGAGAGGTGAAGAAATTGTCACATGTAACATTGTGACCCCGCAGTCCCTCTGTCACATGAAGCACAACTCTCATCCCCTGGTTCTTCTCTGGGCATCCACTGGTCGGCTTCCCGGTATAGACTTGCATTTTCCAAGCATAGCTTGATTTGGCATCGCAAGACTTGATCCCATATTTTGCTGGCTTGCTGGGCATATACTGCCGGAAAGGACAACGACCTTTGGACAGAAGACATTAGCATCAGTGAGTCACAGAAAACAGTCAAAGAAATCAATAGTGAAAATCACTTTTATTACAAATATGAAAATAGATTACCTCTAAATGGAACCGGTTGCTCATCCACTGTTACGTCAGGCCCTGGATTGTAGAGGTAGGGCAGCTGCTCCACCCACTTGTCCCAGACCTCTCTCTTATGGCTGCAAGTTTGTCTGTCACACGTCTTGCTGGTCTTGACTCACGGTCATAAAATCGTAGCAGTCTTGAGTAGGTGTGAAAGAGTTTGAGTGCCATTGTGGCTCGGAAAATTGGCCTTCCACTCTCTGCATCCCATAGACTAGCTGCAGCCTCACCTCGGGACCTGTACACACCTGTTAAGACTAGCAGCCCTATGTAGGCCTGCAGGTCAGTCTCATCCATCTTTTGCCAGCTGTCTCCATATTTGCGAAAACCCTCCAGATTTGTCATCTCCAGGATTATTCTTTCTATTGCTGGTGTGATAAACAGGTAGAATGTAGATACCATGTCATTGACATGGGAAACGGCGTACCTTGTGGGTCCTGGGGTCCTATGACGTTTTGTGCTGCATGCCTGCCGTGTTGGTCATATGCTGCTGAGGACCATGTTATTTTTCCATTTTTTGAAAGGAAAGTCTCTTTCAGCTTCAGGGTTTTCTTCTTCTTCTGAAGATGATTCATCATGCTCTGGGTTGTATTCCTCCCCATCTTCTTCTGATACATCTTCCTCTTCTGAATCAGAGTTGCTGAGTCATGCAGAGTCAGCTCTAGAGTCTCTTCAACGCTGTAACGCATATCCCTCCCGACAGGCAAGGGGAGGCGAAGGCCTGTTTAATTTTTAATTAGTTTAATTAGTCTTATTTTCGATGGTATTGAAGCAAAAAATATTCAGTGGCGAGGAATTTGTTTAGGTGTAAAGAATTCCAAATCAGCCTGAGTGGCTCTCCAAATCAAAGAGAATAATACTCAGGTGTGGAAATTGTTTTCAGGTGTGTAATACTCACAGCCTATCAGGAGCCTTCCCTCCTGGCTCCTCCTTTTGGGCATTTCTCCTATATATCCCTCCCTTGTCAGTGTACCTTATTGTTATCCTCTTAAGACCGAATCTATCAAAACATCAGTAGTTCTTGTGGGCCTATAAATGCCTAACCTTGCTGTCCTCTTAAAGGTCATATGGACCCAGGTTAGCACACTATCTAAAGTGTAATTTTGTATTCTGATTTTCCTGAAAGCCACTTTTTAACCTGAAGAATTGAGCAAGTCCAGAGTGTTGAACTTTATTTTTCTAATTGGATGTGTTTTCTGTGCGTCTGATCAAAACTTTGACGTCTTAAGACTTTGTTATAAAGTAACCCTAACATTACATTACACGTCATTTAGCTGATGCTTTCATCCAAAGTGACTAAGTGCATTCAACCATAAGGATACAAACTCCGAAGAACAAGAAAGTGCAATTTCCTCAACTAGGTCAATTTGCTGTAGATGTTTACACCCTGAAAGCACTTGTGTTTAGGAATTTAATATATATTAGTGATGAGATGAAGCCTTATGAGGCATCCAGCCACTTCAGGCAATTGGTTCGGTTGTTCTGTCACTTTAGGAAAATGGCATGGGCTTAAGCAGGCAGAGGAGCGTGAAAGAGGGGACTGAATATGCTTATGTAACTTTGACAATCATTTACAGGACAGGGGACATTTTATTCATAAATAAGTTTCAACAGTTTTTGGTTTTAAACGATTTTTTTTTTTTTTTTTACACAACCTCTCCAGCCTTTGAAAACACCCCTTTCACAGGGTACAGAAGATGCTGGCATGCACAAACTCTATATATACATTTTGATTTTTGCCTCTCCCGGTACTCCGGAGGGTTTTCCAGCCTGCTGAACCTCCACAGTGACATCTGCTGTTACATTGAGTCTTCCGTGCCGCTGGTGTCACAGTTTGCTACCTAAAGAGGAACACAGACAAACTATTAGCGTGTTAGAAATTGGAATAAAGGGAAAGAGCAAACCTTAGCAGTGGTGCCGCTTCAGTGCTTTGGCCCGGAGAGCATAGGCTGCTGGTCAAGTGCCTTCTTCACTATCAGATTCAGTGCAACGGAAATATGGTGCCGAAGCTTCAGCTCTCTCACACAGGCAACCATATTGGGAGCACCATCAGTGACCATACATGTCACCTTATTAGCAATTTCCCCCATTCCTCACCCAGGGAGGCTTTCACACAAGCTATATTTTCAGCAGCGTGTGATTGGTGGAATGCCTGCACTCCTAACTGAACTGAGTGGTTTTCTCACCCACAAAATGGCACGTTACAGCCAGGTAGGCAGCCTTACTTCTGTAAAATAAATCAATCTTTTAGCGAGTCATTCGTTCATTTCGGGGGTAAGATAAATTCCTGCATTGAAATAATGTATCATGACAGTCTGGATGATTTGAAGTGATCATTTATTTTCACACTAGCATTCAATTATCACGGCATAACTATTACGCTGAACTAAAGTACAAAAAAGTTAAAATAACGAAATCTGTAATTTTTACTTGTGAAGGAATATCATTCACGTCTTACTAAACCTAGACACGCGAAAGTGGATGAGGTAAACAAATCCTTTTGTTTCTTCTTCTGAGCGCAGGTCACGTGAAAAATGATCCTAACATCCGTATCCGAAGACCCAGTCAAAATGAACAAATCATTTCTGTTTTAACAACAAGAACAGAGAAACCCGAAAACCGAGCCAGTCTGCTTCAGCCTGTAGCCGGCCGTCCAGACAAGTGAGTACTCTGCTCGTACCGCCGGACCCGGGTCACGTTGATCTCATTGAAAAAACAATTAATTGAATACACAGTACACCAAATCACCAGAACTAAATAACTAAATAACACCAGCACTCACATACACACAACCAGAGTGACACCCCCCTGGATGAAACAAACACAGGGGTACATATACTGACAGAAGGGCATGATGGGATTGGAGATGAGTGGAAACAGCTGAACCGGGTAACGAGAGTGGGTGGAGCCAAGATGAACAGAGATCATGGATGATCAGTACCACCTGTATGAACACACACACGAAACAGAACACATACCTATACACAGAACAGGGGACGTAACACATGGAACTCCCAATGGAACCAAAACATGTAGGATCAACTTTGTTTTTGCATATTTCATTTTTAAATCTTTGCATAGAGCTTGTGACATTCAGGTTGTTTTGTACAACTTCATGGATAAATTCAACATCTGAATTGGCTTGAGATGTTTTATCGTTCAGCTTCTGTACATTTGATCCCAACGCGTTCTGAACAGACTTCGGACAAAGCATTTCCAAATGTTATAGGATTGGTACACAGAGCTGTTGGTTTTTCAAACGGAGGCAGTCTGTGACACGAACACCACTTATCGCAAAAGACTTTAGCTGATTACCAAACCCTTGAGACTAAGTGAAAATGTCCTGGAATACACCTTTCATTGAAGAAAAATATACAAGAACACTTTCCCTCTCCATAAACCATGCCACAAGCATTGCGTGCATGTGAGTCAACCACTGCATACTGTCCATTGTCACGAATGATTGCGCATGTATTGCAACACAGCGTCAGAAGACCGGAGTAGGTACCATTCTCTGAGTATACCTTCAACAACATCTCCTGACACAAAGTCCCTACCCTAATGAAAGGTAAACTCTTGTCCGTCAACAAGTCTCTGCTTGGGAAAATCAGAAACACACAACCAACCAGACCTGCAGCTGAAGATTTCTTTTCGCAAATCTATGTACAACTGACACCTAAATGACAAAACACTCTCTTGATTGTTTTGCCATACGAAATAGTGCTATGGCCATGCACTGAACTCCTCCAAACTCAAACCTGTCATCACCCTGGTGAAAGGATCTCCTTATACTCCTATCGTCCCTGACAGAACTGCTTCCTTCAACATCAGTTGAAACATTCATGCTGTTGTCGACAGAACTGCTTGCCTGAAAATCAATTGCAACATTCATGTCACCACTGCTGTCACCATCACAGCTGCCTGACATGGTGTGCCACAGACCGGCCAAATTCACATGACAGCCCAGAGTCATTACGTACGGCAAAATCCACAACCACAAAGTACTTTTCGTGTGACTGACTGCTCCATTAACGCACAATAACGCATTCCATCTCTATCGAACATTTCATCTTTTCCTTTACCACAGACTCATTGGTCAACCCCTGCAAGCTGTACCTCTCTGGCTTGCCCAAATCAACTGCCCAGCTTATGTCAAACACAGCTTTCTGTTTCAGAAACAAACAAAGTGGAGATCTTAACAGGAACACCCAATACCTATCAGAAAACAAAAACATTTTGAAATTAATTTATTATTTCTACAAGCTGTTGAAGCATCCTGATTGTGACACAGCTTATTTAACTGTCAAAAATAAAAATAACAATTATGAAAAGGAATTTGAATAATACTCTTCACTACATCATAGTATTTAAAAACTATTTAATAAATAAACTTGATTTTAGATACATTTTCTTGCCAATGTAAATCTCAAGCAGCACATCCAAGTTTTAATTCCAACACAGAAAATGTTGAAAATAATTACTGAACAGTTATCAGGAACACGGACATGGTAAGGAATTGCTCTAATCAGAGTAATGCACCTCCTATATATGGACTTATTGAGATGAGGACGTTTGAGGAATGTCTCATACCTGCAAACTCATAAGGGTTGAAAAAAGGTGACCAACTAAACCGTTGTAGGGGGGTCTTGAGGCATCCTCCCCCGGCCAAATTTTGCTATTTTAACATGTAAATTAAGCATTGTGGTGTACTCCCAGAAGAAAATAAAAGGAAAAGACAACATTTTCTTTAAAAAAAAAAGGCACATTTATTGATGCATAAACTGGTCAGTTAAATACAAGGTTATTGCCAGATTAGCTGCTACTAGACTGAAAAACATCTGTGACGTATCCCGGTAAATTGTCCAGAAGAACCACTCGCTAGCCTAGCAAAAAGTTATTACCGGTTCCGCTAGACTAACAACAACAACCACTTCGTTCGCAAAGTTGTCCCACCAACCAGAGGTCCGACCGGGTCTTGTCCAAAACCGGCGACGGTGGCGGGGGTCTATGTCGCGGGACGAGTGTTCATTAGCAGTGCCCTGCGTAGAATTGCATTCTGACTCCTTTGTTCCTCAATATAGTGATATAACTGATCATGTATCGGTATACATGTTAGAAGGCCTGTTGGCGCTTTTAGTTATTATAAGCACGATTTGGGCTACATCGCCATTGCACAGAATCGTCAACAAAGCAGTTGCGGGCGCATTCTGACGTCAAACACATCGGATAACGGCGCACACTCTGGCGACGTCGCAAAAAACCCGGTTATACTGTCACTGACAACTTTTCTGTAGTGTTTCTGAAAAATGCTCACCCTGGCCGGAGTTTTCAAAAATGTTTCTGTGCCCTGAAACTTTTCGTGTGGACGGAAGGCCGAACCGCGTACAAAAAGTCCCGGTTATAAAAATACCCGTGTTCGTGTGGACAGGGCCACAAGTGACAAGTCAATGACGCGCGAAAAACTCCCATGCTGGTATAACCGAGCAGTTTAACGTTACTTTTTTCTCAGCTTGATTTAGAAAACATGAACATTCACGTTCCTGACTTGATCAAGTGCTGCGTTCTAAATAATAAGCACCAGAGCAAATTTGTACGCGGTCAGCAAAAACTGCAGTAAACTTTTGCGTAACTACTAGCTTAGATAAACCTAGCTAATTGAAGTTGACCAAAGTGGTCTAATTTAAGCCTGTCTTATACATTTAAAAATTACCTATCCAGAATGACAGTTACACTTAGATAAAGTTGCCTCACTAGCATAGCATGAGAGTAGAAACATTAGCTAACCTTAGCATTGCTCATTTTGCTAGTCCTTTAAAAACCTCTGTCGGCAAAATAATGCCTCGAACATATCTTTAGCATGCGTTAGCTAACGCTAGCGGTAGCAACGATAGCATTACCATTGACTATCCATGTAGCGAGTGATAGCGTTAGCTAACTTTGACTGACATTGACTAATTCATGCTCGATGTTATACTGGCGGGTAAAAACCTCAGAGCAATACGTA
>BMAF01002775.1:0-11317 GCA_014132575.2 Gasterosteus nipponicus
CTTCAGCTAGCCGGGCACTCTGATGTGTCCACTGGTGGACAGACCCAACCATTATTCGTAATAGTGCAATTCTGTCTGGCACTGCAGCATATTTTCTGTTTACTGTCCGTTATTCGCTCTTATTACATGAATAACAAAGCCGAAAATATGAAAGGAGGGCTTAAAAAGGTCAATGTCACTGGAGCGAAAAACAAAGTGAGCTAAAACTAATAAACTAACCCTGGTTTGTAAACAAAATAAATAAATAAAATAAACAACACTTCCCCTCCACTGGTGGGACCAGTGACAGAATACTCAAAACTCTCTCCGAGAAAACCTCCTTCCTTCCTCTCTCCTCCCACTGTCTCTGTGTCTCTCTCCCACTGCTGTCTAATATCCCCTCTGTTCAGCTCAACATAGAGGCCTTTGATAGCACCGCTACTCCAGGCTGCAATTTGTCAGCCATGACGTCAATGCATTCAAACATATAGGGCTGTGTGTAGAAGAGAACCTTACTGTGGGTGGGTTAGCTGGGCCTGCTTCACCCCATGACCTTTAGCTTCCTTGGTTTTAGAGTACAGTGAATAGAGTCGGAAAAAAACCCAAAGCTATGAATGCTGGAAGGTGAGGGAGGAGGTGCATTAAAAAAAACATTGAACGATGAAATGACTGGCAGCATTTGTTCCCAAACAAAACATGGACGAATCAATGTAAAAACATCGTAATTAAAGTTCAAAAACCATACATTTACGGAAACTTTCATTAAATCACTGTTACATCACTGATTGGTTGAGGCCAGATGCGCAACATTTCATTATTACATTACATTACATGTAATTTAGCTGACGCTTTTTATCCAAGGCAACTAGGTGCATTTCAACCATAAGAATACAAACTCAGAAGAACAAGACACAAGAAATTGCAATTTCATCAAATAACCCAATTTACATCTTCAAAAGCAGTGCAGCATTGTACTGGACTGCATTATGTTTGATGTAATGAATAAGGATTTATCTTAAAAATACAAAGAAAATCTAAATTATTACTATGGATATGAACTTTTATATTACGTGCAACATATTTAATTACAGATCATTGTTGTTATTAAATACATAAATAAATTTGCATGTTATTTAAGGATGCAGTAAAGATACTGTATCAATAAGACAAAAATCAATAACCTTTTCATGTATATATATATATATATATATATATATATATATATATATGTGTGTTAATGTCTCTGGGAAATATTTCTTGACAACCTCACGATATTTGGTCATGCTTTGATTCTTTCATCTTTTGGTTGCTGCCAGATGTCCCGCAAAAGTTTGAGCCAATGGAAATTGTGGTCAATCTGCGTAATGTGGCCTGATTTGGCAGGATATGAGACCCAATGGCAGGCATTGAGTATAACTGTACAGACATCGCTGTCTGGTCTCGATGAGGATCGTCGGTGGACATGATCCTCTCCTGGGTAATTCGGTAGGGTATATTTCAAGATAATTGGAAGGTGAACCTTCTGCATCTTTATCTTTTATTGGTGCAAAGGAGCAGTATATAAACATATACACACCTCTTCAGACTTGACTAAGACTAACAAATTGTAGCATTTAAATTGTACTTATAATGCTACTTATCTATAGCAAATTGTAAATTGGCTTATTTGATGAAATTGCACTTTCTTGTTTCTTGCTCTTCTGAGTTTGTATCCCTATGGTTGAATGCACTTATTGTAAATCCCTTTGGATAAAAGCGTCAGCTAAATGACATGTAATGTAATGTAATATACGATGGTAGACACATATGATTTATAGAAATAATTAGAGAAAGGTTTACATATACCATGATCTTTACATTTAATCTGAGGAAACCAGTCACGACGCGGTGGCGGGAAGCAGGACTTAATCTCTTCAATCAGAGAATCGGCTGTTCAATCCCCTGCCCCACTAGTGCCCATGTCGATGTGTCCTTGGGCTAGACACTTAACCACAAATGAGTCCCACAGCTATGACTGTGTGTGAATTTTAATTACTTATGGGCAGGTGGAACTGTGTCTGGTAGCTACTATCATCAGTGAAAATCGATAGGTTGTAGTGTCACAGTTAGTATTGACCAAAGGTGCAAGAACCATATCATCAACCCCTCTTGATGAGGCAAATCCTCAAAGACCACCAATGTTGGTCACGGAGTCCCACAAGGTTCTGTACTCTGACCGATTTTATTTACCCTCTATATGCTTCCTTTGGGCGATCTTATCAGGAAACACCGCATAAACTTCCATTCTTATGCAGACGATACTCAACCGTATCTGTCGATCAAGCCAGAAGAGACGGACCAGCTAGTTAGACTTCAAGAATGTCATCAAAACTTGGGATGACCAGCAACTTCCTGATGCTAAACGGAAGTTATCCTGATAGGCCCAGAGCGCCTTCCGAAGCCAGCTGTCACGTGATACAGTTTTTATGGATGGAATTGCTCTGGTACCCAGCAGCACCGTCAGGAATCTGGGAGTTCTCTTCGACCAGGATATGACCGTCAACTCGCATATAAAGAAGACTTCAAGGACTGCCTATTTTCATCTACGCAACATTTCAAAAATCAGGATCTTCCTTTCTCAAAGTGATGCAGAAACATTAGTTCATGCGTTTGTCACTTCCAGATTGGACTATCGTAATTCTTTGTTATCGGGCTGCTCTTGTAAATCTCTTAAGCCTCTCCAGTTGATTCAGAATGCTGCAGCACGTGTATTAACAAGAACTAAGAAAAGGGGATCATATCACTCCTGTATTAACTTCTCTGCACTGGCTCCCTGTTAAATCAAGAATAGATTTTAAGGTACTTCTCCTCACCTACAAGGCACTTGCTGGTGAGGCACCGTCGTATCTTAAAGAGCTTGTAACACCTTATTGCCCTACAAGGCAGCTGTGCTCCATAGATGCTGGGTTACTTGTTGCTCCTATGGTTTTAAAAAGTAGGCTGGGGGCCAGAGCCTTCAGTTATCACGCTCCTCTTTTGTGGAACCAGGTTCCACTTTCAGTCCGGGGGGCAGATTCGGTCAGCTATTTTAAAGTAAAACTTAAAACTTTCCTCTTTGATTCTGCCTATAGTTAGGGCTGGCTCAGGTTAGCCCCGGACCAGCCCTTAGTTAAGCTGCTATAGGCTTAGACTGCCGGGGGACTGCTTAGGACACACCAAGCTCCTCTCTCACGCTCTTGTTCTACCATAATTCCCGTTTTATTAATGCACATGACTAATTCAGCTTCTTTCCGGGAGTTTTTTTTGTGCTTTCTCCCCTAGCAGGTCTCCGTAGATCGCAGTTCCTTCTGGACCCTGGTCCTGACACCTGCCGTGGCCCTGCTGACGCCTGCTGCTTCCATCATCATCATTATAATTATTTTAGATATTAATCATATTACTGTACTCGTAAACCATACCCTCTCCTAAAGTCTCTGTGCTCTCCCTTCCCACAGGCTTCTGTAGATGGTGGTTCTATCTGATGGTGGTTCTATCTGATGGTGGTTGCCCCTGCAGTGGTACTGCTGTGCGCCTGGCTTACTACTCACAAATTACTTATTGTGACAGAATCATTTCTGTCATAGGAATTGCATGTATACATTGTTCATTCTGTACACATGGCATCCATTGTAGTCCATTCCGGGAGTGGGATCCCTCCTCTGACGTTCTCCCTAAGGTTTCTTCCCTTTTTTCCCTCTTGGAAGGGTTTTTTCATTTTTTGGGGAGTTGTTCCTGTGCCGATGGTAGGTTTCGGGACAGATGATGTTGTATGTGTACAGACTGTAAAGCCCTCTGAGGCAAATTTGTAATTTGTGATTTTGGGCTATACAAAATAAAATGAATTGAATTGAATTGAATTGATGCAGAAAACTGTTTTTAGTAGTTTAGCTTTGTAAGTCACAGAAGCATTTTCCTGAGCACTCACATTAACTGTTGATCACTAGCAGGTTTCATTAATCACACCAAGGAATTAGAGCCACTGGGTGTTCCCATGTACTTTAGCCAAGCCCTGCTCAAAAGGCTTGATGGGGCCTGACTGAGTGGACGAGCCTTCCAGTCAATTTAAAGACTACTAGTCAGAACTTGAATCACATGGACAGCTACCGTGCACTCCAGTCAGCTTGCTCCCGTTGAACCAGATGTGAGATTGTTGGGAAAACTTAGTAGTTCAAGCAATATTGCTTTGGAACGCCATAGTCTGTGACCTCAAAGAAGACTGAAGACCTAATACAGGGAGACCTACAAAGAGAAATTGGTCCTTGTATATTTAATATAATTCTGCGCAAAAGGACCAAACGCAACAGTTTACAATCAAGCAACTGCCCAGGAATTGGTAGTGAGGGCATACTTACCAGGGTTTTTATATGTAGACAGTCAATTAATCAATACAGGCATGTACAGAGAGGGGTTTGGCACTCTGGGGGACTCCAAGTCTAAAGGGATTTTACAAGTTGAATGCACACTCTTAGCTTGTGGAAAAAATGGAACTAAGACAGTTCGTTATTCACAAACAATAGTTACAATATGCCTATTTGGCAGAAATCATCACTTACACTTTTCACTTTCATTTGTCACTTTTTCTTTGCTGGTGCACTTTATTTTTAATTTTTAAACATTTTTAACTTTGAACTTTTATTCCTTTATTTTTAAACTAACCCATAGCCTTATATTTCATTTTATTCTGGGCGGAGTGGAACCCAGGACCTTCTTGCTGTTAGGCGACAGTGGTAACCACCACACCACCGTGCTGCAGAGTCTTCAAATAAAAATCCACAATAATTCCTATTGTGCTGGTGACCAGTGCTGTAACATGAAAGGTAGACATATTACAAAAGACATATCTTTGCTCTCTATACATTCACTGTGAATTCCCTAAATACAGATCCTCATTTTATTATAAGCATTTCCTAGAATATACAAGTAATAGACAGCTGATATATTCTTGAAAAAAAGTGTAGTTCAAATATGGTGTGTTCTTGACCAATTGTATTATCATTTCCATGAAATAGCTTATTACTTAATATGCTTTGTCTCACGTTACACACAAAGTCTTTCATTACACACACGCTACACACTACACTCAGGTTACTTCCTCGGCAACCACACAGTTACTAAGAGACTGATTGCAAGGAGGCTGTGTTTCTATGGTAACGCTAGTGGCTGAGTCATCTTCACCGCAGTGCTTGCTCTCACTAGTGAACATGTGTTTATCTGCTATTTGTGTATTGCTGTTCATTCACTTGGTTTGGAACATGATTCGAATCCTTAATCCCAAGTAATGGCACATGTCTTCAAAAGGTGTGTCAAACATTGAGGTCTAGTAATACCCCCAAAACCTAATTCAGGCAAGGAAGGGTTATTAATATAGCACATTTCAGAACAAAGGCAATCTCTTTAAAATAAAGCATCATACATTCTTGGTCATTACCTTACTCGGATGACATTCATTGATTGTCCGTTAGTAAGCAAGGATCGCTAGTTAGCACTACTGTGTTTTCCGTTATCTCCCAAACTCAACGTGCGCTGCCTTGGCGATCGACCCATTGGTACCCCTGCTGTAGTATGTCCACTAATATCAGTTATATAATATAAATGTTGAATGTTTGTAATGATTTTGTACTGTTCAGCTGAGGGTCTTGTATGTTGTGCACGTTTAAAAAAGAAATTTGTGATTTGGGGTTGTGCAGATGAATTAACCACCCATAGTGGGAGTGAGGAGAGACGCCGAAGTCTCCAGGCATGACGGACAAGGTCTAATCACAGGAGCTTGCACAGGCACACTGGCCGCACCGCAGGCATCCTAAAGAAATGCTTGTAAAGTAACTTTATGTAAGATATAAAGTGAGAGATATGTTCTTTCAGGCAAGGTGTAAGCGTGCACATGGTGTTTTTGTGGGACAGTTGTGTCTTCATGAGAGACTGATCATTATTATTACTACCTAAGAGGTGACTGTGTGACATAATGTGAAATACGCACATCTAAACACACGCACACAATTTTCAAGGCGGTTGAGGTAGAAGCTGCAAAGGAGTGGAAGCCCCCTCCCCCACTATCCGTTACGGGGAGTGTTCCTCTATCTCGATTAGGAAATCCCTGCATTATTAATACTATAGCGTGTGCCCTATGGTGGCTAAATTCTGGATTTTTACAAGCTTTGCACTTGACATTTTATGCCTGCATTTGTTCAGACACATAATGTGTGCAAATTGTTTCCATGTCTACTTGAATTCATGAAAATGTGTTGTGTGTGTGGGTCTGTGTGCGTGCTTTGTACATTATTGTTCAATGCTCTCTGTGTTGTGCTTGCATGCATGCTAGCCACGGCTGCTTTGTGTGTGTGTGTCTCTTTGTGCCTTTAGGGGTGGGAGGCTGAACAGGAGGGGAGGATTCTATAAATAGACAGCTCTCCAGCTCCTGTGGACTCGGAGAGAGAGACAGACAGAAAGGAGAAAGAGGTAGTCAGAGGAGGCTGTGCTATACTTGCCATGAAGGTACAGAACAAACAGGAGGAGCAGCAGTGAGCTCTGCCGTCACTTCCTTATCCAAGTGATGCCCATAACGAGAGCAGCCCCGTTGTTACATCGATTCAGCCTTTCAAATAAATCTTGTGACTACTTAATTTCTTTTTGGGGTATTGGGGTAATTGCTGTTAGCTGTTTGATAAAGAGTGATTTCGTTTTGCTTCCCGATGGCTTTATGAGTTAAAATGATGGTTTACAGTTCATTTAGTCTTAAATCCAATCATTTCCTTCACAGCTTTTCGTCTGCTGATAAATGTGTCTTAATCCTCATGTTACAATGGTACCAAGAGCCTTTTCACAATGCTAACCTCATGTTACAATATTACTATATTATAGTGGTGAAATTGGAGGTGGTTAAACTATGAATGTGATCAAAGAGAACCATGACGCTGCGTGAGGATAATTACCCATGCATCCTTAATTGCTGAAAGAATTTATATTTTAAATTGTATTAGTCTTATTTAGATGGAACCTGTAAGGCCGTACTTGAAAGCATCGCTTTTGAAAAAAAAATGTTAATAGCCTTCGCCCCTTTCTAAACGTTAAAAACATCAATTGCTCTTCTACAGTCCTACTTTGTACTTGAGGCCTTCTGGGGGCATTGTGGGAGTGGGAGCGATTGATGGCCTCTTCAAAAATCCCTCTGATAGCCATGGCTAATTAATCCATTCGCTAGTCCAACCTGCATGTGTTTACATACTTCCTGGATCCTGATCGGTGGAGCAGCCGCAGACTAAATGCCATAATACCAGTATGTATATGTATAACAATATAAAACCTATGAACTTATGTCTTAAGACTCAACAGTCTTCAGTGTTTTAAAATGTATTTATTTTGCATTATTCCAACAGCAGAATAAAAAATCTCCGGTAATTTAGAGGAGCATAAACACGATTTCCAAATATCCAGAGGTTCGCTTACTGTTCTTCATTATTACATTGTATCTTGTTGTAATGTTAACTATAAGTTGTTGTGAAAACAATGAACCTTTTCACAATGCTAATCACATGTTACAATGAACCTTTTGCAATGCTAACCACATGTTACAATGAACCTTTTTCACAATGATAATCACATGTTACAATGTGAAAATGAACCATTTCAATGATAACCACATGTTACAATGTTACAATGAACTTTTCGCAATGCTAATCACGTTACAATGAACCTTTTCAATGATAATCACATGTTACAATGAACCTTTTCGCAATGCTAATCACATGTTATAATGAACCTTTTCAATGATAATCACATGTTACAATAAACCTTTTCACAATGCTAATCACATGTTACAATGGTACAATGAACCTTTTCGCAATGCTAATCACATGTTACAATGAACCTTTTCACAATGATAATCACATGTTACAATGTGAAAATGAACCGTTTCAATGCTTATCACATGTTACAATGTTACAATGAACCTTTTCGCAATGCTAATCACATGTTACAATGAACCTTTTCAATGCTAATCACATGTTACAATGTTACAATGAACCTTTTCACAATGCTAATCACATGTTACAATGAACCTTTTCACAATGCTAATCACATGTTACAATGTTACAATGAACCTTTTCACAATGCTATTCACATGTTACAATGAACCTTTTCGCAATGCTAATCACATGTTACAATGAACCTTTTCAGAATGCTAATCACATGTTACAATGTTACAATGAACCTTTTTAATCACATGTTACAATGAACTTTTTCGCAATGCTAACCACATGTTACAATGAACTTTTTGCAATGATAATCATATGTTACAATGAACCTTTTCAATGATAATCGCTAACCACATGTTACAATGAACCTTTTCACAATGATAATCACATGTTATGTTAAAATGAACCTTTTCACTATGATAATCACATGTTGTTACAATGAACCTTTTCACAATGATAATCACATGTTACAGTGCACCTTTTCACAATGATAATCACATGTTGCAATGTTACAATGAACCTTTTCAATGATAATCACATGTTACAATGTTACAATGAACTTTTTCACAATGATAATCACATGTTGCAATGTTAAAATGAACCCTTTCACTATGATAATCACATGTTACAATGTTACAATGAACCTTTTCACAATGATAATCACATGTTACAATTAACCTTTTCGAAATGCTAATCACATGTTACAATGAACCTTTTCACAATGCTAATCACATGTTAAAATGAACCTTTTCACAATGATTAGCACATGTTAAAATGAACCTTTTCACAATGATAATCTCAGTTAACAATATCACCCTAATGTTACAATGTTGACTTTGACCATTACATAACCCTTAGCCTCTTGTTAGGGTGGAAACTGTGACGGTTTCACAACACAAACCATACTCTCAGTAGCTTATTATAAATCATTATCAGAATTAAAACCAAGTCAATTAGTTTAATTCATTTGAAAACATTTTTGTGTCTATTAATATAATCTGTTTTTTGAAATTGTGATGGTTTTATACTAAAATTGGATCTTTTGAAATGTTTGTTATGGACAGTGGCAGAAAACAGGGAGCTGTTATGTATACATGCATTTGTATATTCATGTATGCTAATAGCAATAGTGTGTGCTGCAAGGTGGATAAACGCTACAGTATCCGACATGAGAAACACCAACGGTCTTGCTGTTTGTCTCCTTCATATAATCATTATTATAATAGTGTTAATAATGATATTTGTTCAAGGAGCTCATCCTTAGCGAGACATTGTATTGGGTATGACAGTGTTTGGGGTTATAATTGGGATTTTTCCCAATCAGTTTATTTTCAATAGATTTTGTTACATTTCATTTGTATTCAGCAATCAACACACAGGTTGACTAGTAGTTGTGCTTCATTCACAACAAGCACAGGTTACATAAGAAGAGCCAGCGATGCTCCAGCCGCCTCATCCTATCGCTTTAAATGAGGCAGAGCTGCGCCGCTCGGCGTGTGTGTGCGTGTGTGTGCGTGTGTGTGTGTGTGTGGGAAGGAGACGTTACGGGGAAAGAGAGGGACACTCTGCTGTGGAGGACGACTAGGCGATCAGAAACACAGCGCGCAGGACACTCGGCTCCTCCCGGGGAACGCGTTCTCGTTCTGGACCTGGATGCTCTTCGCGTGTCTCGGATCTATCGTCTGTTCATTGTTTGTTCGTGACGTCGGGGGAGAAGCGACCGAGAAGCAGCAATAACATGGTGCTCGTTATGGATTAACGCCCGAGTGCATCTCCATCCGAGAGGTAGGGATGCTGGGAGGGGAGAGGGCCGCGCGGGGGGGACGCGTCCGTGGGTGCAGCGGGTGATGGATGGCGGCTCGCAGCATCCACACTGCGGGCTCACCGGCTGCGGGGGATGGGGGCTGGTGATGGGGGTGTTCCGGCTCTTTGTGTGCACACGGCGTCGGCCTTCGGGCAGACGGTAGCTGATCAGCCGCATCGAGCTATTAGCAAACATGATGACGTCAGCGTTTGTCAATGACGCAACATCTGTCGTTGGCCTTTCAGCAGCAGGAGGTTCCTGCCAGGTGTTGATAGTCTGGACTCCGCCCCGGTTCCCTTTAGACGCTTTAAGGATCATTGCATCCGGGTAGAGACCCGTTCGTTCCTCATACATCTCATGTGGCTCTGAACAGTGTTTGCTGAAGTTAGTATGGACCGGCCCACGGGTGGTGTTGTGGTGGGGGCCTGATTCAAGATGGCCGCCGCTGTGGTTCATTGTCACTTCTGATTGCATTATTATTGTAATCGCAGAGCTGCCAACTTTTCAAAAAACCTTGGAGTGAGATTTTGTCGGGGGTGACCAAAAATTTTGCCGCGCACGCAGCCACACACGTTGGTGGCTCAAATATCAGGAAATTGGAATTCATTTGGCGTAGTACCCATGTTGTACCCTGCATTCTGGTGGTTTGTGGGGCCCAAAGTCGTTGATAGGGGCGGCCTGCTGGAGATGGACAACATTGGTTACATTCTGTGAAGCAAAGACATAGCTGATGGTCCACCCCCAGGACATTTTGGTTTAAGTAGATGTTATTTCATGCATTCTCTTGGATTTTTTGGGTGGTATGCCTGAACTTATTCTGATTTATGTTCATCTGCTCATGACTTGTTGGGCCTTCTAGACTTGAGCTGAACATTCAACCAGAAAACTATTGCTGTGCCTCAATGACTGTCTATGTACCACAATATAGCCTAATTAATAGACCTGTGTTTAAGATTAGACCAATTTAGGTTGATTGACATTTTGATTACAATGGTATTCAACTAATTCTTAACTGAAACCTAACCTATATTGTTAATAATTGTATTATTAAGAGCACTTAATGATTTATGTTCAGCAAAAAATGACACAAGTTTTGTTAGGGAAAAATATTTTTCATTATCAAACAAAAAAGTGCAACAAATAAAGTGCTTAAAGTGCTTAAACAGTAGCCTTTCAAAGCAAAACAATGGTAAAGATTTAAAGATTTAAAGTTTAAGAGAGTGAGTACTTAATTGAACCACATGTCATTAACGTACCTTAGTCTTTGCTCCTCCTCAGTTTCTCCCGCGGTTGTGTCTGTTTGAAAATCTTCTTCTGTTGCTAACTTCGGGACTCTTTGGGGTAAATAGGATGTCTATGCAGCGAATGGGTTTACAGATGCGCTCCTTAGCGCCATCTATTGTCGGGGAGTTTGAAAAGGAACGAACGCGCTTCGGCCCAAAATCAGATTTTTTTTGCCGTGAGAAATTGGTTGTGTGGCGTGAGTGCGTGTGAAAACATGCAAAGCGTGTGTCACACGGCGAAACCGTGAGAGTTGGTAGGCCTG
>BMAF01002776.1:0-67344 GCA_014132575.2 Gasterosteus nipponicus
TTGTCCTGTTATTCATTGCGTTTTACTATTACTCTCCTGTTATGTCTCATGCAATAAATCAAGCGCACCCCTCTACATATTTCACAGAGATGTAGCGGGCTCGCAGGGTGAGGACGGCCTGCGGGGGGGCTTGTGCGGTGTGGAGGGCTCGCAGGGTGAGGACGGCCTGCGGGGGGCTTGCGGGGTGAGGAGGGCTCGCAGGTGGAGGACGGCCTGCTGGTGAGGTGAGGAGGGCCTGCAGGGGAGGGACGGCCTGCGGGGGCTGCGGGGTGAGGAGGGCTCGCAGGTGGAGGGACGGCCTGCGAGGGGGCTTGCTTGGGGGTGAGGAGGGCTCGCAGGGTGGAGGGACGGCCTGCGGGGGCCTGCGGGTGAGGAGGTGGGTGGAGGAGGGCTCGCTTGCGGGGGTGCGCAGGGGAGGCGGCCTGCGGGGGCGGGGGTGAGGAGGGCTCGCAGGTGGAGGACGGCCTGCGGGGGGCCTGCGGGGTGAGGAGGGCTCGCAGGTGGAGGACGGCCTGCGGGGGGCTTGTGGGGTGTGGAGGGCTCGCAGGGTGAGGACGGCCTGCTGGGTGAGGACGGCCTGCTGGGTGAGGACGGCCTGCGGGGGCTTGCGGGGTGAGGAGGGCTCGCAGGGTGAGGACGGCCTGCATGGGGGAGAAGGGGCCTGCGGGGTGAGGAGGGCTCGCAGGGTGAGGACGGCCTGCGGGGGGCTTGCGGGGTGAGGAGGGCTCGCAGGGTGAGGACGGCCTGCGGGGGGAGGACGGCCTGCGGGGGGAGGACGGCCTGCAGGGTGAGGACGGCCTGCGGGGGGCTTGCGGGGTGAGGAGGGCTCGCAGGGTGAGGACGGCCTGCGGGGGGAGGACGGCCTGCAGGGTGAGGACGGCCTGCGGGGGGAGGACGGCCTGCGGGGGGGACGGTGACGGCCTGCAGGGCCTGCGGGGAGGACAGCCTGCGGGGGGCTTGCGGGGTGTGGAGGGCTCGCAGGGTGAGGACGGCCTGCGGGGGGAGGACGGCCTGCGGGGGGAGGATGGCCTGCTGGGGGCTGGTGGGGTGTGGAGGGCTCGCAGGGTGAGGACGGCCTGCGGGGGGCTTGCGGGGTGAGGACCCCCCCACACCTTTTCCTCAGGTTGTGAGGTCGGCCGTTATGTCTCGTTTACCATCTTGTTGGTGGCACTATTCCGCCGCGTCGTCACCATTTGGTGGTTTGATGTTTAAAGAAATGAGTATAAGTTAAAAAGAACAGGATTGTGACATTGGTTATTTTCTACAGTTTCTGCACGTTGTTTCTTTGAATAATAGTGTTTGTTTATTTTTCTCAATTTTGACCAAAGTCAATGTAATTCAACAACCCAAAAAGGTCCAAAAAGCTCAAATCAACTGTTGATGCTATTACTGACTAAAAAGCACTGGCATCACATTATTTCTGAATATTTAATTTTTCAAATTAATACATTTTTCTTTTTCTCGTGGACCTTTCCTGCTCCAACTAGTTGGTCTTTGTTGTGTTCTTTCATGAAATGGACAGATCCACGTAAAGTGTGAGGCTCACAAGTATATCATCAAATAACAGCACACTCAAGTTTTGTGGAATCCCAACAGCGTAACAGAAGTTTCAGTTTGACTGTTGACTTCCAACCACCAGCCCAATGTTAGTTACTGATGAATGGCTGTCTATGGATGCCCTTGATGAATGGCTGTCTATTAGGGGTGTAACGATTCATTTTAACAACGATTCGATTCGAATCATGGTTGCCGATTCGATTCATGGACGATCTGTATTGATTTAGAACGATTCAATTCGATTCAGTGACTTGAAATCGATTCAGTAACTTTACTGGACGGTGCAGGCAAAGTTTCTGAGATCCCTGTTGTTTCTTGTAAGGAAATCAGGTTTAAATTAATTATAAACAAGCAAACAACAATTAATGGAAAATATATTAACCTTTTATTTGAATCAAGTGCCATTTTCAATGTAAACATTACACAATAATTACACAATGTTTGGATCAATTCACAGAACCCCGGATGTTCAACCACATTGTCGGGTCGCACGTCTTTACAGCTAAACTTGTTACTGTGATGAGTTTGGTGCTGGCGAGGCCTGAGGTGTCTGCAGAGCTGCAGTTACCTGCTGCTGCTGCAGCAGCGGTGACGCTGCTAGAGGTCCTGACTGTCGGCGTTGTTTAATCCCACGGCGCAGCGGTTCCCAAACTCGATGGAGAAGAATGAGTATTTGAAATCTGAAAATCTTTCGCGGCCCACCCAAACCTTTAATCACAACTCTGATCAAAACATAATGATTAAATGACCTTAAGAATTTAACCAAAATCAAACATCCGTGAGTAAAAGTTTGTCTCCGTGAGGTATTTGCTCGCTTGCGAAACGTGAACTTCCTCGCGCGCTCGAAGGAGTTTTCTACGCGCTCGCTGTTGTTCTTTTTGACGGTAAGGTGGAGACGGTGCTTTCAGGGTCCGATCGATGCTGCGAGGTGCGTCCGCTCCCGCCGCCCCCCTCGCCATCCACGCCTTAAATCTTTGGCTGCTTTTAGAATAACTTATTTTCCCCGTTAAGATGGTTCAGCTACTTTAAAGAAAATGGCGCTGTCTCTCGCTCTTTAATCTCATGAAGTGCTCGGCAAGAACGACAGCTTTGTTTCTCCGACGCGCCCTGAAAGCAGCTCCATATCTCACGCGCTTGAGCGCCGCTCAGCATCTCACCGTCGTAGACCGAGCTTTGGCGTGTTTGGCAGAGCGCCTTGAGTTCTGTGTACAAACAATATGGATCAACCGATTAACCAATTGATCCATGTATATATAAAGCGCCCCGGATTATAAGGCACTGTCGTTTTCTGAGGAAATTAAAGCCTTTTAAGTGCGCCTTGGAGTGCGGAAAATGCGGTATATTCACTTTAATACTACAAGAGGGCGCCGCATTTGTTGAACAACGACAGATTCGAATGAGAGCCTTATTGTTTTATTAATCTGTCGGTTTAAATTGTTTGTGTTTCATCAACTAATGTTCCACATAACTAATGTGCCGCATCATACATATATACGTATATTAATTTCAAACTTTTAAAAATTGAAAATTAAAAAACTTTTATTAATTTATTGTAAATGACCTCAAATGACCATCATTACCGGCACATTAAGAGCAATGCGTCCAGCTAGACCGGTCCGTAGTGGGAAAATGAAGTCTGAATCTGAATAGCCAACTTTCAATACGGATCGACTTTTTGGAAAATGGAAATAATGAGGTAAGATGTGCGCAGGCTCCTCCATAGTTCGGTAAAGTTATTAGATATTCAGATTCAGACTGACGGAGCTGGACACATTGCTCTTAATGTGCCGGTAATGATGGTAAATGATGGTAAATGATGGTTGTAGCTGGTTGTCATCTACGGTCCACTACGGTTACATAAAGGTGGCGTTTGTGTTTTGACAACGTTTCATCTCATAATTTCGACTTTCTATCCTCTTACATTAGTACGGAAATGGGCTTCTATAGTTGTGTGAGTGCATCACTCCAGCCAATCCAAAGACGGGGTTTGTAACCAATCAGATGTAGATACCATGGTGACTGGCTCCGCCCCCTTACTGTCTGAAAGAACAACACCGAGCGCGTAGAAAACAGCGCGAGCAGAGATTCGCGTTTCGCGAGCAAGCAAATATCGAATGAATCGATGAACATTTGCCCGCCCGAGACGGAGATTTGCTGGCGGATGTTTGATTTACGCGCGCGCATCAACCTGATTTGCGCTCTCGAATTTTGACAGTGATTTGCCGCCATAGACGTCATGAGCGATGTGAATAAATGAGATGGTGCGAGACCTGATGCTGTTTGCTCGCCCGTACGGGGACTATTTCTTCTCTATGCTACTGAAATGCGATACACAACGTTTGGTGGTGAAATCAACTGTTCCATTATTGGACGATGAAGTACAGCCTCTCGTACCTTATTGCTTAAGTAATGCACGGTAAATAAAAATAAATGAGAGGGAGGAATAACTGTTAAACACGTTTGCTTGGGATCAGAGCGGAAGTCCAAGCCAAACTCATCCAGGATAACTTGAATACCCCTGATGTCACGCGCAGGACACCGCGGCTGTGTTGTCCTGTGTTCACTACCATACGTTGTTAGTTGTGTTAACAATAAGCTTGTTGCTTGTAGCAGCTCACAGACAGCATGCGGCCTGAGCTACAACATCTGGGCCTTGTTCCTCGTATGTGGTTCAAGTCGATCAAATGTCCCATTATGCATCCCAACGAGATGATTGACATCAGGCTCTCTCAGGGCTGATCCGCCCGTCTCGTTAGGTGGAACCAGATGTCAATCATCAGGATAATCAGCGGGCTACGTTAGAAGGAGGAAGAGTCCATCACCGAAACCGGGATTTATAACGGTACGACGGCAAATGAACGTAAAGGAAGAGCGTCTTTTTTCTCCGTTGACGAGCAGGAGATGATCATGAACACATATGAGGAGATAATATGTGTATTTGAATCATTTCTGTCAGATGAATTGAACGTATTGTACATCTTTTAACCTTGTTCATTCTGTACGTCCATCGCAGGATCGTCCTCTGTCTCTCTACAGACCGTAAAGACCTCTGAGGCAAATTTGTGATTTTGTGCGATACAAAATAAAATTAATTGAATCATATAATCATGTTAAAGCCCGACAGCGCCGCCCGGCGAGGCTACAAGCCCGACAAAGTATCACCAACAAGTTGACTGTACAAGTGTTGGAAAATGTAGATTACATTTCTTTAAATGTGTCTGCTGGCAGGAGGCTTCATGGATGATCATCATCCAATAAGGATAATGATCTCATCTACATACTCAGAGTATGTAGATGAAAACAAGCCCAAAGACTCTGATTGATACAGTACATATATTCTATTCATTTGTATCAGCTTATATGTATGTTGATGACCATATAGAACTATGAGTTTTATTATATGTGTGTGAATGTGTATGTGAGAATCATTATATATCCATCATTCATAATCAGACATTTGATCAGTTGAAGCAGTGAAATGTGGAACATCCAGAAGTCTATTAAGAGACAAATAAACCAACAGAACTTTACGAAGAGCACGACATGCAGCGGCTTTCCAGATGTTCTCTGCATCGACACCGTACAGACAGGACAGTATTAGAGACACTGTGTGAGAGACAGTGTGAGACATGAGACAGTGTGTGAAACAGTATGAGAGACAGTGTGTCACACTGAGACATGAGACAGTATGAGAGACAGTGTGTGAGACACTGTGAGACATGAGACAGTGTGTGAAACAGTATGAGAGACAGTGTGTGAGACACTGAGACATGAGACAGTGTGTGAAACCGTATGAGAGACAGTGTGTCAAACTGTGAGACATGAGACAGTGTGTGAAACAGTATGAGAGACAGTGTGTCACACTGTGAGACATGAGACAGTGTGTGAAACAGTATGAGAGACAGTGTGTCACACTGTGAGACATGAGACAGTGTGTGAAACCGTATGAGAGACAGTGTGTCACACTGTGAGACATGAGACAGTGTGTGAAACAGTATGAGAAACAGTGTGTGAGACATGAGACAGTGTGTGAGACATGAGACGGTGTGTGAAACAGTATGAGAGACAGTGTGTCAAACTGTGAGACATGAGACAGTGTGTGAAACAGTATGAGAGACAGTGTGTCACACTGTGAGACATGAGACAGTGTGTGAAACCGTATGAGAGACAACGTGTCACACTGTGAGACATGAGACAGTGTGTGAAACAGTATGAGAAACAGTGTGTGAGACATGAGACAGTATGTGAAACAGTATGAGAGACAGTGTGTGAGACACTGTGAGACATGAGACAGTGTGTGAAACAGTATGAGAAACAGTGTGTGAGACATGAGACAGTATGTGAAACAGTATGAGAGACAGTGTGTGAGACACTGTGAGACATGAGACAGTGTGAAACCGTATGAGAGACAGTGTGTCAAACTGTGAGACATGAGACAGTGTGTGAAACAGTATGAGAGACAGTGTGTGAGACATGAGACAGTGTGTGAAACAGTATGAGAGACAGTGTGTGAGACACTGTGAGACATGAGACAGTGTGAAACCGTATGAGAGACAGTGTGTCAAACTGTGAGACATGAGACAGTGTGTGAAACCGTATGAGAGACAGTGTGTCACACTGTGAGACATGAGACAGTGTGTGAAACCGTATGAGAGACAGTGTGTCAAACTGTGAGACATGAGACAGTGTGTGAAACCGTATGAGAGACAATGTGTCACACTGTGAGACATGAGACAGTGTGTGAAACAGTATGAGAGACAGTGTCAGACACTGTGAGACATGAGACAGTGTGTGAAACAGTATGAGAGACAGTGTGTCAGACACTGTGAGACATGAGACAGTATGAGAGACAGTGAATGCTCACCACGTTACATTACGACTTGAGAGAATCTAAATAAATGATTCCTTGTTTTTAGCATGGGCGGCGCTCGTACAGGACGTCATCGTGACGTCATAACGGGTCTTTGTGATGTCTGAGAAGTGTCCCCCTATAAAACATGAATCTAACTGATGTCGCTCCTTCATCAATGAGGAGGAGAGAGGAGTGATGAACTACTCCAGCAGCTCAGATGAAGCTGCGCTGAAGCAGCCACCTATGAGGAACGGTTCTTTTCTCCTGCTGCTCATACTGTTCACAAGAAGATGAAAGCGTGGAGGACCTTGTGTGTCTCAGCAGCTGCCTTGGTGCAGAGAGGTGACAACATGTAAAGGAATGGATAAAATAAGGTAATATTGTCTTTCTGTAACTGCTCAACCTGCATCACGGAAGCTTTTTTTTAAACAGACTGAAAAGTCCTTTTTTGTGCCTGACCACTTTAACAGGGACCTTACTACTGAACACATGCTGCATCACGCTGGTCTCTGATAAAAGACCGATAAAGAAAAGAGACCAGATTTATATACTCTATGTTAACTCTTGTATTGTTCTGTTTACTTTAAAATAAAAGTGTGTAATATTGAATATTGGGCATAATGCGATTATATGCTGTTAATCAGAGAAAATCATGTGATTAATTAGTTAAATGTTGTCATCTTTGCCCAGCAGAGTTACAATAGCTGTGTTGTTTTATTGTACATATTTCATTCAATGTCCTTGCCCTGTTTACACCTGGTATTATTTCTGCTGTACTATACAAACCCATATGTGCACATATCAATATGAGGCCCTCTCTGCATTTTGTTCATTCTTCTCTCCATTTACAATTTACAATTCTGGAAGCCATCGACTTCTTGGGGACTGAGTTCCAGTTCCAACAACACAGCAGCTCAGTGGGTTTCCTCCGTGTGTCATTTGGAACAGCATGTTTCTCTCCATTGAACTGGGTCATTGCATCAGACTCTTGACAACATTGTTCAGTCATATGAAGACATGGAGGGTTTTAACACTTTAATGCATATACCTTCTCTAATTGATAATGGTCCAACTGTCTATAGACAGACACCATGTTTGTCAAACTGACTTCTGGGTGACACCATTTCCTTGAAATGTTTTTTTTTATGACAACATTTAAAAAGGAAGAACAGGTAGAATGCAGAGAAGATGTATTGTCAGGAATGCAATATAATACTAGTTGTGTTTTCTTCAGCTTGCTTGAAATGAGCCGTTACACTTCATGGAAACACTGGCCCTGTAAAGACTTTCACTTGGTTGCACTCTTCAGTATCACCACCAACAGACACCAAATCCTACACGCTAGACTATGAGAGCAGAACCGGAGCACGAGACAGACAAGACCAGCTTGCAGAATTATATCGTCTCCATACTACAGACAGACGAGAGACGTAGCAGCTAATTACAAATAAAAAGACGGTAGGAAGAAAAGAGAGATAGCGAAAAAATGTAGAGCATTTAATCCTCAATGGCCGAACTGGTTTCTGTTCATACTTCCCACTGCAGCTCAGAACCCACTGAAACGCCATCATGAGGCGCAATGAGCTCCTCCACGTGAGGAGGAGAACCTGATGCATCAAGACCAGGTTTAAAATCCTGGCAGGAAAACTAGATCTCACTTCTCCCATAACAGTGGATATACATTCTATTCAACTGTTAAAATGTGTTTAGATGTATTATTTATAATTTACTGAGACTGTCAAGTCTAAATGTGATGCAGAAAAGGGGAAATTCAAGCTTTTCTATTTTCTGAGTTGAAGCGCTTTATTTGATCATGCAGAAATGTTCACATTTTATTATTTTTTTAAATGCAGCCCTACTTTTATTTAGTTAATCAGAGAGAACATTATTTATATTTGCAGTCACACATATATGTCCAGGTCTTGTTACGTGACAATAAATATTGTTAAAAGAGTTTCAGAATCATACTCAATCATTCAATCAACTTTATTCCAGACACAGAGGTCCTTAGAGAATACATACACATAAAAAACAACAATACAAACAACATTTAAGAATGATGCAGACGAGGCATCATTTATAAAAACGTATACAGGCTTCGGGTCCAATGTTTCCAGGAGCACGATGTATACCTTGTTTCACTCTTGGAGACATCCACTAAGGACACAACAATCATATTCTTAGACACTGTCAATCTGCACATAAATCTATACATACAATTTATTAAAACAGCTTTAAAAGTGGGCACTTTGTTGGACACAAACATTTCACTGGCACTATTCCACCTAGGGACTTACTAAAATGACACCACAGGTGGGCAGTATACAGTGGGGCGCAATAGGTTCTGAAAAGTGCGATTTTAACATCAGAAGTGCACATGTGAAATTTGCGTGCCAGCATGTTCGCCTGCCCAAACAATTTTCCACACTGACGCTGCACATCATCATCATCATCATCATCATCATCACACAGGTCATCTCCGATCACATGTCCTAGATATTTAACTTTCTTTACAACTTCTAGTGGTTCACCTGCCAATGAGAAAGAAGGATAGACACACTTCATTTCCTCATTGGTTCTGGCAATCACTACCACACTCTTCATAGATTTACATTTTATAACAAACATCAGTCCATATTGAGAGCATATTCTAAGAAGTTGCTGTAGGCCAGCACTGGAGGGAGACAGTACCACCAAATCATCAGCATAAAGCAGGGTGCTCAATACGTCGATCGCGATCTACCAGTCGATCTCCAAGGTACTATTGGTAGATCGCATGACAAGGTGAGGTGACATTGTCATGAACTGACGCTATACAAATAAAGTTGAGTTGTTTTGAATAAAAAAACTAGACGTCAGCCTATCAGCCATCCCGTCACTTGATTGATACACAGGACAACCAGTCAGATGACATCTGATTTTTTTCCCCGTACAATTAGGTCACTGTGCGTGTTCAAACAACGCCCCTGAGCGCTGCAAAGCTAACAAGCTAGTCGTTAGTTACATCCTAATTTTTCGCTCGGTTTTTTCCTCTTAAACGTAAGATAGGGTATAAAAATGAGTGGGGGAGCTGGACCAAGTAAAAAGAAAAAAAACCTATCACTTTCATACGGAATGGGAGGAGGACTTTTTTTTCACGATGACATTTTCAAAGTGCGTTTGTCTCGTCTGCCAGTCTACCGTCGCAATACCAAAGAAGGGAAATGTGGAGCGGCATTTTCGGACTCTTCATGGAAAATACGACAGTAGCTGGCTGTTAGCAGCTACTGTCTGGACTATGTATCCCTGGCTGATTCAATTCAGTGCAAGTCATCAGAGTGAGCTCAGGTGATGGCAAAAAATGTACATAATTATGTTGTTCAGTCTGTTCAGTTCTGAATTATGTTGTGTTGTGCAACATATATGGTTATACATCAACATAAGTTGTAAGAATCCTCAATATATTTCTCAATAAATATAATGGGTAGATCATTTTGACTTGGTCATTTCAAAAGTAGCTCCCATGCTGAAAAAGTGTGAGCACCCCTGGCATAAAGCATATGATTAAGTAGACTATCCCCCACCAAGCAGCCAGTTCTACAGCCCTTTAGCTCCCTAGATAAATCATCCATGTACAGATTGAATAGGAGCGGAGACAGAATCCCGCCCTGCCGCACACCATTGGATACATAGAACGGGGTTGACAAACATAGTTTGGTGAGAGTACCAGAACTGCAGTATCCTAATTAGGTAAAAGGGAATCCCACCTCATGTAGTTTAACAGTTTCCTATGATTGATACGATCAAAAGCCTTTGATGCATCCAGGAAACACATAAACACTGTGCTATTGGGTCATCTGTACCTGTGGACAATTTCTTTAAGTGCATAAATACACATATCAGTTCCATGCTTGCTCTTAAAACCAAACAGATTATCTGTGTATTCTGCAATCCTATCCATAAGAATCCCTTCTAGTACCTTGGATAGTATACTAGCAAGAGCAATAGGTCTATAGTTATCTATACTAGTTCATTTACCAGTCTTATTTTTAACTACAGGCACCAGCAAAACAGACAACATGGACCCAGGAAGTATGCCATGTTTCATCAACCCAGAAAAGCACAAAGCAAGTAGAACTGAGATACTTTGACCAGCAGATGTTCTGCTGTTATTTATTCATTTTAAGTTTGTCAATAGCATAGCATACTTCCTCCGGCTTGATAACTACACATTCACTGTAAGGTATCTGTCCCATGCTGAACACTTCACTCTTCACACATTTAATGTTATGTTCTCGTAGTGTCTCCTCCAAAGTTCTGCAATGTCTTCAGGTTGAGTAATGCCATCAATACTAGAAGGCAGTGGCCTTCTGCTATTATTAGCCACTTTCACCTCCTTCCAGAACTCATACACATTATTAGTTTGTAGCTTTCTCGCCATAGAATTCGCCCTCATAGTCTGCTCATTTCTTTTTATAAAAGGCACAGCATATTGGAACCTAGCCTTAGCCCGTGCCTTATGCTCACAGGCTGGGCCATGCCTAGGTTTTGCTAACACCCATCTTCTAAATGCATCTCTTGCCTCCATATGAACATCATAGACATAGTCATTCCAGCCTGGTCTTACAATACATTGTTTAGCCATCCCACTTCTTTGTGGTTCACTCCCATCAACTAAACAAGTCACAATTCTGTCATACATTGCAAATAGTTCATTATTGTGGCTTACACTCTTACAGCTGCTATCCACATACATAATTGCATCAACAGGTAACTCAATGTTTCTCAAGTGCACACCAGTCAGTAACTTGTAATATTGCAGATTATCTTCTGAGAGCTTAGTCCAGTCCAGCATCTCACCTTGTGGCTGTCACTACAAACAAGCTCAGGTAGACCCTTAATGTTTATGAACATAGAGACAGGAATATGGTCTGCTATGGCCAGACCATATAGGATCTCAACCTCCTTTATACAACCATGTGCATCAGCTGTAGAAAAACAATGGTCCAACCAAGATGTAGTATGCCAAGCTTCACTCACATATGTAAGCTATCAGCCGGCAGTAATTCCTTAGTGGACAAAATAACCTTGTGATCTATGCAGAATTGTGTCAAGTGTTGACCAAAACGTGAGGTTGCATCTGATATATCTGCATTCAGTCTGTTTTGCTCTGGGGGGATTCATAGTCCTGTTCTGTACTGCAGCAGCAGATCCTTTTCCAGTCCGTTGCTTGCGCTTGCCATACTTTAATACACGACTCCATGCCGGGGACATTGCAACCTCAATCTCCCCGCCAGCTGTGTCCTCAGAGATGGGCAACGCCGAGGGTCCGGGTGCCGGTTCCTTGTGACTTGGTCCATGGAACTGGGCCTCCTCACTGCCCATAGTTGTGGCTGCATTCCCCTTGCTGGAACTGGGTAGCTCAATCACATTCAGTCGTTTGCTAATGTCTGTACTTATACCACGAAGGTTCTCACATTCAGTCGACTGCTTACTCACAGTATTTTTCATGGAGGCCAACTCCACACTTATGCGATCAATCTTACTAACCGGACAAGAGACATCGAGGCTATTAAAAGTCACTGATGGTAAGTCATCCAGGTAATAAGACACAAAGCGAGGAGCATTCTCACCGACCTCATTCAGTAGGTTTAGACAACTCTTGACGTTGTTGACATCTTTCAGTTGTCCTTTGTGAGCTATACAACGTTGCCCTGTGCCAGGACACAGATCAAACAGGACCTTTTTGGAGTTTTTAATCCACTCAGATCCAAAGGGATTTACAGCCATCAATGTAATGTCATCCTGAGGCACCGTCTTCAGTTTGACAGAAAGGAAGCTTAGCAGTTCATCTTCCACTAAAGTTTTGCCATCAATAGTGGTATAAATCTCAGGTTTAATCCTTTATTTGATAACATGCCGTGCTGCTCTGTCATCGGCGGCCATCTTAGTTTCAACTGATTGATTTGTTAGTCGTGTATTGATTAAATGCAGATGTTGATAGAGCTCTGAAGACACCAGGACCACAGAGAGCCTTCACATCTTCAGACTAAAGACACACCTCTTCAGAGTCTACCTCCACTAACACACTTACTAACTGTAGCACTTACATTGGACTTATAATGGTTCTTATCTACAGCAAGTTGTAAATTGGCTTATTTGATGAAATTGCAATTCTTGTTTCTTGCTCTTCTGAGTTTGTATCCTTATTGTAAGTCGCTTTGGATAAAAGCGTCAGTTAAATGAACTGTGATGTAATGTAACTCTATTCCTTCATTTCATCACACTAATTAGTCACATTATGGTCTTCCGGACCTTTGCTTTATTTCTCTAACTGGACTCTTCACATTTTAGTTGAAGACCCCCTGGTATAGAGAGTATGTTGTTCAGTCAATGAAAGGGACATTTGAAAAACAAATGCTTTCAGTGCTGGTTTGCAAGTGAAATAGATTTCAACAAGCCAATCAGATTGGAATATCCTTCCTCGTTAGAATAAACTGACCACAGCTTCACCTCTAACCTTGTCATTTTCTCTCAGGCCATTCAGAGCAGACTGAGCGTATTCAGGAAGGCGGCTTAAAGCGGTGGAGAAGCCCTGAAAAGTTTGAGTCCACTGTAACGAACATGTTGAACATTTTTATTTAATCCAAGTGCCTAAACCAGGGATTCTCAAAGTGGGGTGCGCGAGAGGACAGATGCAATGGTGGTCTAAAGGAGTAATTTGTAAAAAATAAATAGGGTTTTTATACTAAATACAAACTTGAATTATAAAACTACCCTTTTCAACATTTTAATTTAAAACTATAAATACACTTCAGCGCCTCCTTTTACGTACACACTAGCTAATGTGAGCCTAGCTTGAGCAGCTAACGTCAGCCAACAGGCCAGGTGGACATCTGAAGCTACCAGTCGCGAGTGAGGACAGGGACAGAGAGAGACGGAGGACGGAACGGAGCGTTAATACTCAGTCTAGAGAGAGAGAGACAGTTGGGGAGTAGAAGGGGGTGCGTGGCCTAAACAGTAAGGGAACCGCTGGCCTAAGCTGATGGAGGGTGAGGGGTCTTTCCCCCTGGACCTCCAAAGACTACTTTACTAAGCTTAAGTGTGAGAGGACCTGCATGCAGGTGATGTTGGTAGAAACATCCAACCAGCAGATAGTTTCTATCAGTGGAGGTGGGGGTTCCTTGTGAGGGGCGCCGGCCTGCTTATTGTTGCTGCTGTTGGATCACAGGCAGCATCCCTCCACCTGCTGCCCGATGGAGACACCACAGACACACAGACAGACTCAGGAACGGTAATCATTGATTTTGCTATAGCTGTGCATTACATCTGAGTGAATATTCATCTGCTGCTTGATGGTCAGCCTGACGTTGCTCTGGAGCATATGTGCTCTTTAGTAACCGTTAGCAGCTCTCGCTGTGGCCAGTACAGTTGGCCTCAGCATCGTATTATGTAATGGATGAACCTTGCTGATGCTACAGCAAAGGCAGAGCCTCCATCTGCCAAGAGATAAACAACAAGTAATGAAATGTGATCAAATGTAAAATCCCCATGAAAAGTGCTATTGTTACCATGTAGACAGTATGTACCTGCATGTGTAAGTGGATGTAGCAGTTGTGTACTGTGCAGCTGCTATGATCACTAGAGTGGGCCAGAGAGATGCTGTTGTGTGTGAAGCCCTGGAGTCAGAGAGTTACATAACGTAGCGCTCTGAGCCGGTGAGGTGAGATCACACAGAGCAGACACACTCGTGAGGCCATGCCAACAGCATTCGTTTGCACCTTCATGGGTTATTTAGTTTATTTTATTTTATGCATATCAAATAATGAATAAACATCTATATACATGTCAACTGTTCTGTAAGTTGTAAACAAACAGAAGTGCAAAGAAATAAATAGTGAATGAGTATCTGAGGACTCAATGATGACACACAGAATGTACTTACACATGTTTCCATTTGGTCGGAGTGACGGCCCGCAGAGGGAAACTGTCGAAACAAACATGTGGGTGTTATGGTGTTCTGGGGCACCCTCAAAGGGGAGAAGCTGAACTGGGGGATGTTCAGGGTGTGAAGTCTGCAGTGACGTGTCCAGGTGTACCAATCCTGGGTTGAGGAAGCCACCAATAATGTTCGTTGGGTGATGGACAGGTGTGCAGCTTGTCCTCTAGCTGGTGAAGTCCTGCAGACCTCTTCACATCGACACAGGCTTTTTGGCTGTAAACTTGTTTTGCATCTTTTCAGAGTAGCTGCTCTTTGCTACTCTGTCGTCCTTAGTCTGTGTGCTCCTGGCCTGGTTGCGTTTAGTATTTGGCTTGTGGCTAACGGTGTTATTATAAACAGATTTCTTTTGGCACACAAGGCTGATCTTTCAGTTGAAGTGATTTCTTGAAACATTATACACTTGTTTGGTTCACTACTCCATTAATAGAAAGCTAAATGTTACTCCTATCACAGTTCCAAACCACTATAATGTTTTCACACTCCTGCATGTTTTAAGTCACACTCAGGTTTTCAGTATTTTACAGCACACTTTTTTCTTTCCAGGTTCCCAATGTTGAACATGACAACTCCCAGCGAGCTGAAGTCTCCCTGCGTGACTCGCAACGGTATGGTGAAGTTGCCCCCCCAGCCAGCCTAACGGTCTAGGCAGCGCAAGTATCACAAAGGGAACACCTGCTGCCAAGAACCGTCTGTGCCAGTCCTCCTCGGTACCCTCCATCCTGCCTCCTCCACCGACCACCCTTCCCTATCACCACCACCATCACCTGGAAGGCCCTGGCATGCCCAACTCCGCAGCCTCTCTCTTGGCCTCTGACATGGAGCCTGGAAATCCTCTTGTGGGCTTGAAAGCGTCCCTTCGTCAGCTTCCCCCTCTCAGTCTCCCCAAGCCCATCCTGCTGGAACGTCAGCTTGTCCTAGATGAGAAGCTGCTCAACCGGTTGCTATGGTACTTCACTACAGCTGAAAAATGTGTGCTGGCGCAGGTATGCAAGACATGGCGCAAAGTGCTGTACCAGCCCAAGTTCTGGGAGGGCGTGACACCTATCTTGCACGCCAAGGAGCTATATACCCTTCTGCCCAATGGGGAGAAGGAGTTTGTCAGTCTGCAGGCCTTTGCTTTGCGTGGATTCCAGTCCTTCTGCCTAGTGGGTGTGTCGGACCTGGACATTTGTGAGTTCATTGACAACTACCCGCTGTCCAAGAAAGGTGTTCGTTCAGTCAGTCTCAAGAGGTCTACCATCACAGATGCCGGTTTGGAGGTGAGTCAGGATGTCTGTGTGTGTGTGTGAAAAATTAGTTCTTTGTTTCTTTGCTGTCTAATTTATACATATCGGCTAGTTCAGAATAGCCGGGAGACTAAAGCATTCCAGCTCTCCTTTACAGTCTCAGCAGTGATGACGGTGTTGCACATTTGGCACCGGTCAGCAACAAATGTGAGCAGCCATCATGTGGTTATTTTTGGAAAGAAACTTATAATTTCTGCTCCTCCATGTTTACCTATTGCCGTGAAATGTTTCCATTTTCCCAGCCATTATTTCATCAGTCCATAACCTTATTCATAACCTTGTGAGGTTACCTAGAGCGTTATACTCTATGTGATTGGGGTCATAGGTGATTGGGGTACTTCGAGTGTCATGGGGTTAACTAAACCGTCATAGGAGTACCTTAAACGTCATAGGGTATGGGTAGAATTATAGGGTTACCTAGAACGTCGTATGGTTACCCACATTGTTATAGGCGTATGTAGAGTTTCATGGGGTTACCTATAGGTGTACCTGTAGCAGCAACCCAGTCACACAGCAAAACGTGTAATAGTGGTATTCTCACGCTTTCTCCCCAAAATCGTGACAATACTACGTTGTATTTTGGCCCATTCATTTACATTGCGTTGCAACTACGTCACTAGAATCTAATAAACAGAAGGTCTTCTACATTCTCTGATAGAAGATTATGAAAATATAACGTATACTTCTCGCTAGAAATGACATCGAAATGCATACAAATGCTGATGCTTTCTTGTATTTTCACAGATAATAGACCGACAGTCTGCCATTTTCCTTTTTTTTGAGCTGAGGGAAAGTGGATAGTCACGTGACCTAGTTGCAAATCAAACGTGATATTGTCACTTTTTTCTCCCCAAAAAGCGTGACAATATCACGTTGGTCCACAACGTAGCTATTACACGTTTTGCTGTGAGACTGGGTTGGTAGCAGGGGTGCCCATCCTTTTTCAGCTTGCAAGCTACTGTTTAATCAACCAAGTCATAACCCCTCCAGGGTCGCTCTATTGACTTATTGGGCACCCCAGACTTAGAGTGTATGGGGTTACCTAAATTGTTATAGAGTAACATGGCGTTACCTAGAGTAAAGGTCCAGTTTGACCTGTCGGGCGGGACAAACACTATGTTTCTTCTAAGGCCTGAAGGAAATGTTGAGTTGAGATTAATGTTGGCTATGAACTGATTGCAGTAATGCGTAAAGGAGAAATGATAGGAGTCAGTTTTTGGTTCTGTCTTTATACTGTATGACGAATTATGGGACCAGCATGTACCGGCTGTTCTAGTTATTATGAAATATAGTTTGACACAGCAGTAGCAAAACATGTAAGTACATTATGTTTCTGTGACTTCAATTCTCAAGATCTGTCCTAATATGCTGTCATTTTCATTAGAAGCAAAAGAGGCATCAGGTGCCTTTAAGTTGTTTTTCAGATGGCTCTTCAAGCTATTCTCGAATGAGTGGATGGTTGCTATAGAGAAAGCTAGAATTCTTAAATGCATGATCTATGTGTGGACATTGCTGTTAAAGGCTTATGATCTGTGCATTACCATTTTGTTGGACCATAAACATGATATTTCTTTTTACAAAAGGAAAATATTTTTTTAGTGTTACATTAATGCAAAGAACAATATTGCTGAATTCAAACACAGCTCTCTTTATGGTACAGAACGTACAGAGCTTTTTCTTGCTCTTTTTTGAAATAATGTTCATAATTTCACGATGCCACCTATCTTCACAAAACTGTTGGCGGCCAATTGAGGCAACAGGCCAGAGCCAGAAATTTGACTATTTCTAGTGAGAATTAGAAAGAAAAACCCTTCTCTCTCGCTACGTTACCTTAACACAAACAAGATCATATCAAGATAATACAAACCAACATTGTATACATAGATGTAATGAATGTTTGCACATATGTTATTGTGTTAAGTGTTTGTCAGTTCATCCACCATGCTACACTTTTAGGTGCCCAGAGGGAAATTATTTCTGAAATGATCGTGTGAATCTTGTATTGCCAAGTAGATGTAGCTGGGTTAGGCCAGTTGTTCCCAAACCGGGGGTCACAACCCACGGGGGGGGCATGGTGGACCCACAGGGGGGGTCTCGGCTTCATCAGCAACCCTAACATACAGCGACGACGGTTAAAAAAAAAGAAGCTTCATCAGCATCAGAAAGACAGCGAAAAATACACAATGCGAGATAGAAAAAATGCATTGAAAAACTTGTTGAATGTGGAAATAAGATTTTGCACTGTTCCTAACTTTTTTTTAAAATTTGAAGTAAATTCAAGACATATTTACAAAATATAGAAGTAGTGTCTTCTTTTTTTTTTCAGCCGTCAGTAATTCAAGTGAAAAAACTAAACTTCTGAAGTTCTAAACTAAACTAAACTTCTCGTTTTTCAGGATTCATATAATGTAGCCTTTCGTGAAGAAGGGTGTTTAAAATGACAAAATAGTCTTCATACTGGTTACTGCATGAAGGACAAAAGTATTAAGAATGACTAGTACTAGTACCAGTAAGTTACGAGAGGCAGTAATGTATCGTCAATGTTGCAGTTCAAGGCTTAACCTGTGGCAAAGGACTTAGTCAGCTGGATGGCCGGTTGGTGATAGAGGTGGGCCAGCATTGGACCGGCCCAACCCCGCCAGCCCACCGGGGATTTCACCGGTGTACCTGATGGCCAGTCCACCTCTGGATCAATGTAAACAGGTGTACGATACTGTATGGCTCAATACAGTAGACCCCATGACTCACTCTCAACCAATTAGAATGCTTGATTCATATTATTTAGGTTAATGTATGCCACAGAATGATAAAAAAAGGACTGCTACAGGTAATTGTATGAATGGTGATATTTTTAATCATTGACTAGCAATTGCAATGGTTACTCAGTACGTTAGAGCCACAAGGGCCAGGGGCCTCATTTATAAAACCTTGCGTAGGATTTGGCCAGAAGTGGCGTACGGATGAAATGTAGGACGTGTGTACGCACAGAAATATTCAGACTTATAAAACGTCCTATGCAGTTTCCCCTTAATAAATCACAATCACTTGCGGCTTCATGTCACGGCCATAGTTCCCCATATATAGTCTGTGGAACGCCCACAAATTAATATTTATCGATTGCGAAATCATGACAAACACTGAGAGGAAAACGAAGAAACGTAACTTCACTCAGTGTGAAGTGGAAATGATCATTGGCGAGGTGGAAAGGAGAAGTAAGATGCTCTTTGGAGGGCACAGTGTGGACATCACTGATGCCAACAAGGCACCTGAGTGGCAAAAGGTTGCAGAGCAACGCTGCAGCCTCACAACCTCGGACCGTGGCCCAAATAAAGAAAAAATGGTCTGACATCAAAGTGGATGCAAAGAAGCGTTTAGCGCGCCATCACCAAGGTGTGTCCCCACGGTGGGGAAAGGGGACACCGGAGCTCTCCCCTCTTGATGAGAGACTGTCGGCAATGATTGGGGATCGGGGACAGGGTCTGGGCCAACATCGGCGTCAGGGGGTTGAGGCACGTTTGGAAGCTGTAGCACAGCACATGCAGCACGATGTTGCACACCTTTTCAGGAGTAAACAACAACCTCCCTCCAGTGCAGTCGAGGCAGCGCCATCTGCCCTTAAACAGGCCGATGGTGCGCTGCACTACAGCGCCAATCCTTCCATGTGCCACGTCTAAGAGCGCAAGATCAGCCATTTCGCGTCATTACGCATTGTGATGGCATCATGGCATTTTATTACCGTCCATTTGATTGCATCTGACAAGCAACAGCTGTGTTTTGAGGATGAATTGCATAACATGCCCATATTATTGCAGAACATATTTCACTTTTCTTTTTGAAAATGTGTTAATTAGTATTTGTTTGTTTTACGCTGCAGATCGATCAAACGGGTGTTCGTGTTATTTATGAGACGCAGTATTGGCAGTATCTTTTAAAACAGTCTAGTTTTACACATTTTCACACACGTTTGCGTGTTTCTTGCATTTGCCGACGGTTCTCATTTCACCCGTTTTTGGAGTCCGAGCTTGCGTGAAGGACCGCACATTTTTCCGTCAAGTTGGCTTTTTATAAAGACCAATTATTGCGTAGAGAGCGGCGTACGCCATGTTTATAAGTGAGGCCCCTGGACTCAAAAGCAGACTCGAGGACGAGGTAGTCGGCTTCAAACAACAAGGTCTTTACTTCAAGCAGTGGTTCAGTACACGGTAATCAGACAAGGCAGGTAGAGGAATCCGAATTGGGAGGCAAAGGAACGATACCGGGTCAAAACACTGGACAGCACTGGGGTAACCCACCGGTAGGTGTTGATGAGGACTGGATCCAAAAGCATCAGAAAGAAGGGATTCATTTCTCGTGAGGCCTGTGAGGAGAGGCTCGGGTGGGGGTGGGGGTGGGCCGTGGGCAGGTACGGTGGAAGGCCGCGCAGGGCAGCCTACAGAGCGCAGGCTGCGTAAACGAGTTAGTGAAGGCCAAGAAATCATAATCACCACAGGTAAGCTCATTAAGAACTTAGTAGACACAGACGATACACAGACTATGGGCCACGAGACACTGGTGTAAACAAATCAAATCAATCGCTCAGCTGTCAGGGGTGGGTGGAGGAGGCAGGACTCAAACGCAGACTTCTCAAAGCAATAGACTTTAATAGTCAAAAGCAAAAGGCCAAGGGGCAAAAACACACAGGAACCAGGGGAAAAACAGCAGGCAGGAAACTACAAACATCCACGACGATAGACAAGGACATGCGTGGCTAAAGACAATGACGCGACAAGTGACAACAGACACACACGGCTTAAATACACTAGGGAGGTGCAGGTGATTGGACACAGGTGTAAACTATTAGACGATCACAGGGGATGACGGGACAAGGCAGGAAGTGAAGTTACCCGGGGACACGAGTGGCAGAAAACTACAAAATACAACAGGAAGTGAACCACAAGGTACCAGGAACCACCGCAAGGTGAATGACAGAAAATACAATGACTACCCAGAAGGTGTGGACAATACAGTATCCAGGACAATGAGCAGTAGAGGTAACTCAGGATGATGTTTGGAATGGATGACTAGTAGTATTAGGAATAATGACATCCCGGGTGATGTGAATTACTACTTCTAGTACAGGTGTGAACAATGAATGACTAGTACGTTTTTCAGGCATTATCCATTGGTTGAAGTTTCACCTAAAATCCACTTGCCTGCTTTTAGTGCTCATAATGACATTTGACATGTTTTTCACAGATCATCAGTCTTTTATGATATGATATAACAAAAACCTATTTGAGTTTCAAGCTGGGTTGATTGGAAATGACTGTAAAAGTTATAATAATATAATGCTTCACAAGTGCAACCTTTCATTAATCTGGTCCTCTCTGCAATGATCTCTCTGAAACCACATCCAGCGCTACGTCCGTAAGTCAGACTGGTTTCCTTCATTTTGCAGGTCATGTTGGAGCAAATGCAGGGCCTGATGCACCTTGAGCTGTCAGGCTGCAACGACTTCACCGAGGCGGGCCTGTGGTCCAGTCTGAATGCCCGGCTAACTTCCCTCAGTGTCAGTGACTGCATCAATGTCGCGGATGATGCCATTGCTGCTATCTCCCAACTCTTGCCTAACCTGTCAGAGTTGAGTCTGCAGGCCTACCACGTCACTGATACGGCCATGGCCTACTTCACAGCCAAACAGGTAACGAGACAAGATATGACAGAGCAACGCCTGAGCCCGGGTCACTCTGCAATTTTCACATTTTCACCAGTTGCTGAGTGTGTGCCATTTATATTGCAATTTTGAGCATTCCAACCCCCATCAGAAATGTGAAGCAGCAGACTGATATTCACAATAGTGGTTAGTGTTGATAATGATTTCCTGTAGATATGAACGTTGGTGTGATCGCCTGCTGATCTGTCCAAGGTGAACTCTGCCTTAGCTCAAGGTCAGCTGGGATCGGTTCCAGCACCCTGCAACACGATAACCGCTCATGGATAATGACAAGAATATTGACATCTGATTAGAGGGCCGTCGAGGCGAGAGAAGGTCAGCCCGCAGGTTCTTTTCCTCAACCTCCGGTCAACTCAGAAAACTGCCCTTCAGAAATTTTTAATCGTCACTGATCACGAGTAACTATCACGAAATGAATGTCATTCATCTCTGGCTCAGACATACCCTGTATAATTTCGACTCGGCTAAAAGCGGTCCACTGTATGTCTTCAGGAGCGTGTGGATGTGTATAGCATAAAAAAGTTCATCTTTAGCTCAGGGGCTCACCAGAGTCCTCTGCTTGTCCCCCTGAGCTGAGGGTTTAGGTTCTCTATGAAGAAACCTTTCAGGAAACCTCAAAGGCTCAGAGAAAACTAGGTTTTGTTAACTTCCAATCGAAAATTAGGTTATATCTCAGTTTCCAGAGAAAAACGGTACAAAGCTCAGTCAAATGGTAATCCACAGGTTCCTTGTATCCGCCTTCGAACACTCCAACGAACTTTCACAAGCTTTTTGTTCTCGGCTGAGTTGTACCTTTAATAGTCCTGCGTGTCATCGAAAGGGCAGAGATTCAGGAATTTATCCCTCAGAGGCACGGATGGGGAAAAAACCCCTCTGAGGCCACAAACCCCACCTGTCACCGGTCCACCCCGCAGTTGGCTTGCATAGTGACACAAGCGTAGCATATTCATTTATTATAAGCCAGGAGGTAAAGAGAGCCATGCCAAAGCACATCATTTATTTTACTAAAATGCTTTTACAGGCATAATCAAATAAACTAAAATGACCTTTCACCCCCAGGGCTACACTACCCACACTCTGCGGCTCCACTCCTGCTGGGAAATCACCAATCACGGCGTGGTCAACATGGTGCACAGCCTACCTAACCTAACTTCCCTCAGCCTCTCTGGCTGCTCCAAGATCACGGACGACGGTGTGGAGCTGGTTGCTGAGAATCTGCGTAAGCTCCGCAGTCTGGACTTGTCCTGGTGCCCTCGGATCACAGACATGGCCCTGGAGTACATTGCCTGTGACCTTCATAAACTGGAAGAACTGGTGTTGGACAGGTCAGTATGTTTGTGGTCCCTTGATTTCACCCCGGCAAAGTGCCTGTGACAAAGCCTGCTATGTGCAGAGTAGTACAAAGTAGTAGTAGGCCGTAGTTTCTGTACTCAAGTCAACAATTCAAGTAACTACATCTTCCAGATGCGTAGGCGTAAGACCTTTACTGTCTGATTTGTATCTATGCTAACATAGTACTAATACATACATATATATATAATAGATGATATATTAGTACTGTGTTGGGTATATCATTTTGCTACTACTGCATATATTGAATGTATTGTAAATCTTTTACGTTGTTCATTCTGTACACATGGGATCTATCAACGTTCCATCATCCTGGTAGAGGGATCCTTCTCTGTTGTTCTCCCTGAGGATCTTACTTTTCTCTCCCTGTTAAAAGGCTTATTTGGATTTTCTATGCCGTTGAAAAGGTTCCAGGACAGAGGATGTTGCATGTGTACAGATCACATCAGATATGAGCACCATCAGAAATTGTAGAAGTCAGTTGATGAAGGTTGATGGGAGAGAAGCGATCCAAGCAGGCATCAGGGCGCACTGCTGCATGCAAGGTTCCTACACCCCAGGACGGGTCGGCACTGGTTGAAGGCAATATTAAATATTGAACTACAAAGTAGTGATGCATTTTTGATACTTTCATTTTTTGTTTTGCATAAAATCAGAGTGCGATTTTTGCTGAAATTGATTGGATGGCCCTACCTAGAAAACTCCCACCAACCTTGGGAAGGTTTTTAAAGTATGCTTATCGGGTCTATAGATGGGTAACGATTACCTGAGCAGTCTGTGTGCTTCTATGTCTGTTAGTGAGTGGTGTGATTACTTAGATGTAATGTCTATATGTCCTAAGCAGCCCGGGGCCGCTGCTGTCCGCACTGTTCTAGTTGTTTGCAGTGTTGTAAGCAGTTTTAGCAAGGTTAGCCAAATGCACAGTGACCTGCAAGCCCCTTTTTAGCATTTGCCACTGTCACGGTGGGGGTGCTTGGGGGGTCGGTACGACACAGCAGGTTCCGTTTCAATAAGCTTTTTATCGATGCTTCTCTCTTTTCAAGATGCGCGAGGTCTCCGGCGTCTCGCTCTCTCACACCGTCGCTCGCCCCCAGTGCATTTTAAAACCACGATACACACAGTCAGTGTGTAATCAGCTGAGGCCGGTTGCCTCCACCTGGCACCCTTCCCTGAGCCACCCCCCCTCTCTCCCCCTCTCTCCCCCCTGCAGACGCCACCACATGTTAAGAGCTAATTTAGGGTGACCAGACGTCCTCTTTTCCCCGGACATGTCCTCTTCTTGAGACCTAAAAAATGCGTCCGGCAGGGATTCCAAAAACGTCCGTGATATTTGTGTTTCTCTGGGTCTTTCACAAACTAGTTATACGACAAAGTGTCAATCTGGTCACCCTAGCATCGGTCAGAAAAATGAATGTCCTTTGTTTGTGTCTGTTTAGGTGTGTGCGGATCACGGATACCGGGTTGGGCTACTTGTCCACCATGTCATCCTTAAGGAGCCTGTATCTGCGCTGGTGCTGTCAGGTAACACAAATTACACACACACGTCCACACACTGAAGACGTCTGGAGAAGTCCCTGCATTCTCTTGTATATTTAGATTAACAGATGTTCTACAATCATTTAGCAACTAACGAAAAAAACTAGGCAATGTGATGACTTTCGATTGATGAATTTTAAAATGTGAGATGAATTAGTTGTTGTTTTTAAACTCTATTGACAGCCCTAAATAACAATAACAACAACGAGTAGTAACGGTAAGCAAGCGGAACCACAATGCTTCATACAGGTTAATGGATGTAGCAGTAAATCATGGATTCAGCCTGTGATGTGTCAGAAGGAGGTCATGACCTTCCAATAATGTAGTGTTACAAGATGCCGTTACTGTTACCAGCACAGACGGTTTGTGTCTTCATTAGTTCCCTCTGCCCGACTGTGTCTTCTCCTGTGTCCTCCTGCACATTTGGTCCAGGGAAGACACAATCAGCAGATCTCTTTCCCATCTACCTTTCAGTTTGTCAACTATGATAAACAGCCTGTGGAGGACTTCTTCTTGCCAGTTCATTCTAAAATGAGCTGATCACAAACTTAATAGGCCCTATAGTATTACAATTTGTATTAAGGCTTTAAGAATGGCAAAATAAACAAATGACAAGCTCAGGGTTCGGTGCTCGGCCCTCTTCTCTTCATTGTCTTCATTATGGACATGCTGCCACGAGGACACTTCCCGCTGTCATGCTGTGGTCACTCGACTCCCTCCCACACCACTAACATAAAAGCCACTGTGGTTCAGTCAGTGATCAGTCGCTGGTCCACAAGTCAATGTGTCCTCGGGACACTAAAGCTCCTGTGGCTACGTGTTGGTGACGGATGGGCAGGTGGCTCTGCTGACTATCCCATCTGGACTTTTCTCATGTTGGGTCCTGTGTGTGTGTGTGTGTGCAGGTGCAGGACTTTGGTCTCCAGCACTTGTTTGGAATGAGGAGTCTTCGTCTACTGTCCCTTGCAGGTATGAGTTTGAGCTCCAGCAGAGATGTCTTCTATCACTATGTGATAAGCCACATCAGTTAATAAGCAGGAACATATTCATTCCAAACACAATCTATACACATAAAAGATTTTAAATGTCAAGTGAAACAACATAATCTGATGCTTTATAGGAAAGACAAAGAATATTTAAGAAAAAAGGAAAACAGCAGTTACCAACTATAAATTATAATAATATGTTATATATAATAATTTGTTAGGACACTTCATATTTTTAGGATTGTAATATTTAATAAAACACAATACCTGGTGATTTATGTGTAATGTTGGCCCTCAATGCGATGATATGGTCCATTTTGAAATTTGGGCTATTTGTCTTTCTGAAGATATCTTCTTTTAAACAAGTGTAAAGAAAACCACCAAAGGATACATAAATGGTTTATTTTAGGGGAATGCCTCATTTGCACATTTAAAAATAGCATTTCAGAATTTATTGTTAATGATTTCATCCAAACCCTTGGCACATTTCCTCCTGACGTTTCATTTAACTAGAAAGTAATTGGAAGGTAATCAGCAAAACAGTCACAATGTCAGTTGCACTTTAACTAGACTGGCTGCTGAACGTCGTCCCCCCGCTGTGCCCCCAGGTTGCCCCCTGCTGACCACCACCAGTCTGTCAGGCCTCATCCAGCTGCAGGAGCTGGAGGAACTGGAGCTCACCAATTGCCCCGGAGCCACCGCCGAGCTCTTCAAATATTACACCCAGCACTTGCCCCACTGCATGGTCATCGAGTAAGACGACTGACCCACCAACCACCATACTTTTACCTTCCTCTTCTTTCCTCTTCCTCACTCCTTTCTCTAACGAGTGACCAACCTCATTACCGGCCCCCGTCCTCGCCCGTCTTCCTCCACACCCCCTTGAGCAGACTGACCCGTAGGCGGACAGAGAGGCAGGAAGGGCAGATGATGGTACAGACCCCGAGGATGATGGCATTGCATCTGAGCTTCACTCAAGAAGATGCTGGTGTGAAGAGCTTGGTGTGACGTCTTGTCTGACAGCAAGTCTCTTTCAGAACCAACTAAAGAGTTTTTGTTTACAGAGGAGGGCTTCTCAAAAGACTTTTGCTGAATGGACACTAAAGGGAGCGACACATACAGCACGGAGGAATCTGTGAAAGGGAAATAAAGACTTGGGTTGGAGCTGATACGGTGGAACACATGAGCTCACACACCGCAAACACACACACATACTGTAAATGGTCCTCACAACCTTGAGGACTTACATTTACTATTAACATCCCGGTGTAATATAACTGCTGACATTTCTTTCTTAGAAGGTGTTAAACGTTTAGTTTTCTCTTGTTTAGAGAGGTACCATAATGCCAGCCGGAGAAACTGGACTCAGGGAGGAAGAGGATGACAGGGATCTCTCTTCCTTTCTTCTCCCTTTCTCCATGTGTAAAGTGTGCGCCGTGGACTCGCAGCTTACCGCCTTTGGGTTCCACCACCCTTTTCCATTTCTGTGTCAATACAACAAAGGAGAAGATCTCAGATTATCAGTTTACAGTTTTGTTGTGTGTAAAAGTCGATTGGCTCATTACTTTCCTCCCTCTCCTCTTTGGATTTCTGCATACGTACTACTTCATTTACACATCTGGAAGACGAGCTGTGGTAAACTGTGAATGTTGTGTTTTCAAAGGGGAAATGTGTGGCAAAGGCTGTGGAATGTGGAAAAAGAAGCATCTAACTTTTCACACAAATGGGTAAAAAAAGGGACAGCGATGCTATTTCTAACTTCAGTTAGCATGTTGGTCCAAAGTACAATAACCCTCTTTCTTCCTCTTCTCTTCTAAATACGATAGAGAGACACAATGTCTAGTTGTGGTCCTGAGGCTGCCGATGCGTTGTGTGACCCGTTGGCTAACATCACATTCCTTCTCCCATAAAAGGGGATTTCAGTATTTCAGAGTCCACGTCAGGCAGCAGCAACTTCATGGTTATATTGCTGCCGTTTTTCACAAAGTTTTCAGGAATTTCAGAAATGTTCCTCCAAACCCAGAGTCACAGACATTTATGAATGACCTTTTCTACCGTTTGTCAATCACGTTCGGCCCAGCTTGAGTGAATCTTGTTGCAGCTCAGCTTGTCCCCCTGCACAATATCACCCACTAACAGAATGAAACTGATGAGCAGAGATCCAACGATACAACTGTGGTTTGTTGGAGGTAAACCTGTTGGAGGTCCTGCAGGTTGGGGAAGCACGGCGTGCTGCACAAAGGCTTCTTAGCACAGACCATGAAACATTAGGCGGGACATTTTTAGCTTTGAGCTTAATTCTTTTGAGGTGAGACGTTCAAGAAGCTCTCAGAAACGACAGCAGCAGCTGCTTAAACTTTTAGCCTGCTCACAAAACTCGCTTCATTCAAACCCTACAGGAAGTACATCATAACCGGCTTTGTTCGGCCAAAAATCACACACTTTTTTGTATATTTGGCCTATAATTGACATTTTACAATCATCATTTACATCCTATATTTCTATAATCACTGCAAACTGGGAGAGTTTATAGAAGCTGAAAACTGCAAATTTCCTCTTAAAAGACAAACCAGTGTTTTAGATCTTTGGCAGTTTAAAAGTGTTGAACGTTGTTTAAAACACTAAGCGTGATATTTTTACTTCTTAACCAGCCGTGTGTGGAGGAGCGGAACAGACAGTGCGACACAAACACCGGATCAAATGTGTTTGTGTCGCCTGTTGTGCTGTTGTTTTTAGGGTTTTCACTGTGGAATCCCCTCATGTGGTGATGATGGTGATCTGAATGTAAACGGAGAGGACCACACAGACCAGCAGGTCAGTCCTCTCTGCCTGCGTGCTTCATCCAGAGCCACGGCAACGAGGATATCTATATCTATAGATATAGATATATGTATGTCAGTAGCATGCAGACATGTGTTGAGTTGGTAGAGAAATGCTGGAGACAAGTACACGGTTAAAAACAACTAAAGAGCTAATGGAACAACGACCAAACGTCGGAGAGAAAACCTACTAAGTTGCATTATTGTTGAACTAAGTAATACGGACTGTATCAAAAGGAAAACTCTGATATGACATTTTAAAGAAAATTCCTCAAAAAAAACTTTATCCCCAACCTCTCGTGCAATTACTGTGCTTAGCATTTGGGCTTATTGTAGTAGTTAATCAGTCCAATAATCGAATATGAAATGTGTATATCAGGGGTCTTTAGTTTAGTCAATGACATAAAATGAGTCCCTTGGGAGAAGAGGTTATCCTGTTGTAATGCAGCATAGACGTACACCTCAAACCTACATCTCAATGAGCATTTGACCAATCAGCTGTATCGCTGCAGCTCAAGTCTTTGGTTTTATTCGCAATGATGGCACTGGAACCATAAAACAAAGTGCAATCAGATGATCAGCTGTTTCCATTCACATATTTTAAAGCACAGCGGAAATGTACACATTTGATAAAACCTCCACATTCACTGAGCTGAAAGGGAAATGGAAACTCTTTGCTGTAAACACCCTGAGGGCATAGAAACATGGACATCACCAGCTGACATGAAAAGAACCTAAACATCATTTCCAAAGGACAATTTGACTGTAGATGGCCAAGCCAACTTTGGTTTGGCTTCTGGTTCACAAGCAAATTTGTTTGCAACATTTGAAAAATGTGCTTTAAACTCAGACACTCGGATGAAACCAACCAGGTTGAAACAGGTTTGTCAAACTTATTTGGAACATTTCTTTCTTTCTTCTTTGAGACCTTTGATCCATAGACTGACCTAAGCTCCAGTAAGTTTAGGATTCAACATGCCGTTATTTTGCTGAAATGATAGAAAAAGGCATCATGAAGGTGTATGACTCTGGGTACGAAGGAGAAATAGTCAAGCTTCCCAAAAACCAAAGTATTTATATGATATGAAAATGGGTTTCTGGTGTTGGAAAGGAGACACAATAACCATAAAGCCAGTACTCGTGTCTTTCCAGCCATCATCTTATATTGAAATATATGTTGTCCCAACAGTGAGCCAGCGTGCTGCTCGACCTGCTGACTGCCAACTGAAGGAATGGGACCAGTGCAGCCAGTATTATGTCGGCCAATAGCATCTGCAGCAGCGCGTCACATGGCCGATCGGCGAGGCAGACCACGCATGTTTTAACTGGTCTGTGTTTCCTTAGGGCTCATTGTAGAGGTCGCTCAGAGTCTCTCCATTGTACATAAGTATATTTATTTATTTATTTAAATTAATTTGTGTCTTCTTCACGTGGTTTATTTATTTAAGAGACATTCTTCAAAGCCTTTTCTTTTATGGAACTTGCTTCAAATATGGGCCTGAATTAGAGTACGCATTGATTGCTGGTTTAGTTTTTTTCATTATTATTTACTGACATTTCAGACGCCAAAATGAAATGATGTACTGATTTCACATATAACATATGTCATCGTCTAACTCATTAGATACCAGTGAGAAGGAACATAATGCACAAAACTGTATTTTCTTCTGTGCTTGTGAGTATCCGTCATAAAGAATAAGAGGGCAAACAAACAGGTTTCTGGTTACTGTCATTGTGCTGACTGGGCAAATACACATTATAATACACATTAAAGCATTCGAAGTGTGACATTGGCCTCTGGTATTGCTAAGCAATGTCTACTTACAAGACAATGGTAAATATCTCAGAGGATGAGGGACTATGGAAGCTCCTTTCTGACAAAATGACTGAACAGAAAATCTAATAAGCATCCAATTTGAAACAGTTTTGAGCATTTAGCATTTAGCTGTGGGTGTGGGAGACCTTTTTTACAACTTCACACTATGACGCTCCAGCCAACCCTCCACGTTAGCTTTGGACCTACATGCATAGTGTGTTACGTAACTGCCATTAGCCAAGTCGTACAAGTTGACCTGGTTCCATTGCGTTTAGTTTAGCCAACTTCTCATTATCATTGATATGTTGCATTGGGTGCAATTGCACTAAGTTCATCAACAAATTGAGTTAAATCAACAACTGTTTACCTAATCACAATTTGAGTTACAGTGCCAGATCAACAAACAACATTTCTGTAATTCTAAATATGACTAGTATGGCTAATTGGTCCGAGGCAGCCAAAGAGGATGATTATGAGCTGTCACTCTCAAACCACGACTCACAATTTGATCACTGATGCTGTTCAGGATTTTTATTTTTAATGAGCTTCCAAAAAATTCAAAAGATATAATATGATGAAGTCTGACATTGGTTTTCAGCTACTAATGACTAACAGCAAACCCTCTCTAAATGGTCGAAGGTCAGTCCTTCCCTTCTACTACTGTCTACAGCCTTTGGTCAACATCTGTCACCATTTTGTTACAACCCTTGTACAGCACAACTTCAAGCAGGAAAATAAATACTGACAGTTTACTGATAATGTTGAAATTGGCTTATTTTGTGTGTCTTTGTATTTAAGCAACCTGTGCCTGATCTCACTTTAAATGAAGTAATTGTTGTACTCATCACACTCGCAATTTAGGCTTTGGTAACTGCAGATGTTCCAGAGCAAAATGAAAAAACACTAAATCAAACCAAACAAACAAACATTGATGTTGTCAACAAGTGGTTTGGATGAGTGAAGTGGACTGATGGTGGGTCACGCTGTGCGGCTAATAAAGCATTATCAGAGTCTGTGTCTCCTCACAAATCACAAGGCAACGAGTCAAAAGGTATTTGACCCCTTGAAGGAAAAGCACAGCAACAAATCCTCATCGCCATCGATGACTCGTCGCATGGCAGCGCAGGTTCCTGAACTTGTCGTGTGCTGAGGATCAGAAGATGAGAAGACTGTAGCATCTCTAAGTAAACCCCTGTAGCGTGATCCAAGTCTCCTCTGTCCAGCAGCTGTTCTTCACAATCACACGCAGCTCTGCCAAAACCTCTTGTCTCATCATTGTGCTGCTGAACTATGTGAGTCCAATGGGTTTATATTGTAACTTCAATTGAAGAACAAGAACATGAGAGTCATCTTCAAGGATTCCAGGTAACACAAGGTAAGGAATTGATATTAAAGGGCCATTTTGTGTCACTGACAAACGCATGATCATGACAGGGAACATTTGACTTACTTACTGCAAATCTTACTAATAATGTAGACAAGTGAGGTTTTGAATGCAGGACTCCTCTTGTCATACAGCGGGGTCAACCCACCGGCTCCGATCGGATCGGACCTCATTACACTCTCACCACCACAGAAACTGGGCAACAATACAAGTACTAGATGAAGGTCTATTAACAGATAGTCTGACAGTCTTTGGCAACTGTAACGGGAGCTTTGTGGTTGTGGAGGGGTCCGCCGTGACCAGCATCCAGATAAATCCCCCCCGGCTGAAGATTCTGAGAATAATGAGGTAATGGATCTGATTAAGATTGGGTGGAGATGTGAAGGTGGAGGAGTGTGTGACAGCATGGAAGATCCTATTATTATTTGTATAGCACATTTCAACAACGTATGCTTTATGCTTCACATAAATAATTAGAACATGAGGCAAACGAAAAAGAAATTTGAACAATTAAGATCCACAATCCTTCCTCTTCATCCTTGAATCTGTTTAATTAAAGGCAGCAGCAAACAACACATTCTTCAGGCAGGTAGAAAGACCTGCAGCTTCCTGGCAGTTTGTTCCTGATATGTGGAGCAGAAGAACCGAAGCTGCTTCATGTTTGGTTCTGCCTATGGGAACAGGAAGGAGACCCGTCCCAGAGGACCTGTGGGGTGCTGGTTCATGACATCTATTTGGCCCTAAACCATTCAGTGGTTTATAAACCAGGAGGAGGATTTTAAACTCATGTCTTTGTTGGACCGGATGTCTGCGTAAAGACCTCAGAACTGGATTGATCCACTTTCTCGATCTTAGCGAGGACTCGAGCTAAAGCTTAAAAAGCCTCCCTACTGCAAACATTACATTATTAGAACCGCTCACACATTATTGCCACCCCTCTACTGAGCCTCAGGGATGCTGGTGTGAAGAGGATGAAGAGATATGAAAAGATCAAATCCACCCGCTGTGTGCTGCCTGTATGTGGAAAGAGATACAGGTCAGAACTTTCTCCATATATTGCACTTTATTCCTTATTTCACAACCCTGTCTTATAGAACAACGTAACCTTGTGAATTAGTTTATTTAGGCACGTGGTGATAATAAATAATGTTGCTAATTGTTGGTGCAGCAAAGACAACATGGCCGCCAGGACCTGTAGTTTATCACAATCACTTCACACTCCACTCAGACGGTGTGTTTAGCTCTTTATTTGTAAATCAACAGTGTTAACAGATGCATCAATACTATAAAAACAAGGAATGAAGGAGGAACTACTGGTACACGCTGTGTATAAAATGGAGAGGAGAGGAAGTTGACGCAGAGGCTCAGGATGTAGAGAATCAGTGCCAGACGATCCGAATGAACCCAGCGAGCCGTGACAGCGGTTGAAAAAAGTAAAAGGTAGTGATCAAAATCAGGTGAGACTAAAACTATCTTTGGAAAATGTTGAAGTGGCGATAATGATTTGAGTAGAGGTTCACACTGTAGCTGCCTACATGTTAGCACTAAGAATGAGCAGTAAAGTCACAGAGGAACAAGTCACCCGTTGCCATCTCAGCATGAACCATGTTTGTGTGTGTGGGAATCCTGCTACACCTTTTCACATGGAGCTGTACATAATACACACTGCAGCATATTGGGGGTTATTTATTTATTTCGTGATAGCTGGCGAGTTAGCGGGGAACGTTTTCACCAATCATGATGACCAAGGCACAGATGGTCCAACTTCATACACCCGCTCAGCGTCCAGTACAGAGACGCTTTACGCATCAACGCGCTGCAGAAAAGACTTTCCTGGAACATGAACAGCCTCATGGGTTAAAACGGGCATGCAGCAACTACTAGTAGTTCACATGGTTTATCACCCGTACCACTCCCACAATGCAACGCCGACCTCTGGTGGCAGGAGTGTATGACCCCAGCACAGGAAGTCAAGTGAAGGAGTTGAAATGGAGGAGTTAGGAAAAGACAACAGCCGTGTAGGGAATCAACCTGCTCCCACTGAGCTACGGAGCTCCGATGCGACGCTAGTTAGTGACGTCGGTCAGCGGCGCAAAACTTGAATCAGGATTTTTATTTCTCGTGAACGGCCAAATGATACGTCACTATTTGACTATCGCCGCCACAAGGAATTGAGGGATGGAATGATCTCCTTTCCCTTTGTGATGGACGGTCCAGTGGTTCCAATGCTAAAGGCCAACCCTTGAGGTACTTCTCCAGATACATCTGTGTGTGACTGTCTGAGGAGATGGGAGGAACCTTCAGCCTACTGAGAACAAGCAGTCCTTTGGGTGACAGAGGCACTTATTTGCAGTCGCTCAAATGTCATACGAGAAGTTCTTGTTGGTGAGGCTCTCCAGTGGTTTAACTTCTCATCATGTTGGTGCAGTTTGCTGTGGACCCACCAAAAGGCCACATGTTCACAGCTCCAGTCAATTTGCTCTGTATTCAACCACAGGCTGGCTGAATTCATCTGCTTCACCACAGCACGTCAACACAATATGATGAGATTTCATTGCAATCACAATAATGTGTAGGATATCAGGCAGATTTGTAAATAGTCTCAATTCATGCCTCATCTGTCAGAAGGACATCTGGCAAACAACTTCCAAGATGCTTGTCTCTTCGATCAATCAGCGCTAGGCCATGCTAACATGGTATCTGCATCTTCAACACTGAATGACGTCCCATAGTGATAAATACAGCAGCTCTGTTATCGTACCATGGACAGTCTGTGGTTGGCATCTGGTCCTGAAGGTTCTACGTGGAGGTCTGGGTGACCTCAGACAAATACCATCCGTCAATGAACAACGTCCAAACGTCACATTTACTTTTGTTTGGTGCTATCATGCTAATATCTTTGCTTGAGTTGGTCTTTGAATTGAAATGGTCTTAATTGGACAGGTCTGCTCCAGGATGTGTCGGTACACAAGGACATCTCTGGCAACACATCACACGTTCTAACTGTGCACCTGAGAAGCAGTGGGAAAAGTCTGCTACTCTTGCAGGGGGGTGTCCAGGACTGTGGGGGTGAGGCCAACAGTTCCTGTCTAAAGGCTTAAAGTTGGGAACAGGGAACGCAAGATCCGATGAGCTGTACAAATGGGGCCTAAAGCATCTCCCATGATTCAGAGCAGCGGGGTCACGAGGTTTATCATTAGCATTATTGTAACTGTTGCATCCACAGTATCAACTCTTTTCATTGATGCGGGCCGGAGACGCTCTTTGCATTGATGAGAAAATCTACAGCGTTATGCATTAGGGTTCAGACACCAGTGATGTTGGAGGTGCACTACAAACTCCCAAATGTTTAATTGGCTGGATTCTTGCATGGATTGGTTTAGCAAGAAAATCAAATTAGAACATATATGTGTATATTATCTGACTGCTTTAATGAACCGGACGCCTGTCCAATGCAGCTAAAATCTGAAACATTGAAAATCACCACTGATTCTGAACGCTGGTCCATATTTCGGCATCGATTATCCTGTCCTTAACCAGATCTGCCTCAGTGAGAGTCAGACTTGATCATGATCAATAGCCAGACCTTCAGCATGAGCTTTGTTCATGAGTTTGTGCTACTATTCAACCTAACGCAACCCATGACGTCATAACAAGTTAACAAGCAATAAGCAGATCCAATTCCTCCACAGCTTTCCCCAAAGGGATGGATGAATGAAGCGTGTTCTGCTGGTTTGGCACTTAAATGTGTACCAGCATCTTTATGAAAAAGGTTTGTCAAACACGTGGGTTCTGTGTCCCTCACATGTACAGCATCTGTATGGACAAACATCTGCAATATGAAGACGATTAATTGGGCTCTAACGTCCTGCTTTGGAGATGTTGAAGCTGTCTGCTCCGAGCATCACTGCGGGCCAACACTGAACGGAAAGGTTTGTCCACACACTTCTGTCCATAAATTGTAAGATGTGTGTAGCTGGTAACAAGATGCTTAGCAACCATTGTGAGACGTATTGGTTTCCCCTTGCCTTCCCTCCTGCTCTCTCAATTTGTAACCATGCTTCCCGAAATATATATATGAACAATGGTTTCATGCGTATCCCTATTTGATGCATTCTGTATGTGTTGTAACTTAATTTCTCATGTAATAACAATACATTTGGTGGTTTGTCCCTTAAAAGAAAAGAATCTCCATCACACTGTGATTGGGCGAGCAGGATAAGCAGGAAGGTGGGAGATCAGAGGTGGCTGTCTGATTCACATTTGTCAGCACACCCGTTCTCCAGCGGCCAGGCGGACCGGCTCAGGTCGCTGAAGTCCACGTTGCTCTCATTGAGCCGACGGACGCGGTAGGTCTCATAGTGGACGTCGTGTGTTACGTCTTTCAGGTCCTGCAGGTGAGACCTTTGCAAAAACACAAGAGCATATTACAAACAGCAACTTGGTGTCCATTTACTATTCATGAATTCTGTTAGACTGCTGTGCAGCAGCAACTCACCTGATGAGGAGATCTCTCAGGTTGGCGAACTCACAGTGCGCCACGTTTTCCACTGTGGAGGCAGAAGAAGCATTTTACGTAAGAAGAACAGCCTCCTCGTCAGGAGACTTATTTATATTTAATGAGATCTCCGATGACCTTATGTCATGTTATTAAAATGGGAATTAATACACTCTATACTACTGTTATTCTGAGCGTCCATGCAGTATGTACACACGCATGTGGTTGGAGGGGATGGAGGCAGCTGCAGAGGCACGAAGGGTGATGCTTTACCTTCAATGATTCCCCACTTTGTCTTACGGCCCAACACCTTGTTTCCATTCACTTGGTGCTCCTTGTCTGTTCCCACCACAGCGAAGGGAAGGCTCTCCTGGACACACAACACGGGTGTGTCATCACTATGAACATTCATTCCTTTAACAAGTGTTCCACGTGAATCCTTCTGTGGGATTATGAGCTCCTCATTGTGCAGCCAAGGCCCCTTCAGCAGAAGCAGGTTGACCTGAGCGCTGATCAACTGGACAAAGAATGTTTCAAAACTATAGTCCTATATAAATCCCCTTCGTTCTTTTTTTATACATCCCATAAAAGGTCTCATTTAGTGATGTAGGTCGAATAGAAGAAGAATCTTTCATTCAGGTTTAACACGCTCTCTGCAGTAACTTTCATGCGATCCGTATCTGGTGGTATCAAGTCTGAAGATTCCTGCAGCTCAGCGACAGGAGAAGAGACGTTACCCGGATTCGGTCATTGAGGACGCGCTCTTCGGGGTCTTCATCGTACTCCCTCTGGGGGTAGACATCAATCCCATTGACGGTCAAGTCTTCCCTTATCTGTCAAAGGTTGAACAAAGGTCAAAGGTTTTTTGATTAGTTTGCACTAAAGGTTACTTGTTGAGGCAGGAAATATGGCACATGCATGATCTCACCCACTGGAGATCAAACATCATCTGCAGGACGTGGTGTGTGTGTGTGTGTGTCCCTCACCCTCTCTTTGAACTCGTGTCTCTCCTCGATGGTGAGCGTGTCGGCTTTGGCGATGACAGGTACGATGCTCACTATCTTCCCCAACCTCTTCATGAACTCCACATCGATGGGGCGTAACCTGGAAGTAAACCAGTTTGAGGGGAGAATAGAGAGGAAATGTGCCCCCATCGCTCCATCCCACGGACGAGGTATGAACCTGAAATATCACTTTCTAAGTCAGAATAATGTTCAAAGAAACTCCTTTTGATTTGTTGTGTGATTGTAAACTTTACATTTACTCGTGTTTTATGGAGCAGGAGGAAGCAGCATCACGCTGAAGGGTGACATTCAGCCACTGTGGCTTGGACGTATTCTGTAATATCTTAAGGTATCCTATGCAATAGAAAAATAAGAAGTTTTTTTTGACAGTATTGATGGAATCTCTTCTGCCTTGAGATTGAATTATTATTTTTAGCTGAGTACATGACCTAACTGATTTAATTTGAATTTAAAATAACCAAAACAAGTTCTTCTCTCAGCCTGTTAATATATCATGATTCAAAGGAGAAGCATATCCTCCTAAATGAAATGAAATGAGAAGAATATTATCTTCTCTATCTGCATTTCATAGGTTTTGGGGGTTTTAACGCTTTTACTGTCGAGTGCAGCAGGTTGCTAGGCAACGGGAGGTAAAGCTGGTAGGCCTCACCGTCCCATTTCAGAGCGCTTCGGCCTGTGCAGATGTTGGAGCAGCCCAGGTAGACCTGAAGGCTGCTGAAGGATGCAGCCTTCTGAGTTGAGACACAGCTCTGATCATGTAAATCACAAACTTATTGTCTTAAAGTGATGCAGAAACAGTTCACGCCTTTGTTACTTCTGCAATGTTTGCATGGATTGGTTTAGCAAGAAATTCAAATAACAACATACATGTGTAATTATCTGATTGTTTTAACCAACAGAAAGACACCCAGTAGCAAGGAGGTCGTCGCGCTGCAAGACTAGTGAACCTTACATGACGTGACCAGTGTACCACTGTCACCGTGCATCACAATGTCAATGACCATAGGTACACACAATCGAGCTCAATGTCTTTCTCTAATTCACACAAGGACCACTGGAGGCCATTTGGACTCAAACCGGCAGTAAACAGTGTTGAACATGGACGGCTGGGAGACAGAAAGAACCCACTGCGCTGGATTGGCCTTTGAATGTCCTCAGTGACGGGATCTAACCAGTCCAACATGATTGACTGGTCATTGATTGTGACCACGTACACACCTGTGTCCTGTGGCAGGAAGGAAGTAGATGCAGCAGTGGACGCGGCTGTCTGGTATTCTCCTCTTGCGGTTGATGTTGATCTCCCTCTCTCAGGTACTTCTCGTACTGCTCGTTGATGTGCTTCACTATGGGATCCCAGCTGGAAAGAGTGTCTGAGTTACTGCACAGCATCCACGTCCCCCCGGACCCCCCATCGTCATCCAGACCATAACGCTCAGAGATAACTGGGTTTCTTTATTCATTAAGACTATAGGTCGCTGTGGCGCAGGGGCAGAGAGGGTGCGCCGGGAACCACGAGGTTGCTGCTTCGAGCCATTGGTTAATAATGTAATGTAATGCCAGCTAAATGACCTGAAATGTAGAGCAGACGTGGATGTCCTTGTCTCCACCCGTCTACAACTCACCAGTTGTCATTGTTGATCTGATCTCCAAACCCTGGAGTGTCAATCACAGTCAGCTTCATCTTCACACCCTTCTCCTCGATCACTGAGGGAAGGACAGAGGGTTTAGATGTAGAACAATGAAGAAGCCTTGATTGAAACATGTCTAACATGCTAATGATGTTGTGTTATCAGCACTACGGATGTGTTGATTACGCAGACACTGTGGAACCAACACATCCACACAGGATCCACTGGTTTCTTTGTGACGGCGCTGCGTCGACCCATTTTTCTAGACTAGCGACAAAAGGCTACGGAAGGCTGTGATTGGTCGCTGACTACGTCCTTTAGAGTCTCACATCTCCGTTTTCACAGCACAATACGGCCGTTATTAAAAGTAAGAATGTTTACGAGAGAACGGATCAGATTGAAGAGCTTTTAAATATGAGCGCTTGTACAAGCCGTCATTGGCGGACTATGAGGACGCTGGATGGCCTCTGATTCATGGAGGGAGATCTCCACAAACGAGGGGAACAAAGTCGTGGAGGAAAATACGGGACAAATGTGTCCGTGATGAAAAGCAGCAGTGTGGATGCACGGGGCAATAAAGTCTATGATCAATAAATAAAGCAACCAACGACTTCCACACACAAAGACGTGACTCTCTAGGTCGTCTTCAACAAAACACGTGACTCCACCTGTTGTTCTGGAGGTGAATCGCTCTGCAACACACGCAAGACTTTACAACCAGGAAGTGAAACCAGTGCGTCGACACGCAGACGCAGAAACACGCGGCGGCTTTAAGCTGAAGTATGAGAGCAGATATGTGGAACCTGATCTTTTCACTTTCAATAACCGACAAAAAGGTCACAATATGTGTCAGTGACCCAACGAAGTGCAGCAGACTAAATGGAGGAAGGGTTGTTGTGGCGCAGGGGCAGAGCGGTTGTGCTGGGAACTGCAAGGTAGGTGGTTCGAGTCCCGGTGGACCCCATGTCGAAGTGTCCCTGAGCAAGACATCTATCCCCTAAGTGTCAGCTAAATGATCTGTAATGTAATGACTTAAATGTTTACTGCATGTTGCTGTTAAAAATAAAGTGCTGGTTCTGTTAAATTTGGACACTATGTTTAGTGTAAAGCACAGTGCTAGTAGAGCCCCAGCAGTGGAGAAACCCAGATTAAAGACCCTCTAGGGTGTTTTTTCCTCCAGAGGGAAAGAACAAGGAGATTAAGTGCCCACTAGGGGGCGTCCCATTGGTGACTATGCAATGAAGTGTTCCCTCGGATGTCCTTGTAATTGACAAAACTTCAAAAATGCCTTCCAGTAGACAATAGAACAATAGAATAATGGCCAAGCGTCACGGAGAAGAAAGCTTGTCTAAAATGTCTCTTTTAAAAATGTAACGATAAACAGAATTGTTTCACAACTCCAAAACAAAACATGTAATATTAAGAGGCATTAATCCAAAAAAAAAAACCTCATGGGGCACATTTTGTTGATAATCCCTGAGTTGCAGATAAATGCAATACATGATAATTGAATCATTATATAGACAGGCGTCATACTTAAACATCATTGTGTTAATATTCGTACTATTGCATGAACACTATGAAATAATCTCTCACAGTAAACATTTGAAACCTTGTGGGACATGTTGTTAAATGTCTTATTTTACAGATCAGAAATGGTAATTCTGATATTAAAGGAATGTTTTACCAAAGAAGCGTTTGGCAGCCTGAAGAGAGACTTGTGTTCAAAACACTGCAGCCGAGCCGCGGGGAGTTTGTGGTGCAGGCAGATGCCTCCAAGGTGCCGTACTAGCCCAGAGTAATCAAGATGAGGAACACCACGTTCTTTATTTCAGTTGGAATCTGCTGCCGAGAGAGAAGAACTATGCCACTGTGGAGAAATAAAATGGGCCATGGAAACGCTCAAATACTACGTGCTGGGAAGGAGGTTCACCCTGGGGACAGAACCGTGCTCGGCTAAAAACCAAGAAACCAACAGCAGGTTAACTAGGTGCTGCTTAAGCCTACAGCCTTTTCATTTGTCATTCACCATTCACAGGTTGGGACGGGAACGCAGATGCCCGTCCCGCCGGGATGCCTGCTGATCCGAGGACGCCAGGCCCGGTGAGAATCACAAGGTGCCAGGTAGCAGCAGGGCTGCTTCATCCCTGCACAGCATTGGCAGCCATATCACAAAATGGCCACCGTTGCCTACACTGCATGTGCCAGAAGGCTTCAGCCGGCTGTAATGCTAAGGACACCTAATTGACGCAGGGCGGAGCAACTTCAAGAAGGAAGCATTGCTGGAAGAGAGAGAAGAAGAGCAGACTGGAAACACACAGGAAGTAGCTTACACAACCAGCTGTTACAGCCCAAGCTGGGGTCCTGGTCATGAGACAGGAAGTGAAAGGAAAAGTGATATGAAAGTAGGATTCATAGTAGGACTCTTCACACTGGACTCAATAGATATGATCCGTTTTAGAAGGAAGAGGAAGACAAGAGTACAGAAACCCACACACACGACCTGTCAGTCAACATCCATGTCAGGGTTTGTTCTGTTTTAGCCTCGTAGTGTAACGGGGGGGTCGTGGACTCACCATGGCTGACTGAATGCAGCTTGACTGTTTTGGAGATTTTTTCTTCGTAGTTGGGCGTGCAGGACTTCCGGCTGACTTTGGACTTGAACAGAGTGTTGACTAGCGTGGATTTACCCAAACCGCTCTGACCTGTGGACACATGAAACCAGCTGTAAGCCGTTCGCACCATACGTGTGCATACGAGTGTATTTACACGTGTTTCTATGCATATACCAGTGTGGGGAATTCCTCTCATGTGGTCTGGATTGTGGGATTGGACATCAGCGATACACAAGTCTACACAATGATCTGATCATCATATCATTGAGCAGCACCAGCACGTATCACAGGATGTCTGTGCACTCTGCCCAATTATTGAGATGACTCACTGTTTCAGATGCTGCAGTCACTAATGAATGTGCCGATGGTGTTAGCGGAGGGCGTAACGTAGCCATTATTCAACATTGGAAGATACTAGCAATTAAATGGCAGCATGTATATATGGGCAGACACTAATATGGCTGACGTTCACAGGATAAACTGTTGGAAGACAACAATAATATTCAAAGTAATAATAGATGTATCTTTGTTTTGAACACACTGGTACTGGATATTGCTATGATATGATATTGATATGTCCAGGTATGCTTATTGAAAGTCAAAAATGGTGACAGGTTTTCTTTGTCAGAAGAAGACATTATGAGCTCTACAAACTATACAGTCAATGTTGGCCGAGAAGGTAAGAAACACAACTCTCAATCAGTGCCGACCATGACATGCTGTTAGAAGCAGCGTCAGCAGTGGACCAAATGTCAGTCACATGCAGGTGTACTGGGAATTCTGTGTCAGTGTGTCCAGTCCGCATGTTTTAAACTTCCTGTTTTCGATCAAACAGCAGGAGAAGTGTGTATGAAACTGTGTGTGTGTGTGTGTGTGTGTCAGGAAAGAGCAGACAGGTCCAACCCCCAACACTACTTCCTCCTCACAGAATTACACTTCCTCTTCCAACACTATATTACCAACATCGTCACACACACACTCTTGTATGCAGTCTTAAGTCGCTGTGTATCGAGTTAGAGGTCCAATGAGACAATCCGCAGGCAGGGACAGACAGTCCAGCTGCCATGAGAGTAATTCCCTTCTAACCAGTGGACAGAGGACCAAAGGACGTAGTCTGATGAGATTCTGTCCATCCAGCTGTGCTTTGCTAGATCAACACTTGATAAATAGATAATTGCTTTGCTAGGTTTTAAGGTACTGAATCGGCGGCGCAGGAAGCATATCTACATTACATTACATTACATTACATTACATCTACCAATAACACGCGCCGTAAATCATTTAGAAATGTGTATTCCAGTGAGCATCCCGCTTGAGTGAGATACACAAAGCATGTGTAACACTATGGGACTCATTTTATTAGGCGTTTCCCAAAAAGAGAAGAACAGATCTTCATCACAATAAATACAATGAGAAGATTTATGTATTAATGGAGCATTTATTATTAAGAAATCATCCGGTTAAATTTGATAAGTGGCGATAACTATTGTTCAGATGTTATTCAATTGATCTTTCTTTGCCAGTCACTTGATGACTACATACAGATGCTAATGCCACTAACAGGCTACTTTAATATGTATGGGATTAAATCACAGCCCAAGTTGAACATTTTTGTGATAATGAGGAAACTCTCTCAAAATGAAGCGTATTATTTTTATTGCTACACAATATTCGGCTGAGAATTGTCACATAATGACGTTTTTTTCAGGTGTTTGACGCGCTGGCTTTCACACTATAGCCTGTGTGCACCTTTTATCAGCAGCATGACGGTGGGTTCTGACCCCATGCCGGCGCTGTGCGTCAGACTCACCAACCACCATGATGTTAAACTCCAGGCCGGCTTTAATGGTCTTGCGCCTCATCTGGTCCAGCACCGCCTCAATACCCACGTAGCCAAACAGGTCAGTGCCTTGGATGTAGCTCATCTGCAGGTCTGCTGGCACAGACCGGCACAGCTCCACCTTCTCCTGGGCCTCCAGGTCCATCTCCAACCCTGTTTCTTTCCTCATTTCCTCCTGCTCCATTCCCTTCTCCTCTTTCGCCGTATTAGAATTCTGCGTCTTCACACTGGCCGGTTGTTCTTGGCACTTGATCTGATCTTCTTGCTCTTGTCCCATGATGCCCATCTCCTTCTCCTGTCTCTCCTCCATTGGGCTGTGCAGGTGCGTATCCAGCTGTGCAGCAGTCTCTGTGGGTAAAGAAAGAGTTCAGACACAGTTAAAACGGATTAGGATTGTTTGCATGTGCAGCGGTAATCAGTATCTGTCTGGTGGATAAACTATGTAACTACTATGGCCATTGCCCCCGATGTCTTTAATCTGGAATGGAAAATGCTAAATGGACTGTACTCGCATAGGAATGTTGGTACTTTGAAACTAGATGAATTCACAACCATTTACAACCATTTATCTACTGGTACACTGATGACAGGAGCCACCGTTTACAGTGCCCAGGCCCACTAGGACTATTCAGGCATGGACACCCATTCAAACAGCACAGGCCCAGCAGCAACCCTAACCCTAACCCTGCCCATGCACACATCACCACTGACCAGCAAAGCCTCCGATTCAAGGACAACCTGCTCTGTTTCCATGGCCCACTTGGTAGAAACTATCCCTGTGCAGAAAGAACAACCGTGCTCTAACTGAGTGAGAACCAGAAATACAACCGTCTGTATGTAATGAACACCGGCCGTGGACTCACACACTCTCTATCTCCTGCTCATGCAGTCAGAGATCCAGTTACTTTGTGCTGTAATATTACTACAAACCGTGTGTGTTTGGTTGAAAGCTGGAGCTCCCGCCTCAGCGCCCCGTGCAGCCAACCACACGGCCTCCTTTCTACTGTGGTGGACATAGAATAGTAGAACCAAAGGGTCCCCAAAGTACGACTATCACACACACACACACACACACACACACACACACACACACACACACACCCTTTGTAGGACTTTGCTGATCTGCATGTAGCTGAAGTGAATCATTTCATTTCTTGTGTGTACGCGCTGTAACAGGATGGACTGTGTGTCCGTGTGCTTTAATGAACAAATACCCTCAAAGGGAATCACAACAGAGCACACACACAGGTTAGCGTTAGTCCACATAATTTAATCAGCTATAAATATCCAACTGTACCCGCATTGGAACAGTAGTAATCCCCATGAGGAAGAGGCAGACATGATATTTGCATACTGCATGCGTCATCGGTTACAACTCGCTGCAGTTCATTCTGCATGTATTTATGCTACCAGTTGGACCCTTTTGGTACAAAAACAAACAAACAAAACAATTCAAATAAAGTGGGATGAAGTGTTGGTTATCCCGCATTCTGTAAATACGCTAAATGCATACTGAGAAGTAGTTTCAGGAACTCTGTTTACACAAATACGCACTCAGCTATAGGTCACTAATATAGTTACAATCACAACCAATGGCAACACAAGAGAGTCAAAATGTGAAGAATGTGACACAGTGTGTCAATTAATCAACGAGTGGTTCAACATGTAACTCTGAAGACGTGGAGACCGACAGAGAAAAAGTCTGAGAGTAGAGACGCATCAAACTGAGAGCGAGACAGAAGGACGGGATGTTGTTCCAAACCTTAAAATACAACTGCAGTGTCCAACATCAGTAAGGATTGTTGCGATGTTAAGTACACAACGGACTAAAAGCCACTGACGCCTGTCTTGTGTCCCCGTGGGAAAGGTTAAGACGCAGCGATGGAAACACTACGCCTCAGTGCAGTGATTCTGTTCATCCCGGACACGGTTTTGAAAAGGTGACTAAGTAGGAGGAGTATCCAGCGTCACACGTCCACTGGCCTCCAGGCTGTCTTCCACTGTCCACTCCCCTGGGACTGGACACAAGGTGATGAGCACAGCACTTCAATGGATGGACATTTCAATCAGTGCTAGTGTATGCTAGCATTGTCTCCGCGCTGACAGCACTGAATATAGTGACATCTAGTATGCGTACGAGAGACAGATAAGCTCCCTTCACAGGATTCAACGGCAGGACGTCAGCGACTACAGCAGGACGTCGATGGGCTTTGGTTCCGGGGGACTTTTGGCTTTTGAAGCCAAGTTGAAATCTGCGGATGTCAAATGGGACCTGTCTTCATGTCTCCGTGTCCATGGACGCATCCACACTAATACGTCTCTGTCTTGAGAACAGAATTGAAATGAAGCTCAGGCAAAAATTCAGTCAGGAAGACAAGACAGGCGGTGCCGTTCCCTGGTGGTCTCCTCTCCACCTGTGGGTGCACGGACAGCGACCGGGAGGCGGGGGCGGGTAGTACCAGCCAATCACACGTGGGTGCCGTCACCGTAAACCAATTGCATTAGTGCGGGCAAACTGTTCTCCTCTCTTTTGCTGTGAGTTATCATTTCAGCACGAACCAAGGCCACCCGACACCACCCGACACCACCCGACACCTCCAATCTACAGCAGAACCCGGTATACCAGAATTATTCTCTACCACCACCACCAGTGTCTGGACTCCCGGGGGGGATATGCCTCATCCAGGCTCAGCATCCCGGCCACTGGTCCATCCTACGGCAGGATGGAGTCCAAGCCCCAAACAACCTGCACTATAAATATTCATGTCTCTTTATTATAAAGCATTGCTCAAATGTCAACAAGTCTCTCCGGATTGAATTCAGCATTGTTTCTGAATTCATCTCCGTCATCACTCATAGGCGTGAAGATCACGTGACTATTCACTGGCCATGCAGGTGCTGATAGATGACTTAGTTATAGAAATAGGTCGGGCTTGATACTACAGACCTTCCTTCTAAAATCTACCTCTGTAAAGTCAAACACACACTTTGAGCGCTGTATTCTGCAGTGGGGCTGGTGATTCCTTTCTCACATTCAACCATTTTCTAGTCTGTGGTGTAGACTACAGTATACATCTTCAAAACAAAAGTTCGTATCAACGTAGTTACTCTGTGAGTAGTTTGGTCTTTCATTGGTATTGACTTTAACGACAATATGAAATGTGATTCACTGCATCTGGAGGTCAAAAGGAATGTTGCCAATAATCCCTCATTGTAAAGGGAAATTGTGCTGCAGCTGTTAGTTTGTGGACAGTGACGGACATTTAATCGTCACCTTCCTAAATGTGTGCTCTAACCAGGAGGATCTGATCACTTCTCTTTGATGCAGATGCATCACAATGGAAATAAGTACTATGTCAATCGACTCATCGCCATGATGTGAAACCCTACTCGGCAATCAGATTCAGATTGTGAATTGTCCTTTAGATGTTATCACGAATGCTGCGGTCGGGACACATGAACTGGCTGCACCAGGTCATTTTTTATCTATGTTTGCAACAATCAGCTAAATCATTCTGCAGATGATGCACAGAAAATGGATCTGGTTAAAGGCTCTAGTACACAATAAATAAAAACCTCACCAAAGTGTCTGAAAATAACATCAGCTGTGGCTGAAAGAAAGATCAAAATGTATACGTTTCAATATCAATGCACACCACTGGTCTTTTATGGTCCTGTGCCGCATGGAGTGGTACATGGTACGTGTCTGACTGAACAGCCGAGGCCTAACCTCCCTCCTACCCCCCATCCTGACCGCCATAGTGGACCAGTCCTATCAGCTCTCATTGTTAGCCCGGGACACATGGACGGGGGGACGGGACACAAAGACATGAGGAAAACATCCTACCTTCTCATTCACTAAAGCCACTTGTAAGATTCCCTGGTTGTCAGTGACGGGATGCTTTCTCAACTCCTCTGTCTGCAAACTTGTGTCCACCACCGCCGTGCTGGTCCTGCACTCTGTGCCAGTATCTCCTTCCCTCTCTCTGGTCCCCCGATGGCAGAAGTGTGGAGAAAGAGAGAGGGCCAAGAAGAGCCAGAGAGACGGGGGGAGGCTGTTGGTGGCTAAAAGCAGCTCCAGGATCCATTCACATGCAAATGGCCCAAGAAGCTTGCACTAATCCCCGAGGGGAGAATGACTACGCCTCCCCACTCCTCCCCCTCCCCGTCACAACCATTTAGCCAGCCTGAGCTGAGCTGTCAGTCAGGGTGAGATGGAGGTGCAGGGCAGTGCCAAGTGGCTCTGGACCTAAAAGCAAAGTGCGCTTCCTTAAAGGGACATGTTTGGAGTTTGCTTTCTGCTCTCCTTACTGTCTTCTATCCACCTTCACCTTTTCACCGTTACATTCTACACTGTCCAACATGTGGAAGTTGGTACTGAAATCTCAGTATCCAGATGTGGAGAAGACGCGGTTAGATGTATGTGGTTTGTGATGAACACCTGTTGTCCATGGTGGTTCTATCTGATGGGGGTCATTCCAGCTGTTGTACTGCTACTGCCTTTATCATGAGTTACTCATTGCTGACATTGTCATTGTTAGTCCACTACATTCACACCAGCTTTTATAAGACATTTTGAAATCATTATTCTGCTCACTAGTCTTTGATTATTTCTGTCCTATGCGTTGAACCGATTGTACCCATGTTCTCCCGTTACGTTGGTGTACAAATGATCCTGGATACTCTTTCAGCAAATGGTGAATGTAAGAACATCATGCAAACCCTGGCCGAGTTGGCTGGGATGACTCCCAGTGAGGTCTGTTTCTTTGATTATTTCTGTTACGTTAATGTACCCGGTTATCACAAGTGACTGGATACTCTTTCAGCAAATGGTACTTGAGAACATCATGCCTTTATTTCCACCATGGTTATCACCAGTGACCTCTTCACGTTCACAGGGTCGGACCATGGGCGCACTGACGGATGGGGGTGGGGGCTTCTCCCCAACGTTCTCCGCCACAGCCTTGAAATGAACAGAGACATTTTCAGAGTCTTTTGTTGACACGGTCAGTTCAACCTGTAATCAGTGTTTAAATGACCTCGTAGTCCATCTACAGGAGCCAGGTGTAGTCAATGCGTCAGTCATCATCATAACTATCACATCCAGCCAAAGTTTAGTGTTTACAGATTCATTCAGAAATACGATAATCAGCAGGCAGTTTGTTCTGAATTTGCTTCCGGCTTGAAAAGTCCGAAACAGGAGGAAACTTCTCCAGGTGGAGAGAACCAGAGAAGGAGAAAGAAGAGTGACCCATCAGGGAAGAGGAATGGGGAAGTGTGACAGGAGCCACTGCTGAACTACGGAGGGCTCGAGTTCACACATCCGGTTTGCAAAGGATCTGTGGACTGTAAAACAAGAACATGTACTGAAGAACCATTGTACAGATATATATAATATATATATGACTGACTCTGACTGGTTACCTTCCTTCTCACTGCACATGTCACTTTTGTCACTTCGCTGGTGCACTTTATTTTTTAATTTTTAAATATTTTTTAACTTTAACATGTATTCCTTCATTTTTAAACTAACCCATAGCATTATATTTTATTTAATTCCTCGTGCACTGTTGTCTTGTCGTCCATTGTCGAACAGTCTGCTGTTACGCACCAATGCCAAGTCATATTCCCTGTATGTCTGACAGGTTTTGGTGACAAATGTTCCTGATATGTCCGTGTGTTCAGCAGAAGGACCAGCCACACGGCACATGTTCACAGAGGTGCCCTCCTTGCTTCATTTTATTCAAATTTCTATCTGTGCCGTTACGCTAAGATATTATTTGTATTTTGTCCACAATCCCTCATTGTTAGAAGATGCCGTGTGCGGATCCAGACGCTGACTGATCCTAACAAGTATTGGATACACACGTCAAACACGTCGGTGAGCTGCAGCGCCGCACACATGATTTGACCTTTGTTCTTATGGTTGATCCCTTGTGCTGTCTCAGTAACCCACTTTCATCCGTAAAGCACTTTGACCGACGCCAACTGTACGTAAGGCGCTATCCAAATAATAAAAACCACCAGGCCCATTCGGGGAACCACTAACTATAAACTACATTTATTTGAAAGGAACCAAAATGTGTATTTGTAAAGTGTGTAGTAGACAATAGGCAATCATTTGCAGCATTGAACATGATGATGATGAAGTACTGTCACAGTACCACGTGCTGTGGAACCGATCAACACACATGAATGATTGTTTGGTTTTTCATGCAACATCAGACACAAAACGCTTAGTAACCACCTCAAAAAGAAGAAATACCAGCCAGACGGATAAAACACAACCACTACGGCAACACCAAGGATGAAGTCCATGGCTTCAGTGTGACGATCCTCGTACTTCCTGAAACCCACATAAACAAGTTCCCCACATGTCAAGTGGAAACCGGGGCACCCTTTGACCACAGAGCGACCAGAGCCCTCAGACAAACCGCGAGAGGGGTGTCACAACGGGGCTCCGGGACCACCGGCCCCCCGGCGACGGGCCCCTCATAATACCTGTCTGAAGGTGTGAAAACACAAAGGAGAGAGCTGTTCTTTACCTGATGTGGAGACACAGCAGTCAGCAGTGACACACATATACAACGGAGCAGGATGTCATATCAGCGCCTGTGTGTGCAGAGGGGCGTGGTGTGTGTGTGTGTGTGTGTGTGTGTGTGTGTGTGTGTGTGTGTGTCAGAGATTGATGCACTTCCTGGCCTGTGGGGGAAACGGTTTCCTGGTGAGATCTTCTGCTGACTCAAAAACACGTACTGCAACAACCTTGTCTCACCAAAATAAGCATGTATATAGGTATTTGAATGCAAAAAAATGGCAGATAGACTCCTTTTCCACTAGTAGCTCTTTTATTTTTTCCCTCACGTGTCCCATTTCACAAAATGCAAAAGCAGGGGGCATTTAACTAAATTAACTAAATTCAACACAGTTTAAAGTAATAGATACAAAGCAAATGATCGGCTGAAGAAGTTACTATGAACAAGTTAACAAACAGTCGCCTTCATACACAACCTGTGTGTGTTTGTATCCACGGCTTCACGGGAGTCCACATGGTGGATGGACCGTACTCCCATCACACACAGCACTTTGGCACTACATGTCATCATTCACACACAAGGTGCAACCTGCCAATCACAACCAACATTCATTCAACCTTCCTGCACTGTGGGCATAGCCACAGGAGCACCTCAGGGTCAAGACTATTCTGGAGAAAAGTCACTTTTATTAAAAATAATAATAATAATCTATCTATCTACCCATCTAATGTATTAAAGTGATGTCACTTATCAGTTAGGTCTGAAACGAATGGCACATTTCATCTCACATCTGGGGTGTGACAATCATAGATACACAAATCCAAAGGATACCTAGCAAATATGGAATTTCACATTGAAGAAAGTAATTTCTAATTCCAACTGCTGGAGCCTCATTCTGCCTCAAATCTTTCTATTGTGGACTAGACTTCGGATTAGGGAAGATGGAGTTTGGACTTTTTACCAGGGCTGTCAACATTAACGCGTTAACCTAGGCGATTAATATGGACGTGATTAATGCAATAAAATATTTTACGTAAATTTGTTTACTTCCGGTCTTCTGGAAGTAAACAAATTTGACCCCGGAAACGAAACCGCCGCTATCTGCAGTCAGTTACACTGGAGAGAACAAGACGGTAGCTAAGACGGAGAGAGCTGTTTTTGCATTGGAAGTGAAACAAACAAGAGGCGCGACATACGGTGGAGAACTGTGTAGAGGAATTCAAAATCATCTCTCAGTCTCAGTCTCTAGGGAGCAAGTAGGAGGAGCACCTAACCTCCCTAGTCTCTGATCATTTCTGTGTATTTTTTGAGAGTTGTGACTAATCTAAACAAAAGTTAACCTCGGAAGTTCTCCTTCACACCAGCCCTCTCTGGCATCTCAGTCAATGAGCTTATAGACAGCTTCAATTTCAAAGTTAAGGATGTTATTGATGCCATTGTACGCACTCTGGAGAAGAAGTGTTGAGCGCAGGTGGCGAAAAATAAATCTCCAGGTCCATTGTGACATCCATCAAATAAAATTTAGAACTGTAACTGAACTGTAGTGTAAGGCAATCTTCTCATGTGGTGTTCTCCAAGGTTCAACTCTGGGGCCTCTTATGTTCGACATCTATATGCTTTCACTAGCTTAGATTATGATAACTATGCAGACGACACACAAATCTACATCTACAAATCTACAACTATGTCGCCAGGGGGGATCCGTTACACGGCTTAGGTTTATGCATTGAACAAATCAACAACTGGATGTGCTAGTGTAAAAATCTGAGAAATATTTCACAAAAAAAACCTTTGAATTGTGTAAATTGCATCAAAAAAGAGCCCTATAAATCTTATAAAACACGGAGATACCAGGCTAAAACCACATCTACGTAATAGCCCAGTGTGTGGACCGTATGTATGATAGAGGGAAGATAAGCTGTGCTTTTGTGCAGGCCTCACAGGCCAGAAACGGCAGCTGAGAATTTTCGGGATTTTCTAGTATCTCAACCTGGTGTAAGTTGTTTTACGCCTTTTAACCACTCTGTTTGATCGTCTGATCCCATTGGATCAAACTACACCCACGAAGAAAAGAGTGACAGCTTCCTTAGCCATTCAGAAGCAAAAATGGCTAGAGCCAAAATGATGCTCGAGAGTGTCGATTATCTGAAAAAAACCTTTCTCACCTGTAAAACGTGCGCTGAAGGCATTGGACATTGGGATTTGTTTGTGATGTACGGTACAGGTGGCTGTACCTCACTGACAAAAAACGGGATTTGTAGGGGGCATCTAGGATTCATATGCTGGGGGCTATTTTTGCTTATGCTGTATCAGCATTGTTTTGGCTAGCTATTTGCGGTGTCATTTTTGGTGTTAGCTTTTTGCTTCGATAAAAAATATGTACATGTGCAAATGTTCTGAACTAATTTGAATATCCTATTTACTATATTTACTTCCAACTTGTTGAAGTTGTGTATGGAGTATTTTCAAACTTATTGGTGCATAATGTAGCCAAGACTAACATTTCGAACAGGGTGAAGCTTTCATAAATCTGTTTGTGGTGAGTACACGATAGTTCTGTTGATGTGGGGGACAACTCGTCCTCCCAACAGTTAAACACAATGAATTGTTATTAAGGCCGTGGACGAACAATTGACTGTCAGCGCTCAGATTCATTTGGTGATGTTGAGAACCACAAACCAAGCATGACAGTCTAGTTATGATTCAGAGCTCAATCTGAACAAACATATGAAGACAGTTAAACCAGCCTACTATCAGAACATATCAAGGATTAGAGGACTTCTCCTCCTCCAGGTTTATAAACCACTGAATGGTTTAGGGCCAAATAGATGTCTGACCTGCTTCTACCTCATGAACCAGCCCCACCCCACAGGTCCTCTGGGACGGGTCTCCTTCCTGTTCCCATAGGCAGAACCAAACATGGAGAAGCAGCTTCAGTTCTTTGGCATGCATTGCCATGCATTGTAAAACACAAACGACAGCAGAAACTAAACGGTTGTAATATCATGTCAATGTACCTCTTACAACACTGTGAAAATAAGAGATTGTTATTGATCCTATCTGCACCGTATTATCAGTCTCCTTCTTAAATCAGCTCACACAACAAACACCGGCGCTCCTCTCGCCGACTCCCCGGTGACTCCTGGCAACAGCTCACATGACACAAGAACAAACAGGACGTGTTGAATTTAAAGCAGAGAGCGAATTTGTGGAAACCAGGTGACTCACTGCAGTGTCAGCTTTCACAGAAGTCGAAGATCGCTCGATGTTAACTAACGGGACCCAGAATGGAGCTTACGGTTAGTTTAAAGCAGCTGAAACCATCATCCACTGTCAGCATGCATGACTGAGGTGATAGGAGGTGAAAAGCATCCAACGCGCCTGTGGTCATTCAGGGTTACAGCTCGTAGTCCTGTGGCTGGCAGGCCTACGGGACGTGACGCTGGAGTAAACAAGGACGCAGTGCTGCCTCCCAGTGGTGAAAACTAAAACTACACGTCCACCACTACCTAAGTGTATATATACACATGAATGCATATACACACACATTACAGGTCCTTTAGCTGACTTACATTACATGTTTAACTCATGGTTTTACATTTTGCCCGGGGAGCAATTAGGGGTTAGGTGTCTTGCTCAGGGACACCTTGACTTGGGACATGGAGCAGCCAGGACTCGAACCAGCGCTCCCTCTCTACCTCTGTGCCACGACAACCCGACACACACACACACACACACACACGTTATTATGGTATCTGGGACTCCTCCACGCTCCACTTCACGGGCCGCAAAAAGCAAAAAGCCACGAGAGTAAGTAAGTTTTTAAAGCAACTTTATATTCTTATATATATATTTATAGCGTTAACACTACTTGTAGCGTCTCTAATGAAGACACATTGCCGTATGTTTTCCCATCAAAATGAATCAACTTTCTGTGTTTATGAAGCAAAGGGTTGGGCAGCAAAACTAGGTTCTTGTTTTATGTCTGCAAATGATCAGGTGCAGGAGCACAGAGAGCGGCTGGGGGGCCGGGGGGGTCAGCAGATACAGAGCAGCATGCCCACATGCAGCTGTGACAAACACAGACCACAACACAAAGGTCTGTTGGGTAGGGAGGACAAGCATCTGTTTTCTATCTAATTCTCCGTTATTTTGTCACACGGTGTGTGTGTGTGTGTGTGTGTGTGTGTGTGTGTGTGTGTGTGTGTGTGTGTGTGTGTGCGCGCACACAAATGCACATCCCAGAGTGACTTGAACCTAAATAAAACTGTCCCCGCTCTCTATTTACCAACATGTCTAACCAAACACACACAGATAAACACGCGTAACAAACCAAGTGACCAAGACGAGGAAATCTAGTGCTAAAAACTTGCTTTCGTTCCTTTTGTCCAATTTGTTCCCTAAAGTTACTGTAAGAAACTGTATTTACACACCAATCCATATATAATACAACTATATATATATTATACCGTATATATTGTACCAGGACTCTTATTGTCCACACCACTGTCCTGCAGACTTTTCACATTAAAAGCCCCGTGTTAACTAAATGGATTCCGTCCACATGAGCGGCTAGAGGGCTTTTGGAAAACATGCAGCACTTCAGATCCCTCAGAGAAATGGGCCAAGTGTCCCCCAGACCGCTTAACTGCTGCTCCCCTTGTTGTCACACAGACTTTTGGCAATATGCATGTTTTTTAAATGAATTTCTTGTTTTTTTTTACTCTCTATATTTGCACTTGTTTATCTTGCAATGGCTGCACAGCTTTTCCCCCATGAACATCTGGTGCTCAGTGCACACTTTTCATAGAGCTGGACCAGTGGACAGGGACCCAAACAGGTCCACATCAGAGGAGCGGAGCCGAGGGGTCCTGACATTAGGGGTCCCTAATGTCAAGCCCTGGGTCCCAGACCTGCTTCCTCCTCCACACCGGGTGGCTTCCACGGCTAAGCTAGCAGTGCTAACAGTGCAAAGCGCATAGCGCTAACAGGAGGTCACGCTGGCACACACAGCAGTCAGCGGTAGCCCCAATATGAGCGCACGGCAGGGTCACGTGCACTAGCATCCACCCTCACGGGCGCACTCGCAGGCTCCAACATGCACTCACAGACCCTCAGCCAGTAAAAGACACACACACACACACAGGGAGACAGACGTCTTCCTCTGGTCTCAGTAAACCTTTAGACAGAATAGCTGAAAGGTGACATAATAAAAGCTGTGGATGCCACTTTGTACTGTAAGTTGAGCCGTTATTACACCACAGTCTGTTAAAGATGAGTCAGGCTCACAGTGCTCAAGCTTTACAGTTTCCTGTTGATCCAAAGGTAGGTGAGCACACACACACACACACACACACACACACACACACAGTGTAGGCCTCCAGAATGTCCTCAATAAGCCGCCATTAGGAAGTAGGCTCCTATAGTTTCAGTTGGCCTCTATGTGTCATCTAAGACTGTGGAGAAAGTCATGTTGTGTAAAGGTTGGTGTCCTATGAAATAGTCTTTGTGTCAGATTACGGATATTTGATTGGCTGAGTCACATCTAAGGACATTGTTTCCTGTAAAGGGCTCGATCACAACGAATATTATATAATATTATTATATTATAGAACCATGGAAAGGATCATTCAAAGTCCCAATTCCATCATAAATTCATCCTTTATGCCGCGTTTCCACCGAGCGGTACGGTACGGGTCGGTACGGGTCGGTACGGGTCGGTACGGGTCGGGTCTGTTAACCATGATTTGGCGAGCGTTTCCACCGCCAACAGTACCCTTACTTGATAGGCGTGGTGTATTCCAGAAAGTAATGATAATGTCACTTGATAGGCGTGGTATATGACGGAAAGTAGATCAACGTCATTCGATCGCGCGAAAACTGAAAGCTAACCGCAAACAACAATGGAGGACAGACAGCCGATCCTGTTCCTGCTTCTCGATATGTGGCTGTTTGTCACAAGGAGACGACAATCTTGTGTTGTCTTTCCCCTTGCGGTATGCGCAAATGACAACACTCTTTCAACCAATCAACGTTCTGCAGTGAATCTAGCTCCGCCCTTTAGTACCAAACAACTGTGCCAGGTACCCCAACGGAAGGGTACCCAAAAAGTGGTACGGTACGGTTCGGATGTTTGGTACCATTCTCAACTTTTGGCAGTGTAGACACAAATAAAAGGGTACCGACCCGACCCGTACCGCACCGCTCGGTGGCCATTAGACTGACGAGAGATTAATACAAATTAAAAAGCGAACCCCCGCTTGTTCTACTCCAACAGGATGCAACAGATCAAAAACAAATCCATATTTTCTTCGCCCATACAGTATAGCTCACGCTGTGGGGGGACTGGGATGGTTATTATACAGATAATACAATAGATGGGCTCCCTCACAGCTGCCTGAGTCACTACCGGGCCCAGATGTTAGCATCAGTGCTGACGGCTCCACACTGAGCATGTTGTCACAGATGCTGAAATATTGGGATCTGATGAAAGATTATTCCCTCTTGAGATGACAGATCAGTCACAGGACTGAAGGACGACCATTCAAAAGGTTACCAGGATGACTCAAAAGCATCAATCAATCATCATCATCATCGATTCCATCATCTCCCTAAACTACTGTACAAACCATCAATGGGAATATCATATAAATAATGTTCAGCTGTAAACATCCAGCCTGCTGAGCACAGGCCTCCTCCACTCATCCTTCCTGGTTCCCCACAGTACCTCTGACCCGTACCAAGGGGCCTGCTTTGGTCTACAGTGTGTGTGTGTGTCTGGGGGGCTAATCTTATTTGGTGTAGGAAACACATTTCAGGGCCTTGAACCAAACAACTGGACAGGAAGTGAGGCTCCAATCTGAACTGAAGGGAAGGAAAAATAGGGAGCCACGAGGTGGACACCTCAAAGAAGGTTGGTGGTTTCTCCGTTCAACAGATGTCCATCAGTGCTGGTAGGCAGCGTGTTGACGGAAGGCGGAGGACGTCCATTCACTTGGTCTCCCTCTTTCACTGACGTAGACTCCAACCAATGAGCCGGGCTTTTCAAATCCAGTGAGATCCACTTTCCTCATCGCCATAACAACGGCTGTCATTTCAAATCCAAGTGAATAAGACAGTCAGCGTGGTTACATGGATTCCAATAACTGGCTTAGTCGGACTGAAATCGAATTATCCGTTTCATGTAAACACCTTTGTCCGACTATGTGCGGCCCGACTACGATCCGACTAAGGGAGAGGAGGCTATAGAGGAGACATGGAGAGAGAGGAGGCTATAGAGGAGACAAGGAGAGAGATTGCTTCATAGGAGACGAGGAGGGAGGGAGAGGAGGCTATAGAGGAGACAAGGAGAGAGGGAGAGGAGGCTATAGAGGAGACAAGGAGAGGGAGAGGAGGCTATAGAGGAGACGAGGAGAGAGATTGCTTCAGAGGAGACGAGGAGAGAGGAGGCTGAAGACAAGTTGACTATCCTGGAAACTTTGCTTGACATTCATGCAACATAAATATAAGCATCGAGACAGAGAGGATAAAAGGAGGAGAGGGAAACAGGATGAGGGCTTAGACATCTGCTGGGGAGGAATTCATTCCCTAAATCACTGTCATTAAGGCTTGAATCAGAGACAGACACGGACGGGGTGGAGGGGGGGGGACAAGCCAGGACATGATGGCTGTAGACAGAGGAGGTCAGAGAAGAAGGTAGGAGGGACGGAAGGAGGTAGATTGCAACAGAATGAGTTGTATTTATCATGGTGGCCGATGGACTGTTTTACACTACTTCCTTTACTGTCTGAGTGTACTTTTCCTCTCTGTATCTCGGAGTGCAGAGAAAGGGGGGGTGGAGGGGTCTGGGAACCCCCACCCCACAGCTTTTTATGGGAAACCGAGGCTCTGAGTAAAGCCCCGTGTAGAGCAAAACAATCATTTCCTGTGAACGGCCATTACTGCACAGGAGCCTGCACTTACAGCAGGGAGGGTCACATGTTGTTGCTATTGAGTCCCAGGGTGGATGTCGCCTCTGAATGAGCCCTCCACCCAAGCAGAGTATGCTACGAATGCATGCAAGCCGCCCAAATATAAGCATCCTATATATCTCTGAATGCATATAAAAGCCCCCATTTCTTGAGAGCAGCAGACGTTCTCTACAAATAGACTCTACTATTCTCCACTGGGGGTAAAGGAGGCGAGGGGGGAATCCCAGCAGGTGCCTTGAAACAGATGTCTCCTGTTTGTTAAAGCGCTCACACGCCAGTTTGTCAATGTGCACGGGACGAGATTCCTGTGTAAGCAACCAGGCGCCTCCTCACTCTTCATCACAGTGGGATTGGAACAAGGCCGGATACCACATGCATCCATGTGGTATCCACGTTCAAAGTCTGATTATATCTGAATGATTAAATCCCCTTTTTAGGCTTGGTCCTTAATCGCAAACCAACGCAATAGTCTGCTGTGTTCACTGTTTCTGGTCTGACATATGATGCTGATGTCCCAGCTCCGGCTCACTGGGGCCACACGATAAACAAAACAACAATACCAACGTGTAACAGCAGCTTTGACTTGTGAGCCACGGGACAGTTGACCTTGTTATTAGAGGAAGCAGCCGAAGGCCACCTGGGAGGAGGCAGACTGAAAATAGCTTGTTCCAAAAGTCAGAGCTAAACTACACACAATTTACCACATTGCACATTGTCTCACTCTATTGGGGCTGACATGTTGGCAGCTTGTAGGGAAGGAATCAGTGTTCAATACGTGTGCTTGTCTTTTCATGTTGGTGGTCGTAGTAAAGGTAGAATACAACATGCAAGCACACAGCTAAACACCCTCATCTTATTTTATTGTTTTGATATTTAGCCACCGAGGACAAACACCTGTTTATGGCTATAAATGATGGTACAATTCAAGCACTTAAAACATCTTACCTTGTTGTTTCCTCCCTTCTTTGAGGATGGTTACAGCTGGACAACCAACTTCAGATGACAACCCACCATTGCTTTGATCTGTTGGGGCTCGGGTCAACGCTGCTGGGGTGGTATCAGTAACAGCATGCTGGGAGAAGGAAGCGATCCTCTGTAAGATTGAGCCTACGCTATCTCTGCCATCGCCTTGGCTATCCGCCACGGACCAAATGGCTCTGGGGCTGAAGGGGCTGGAAGGAGGCAGGAAGGGGACCACCTCAGCAACTTTGGGCCCTGAGAGAATCTTCTGCTGGGGGCTCTCAGCAGGAGAAAGGGGCCCTTGGGAGCAGATCTCTGAGGGAGGGATTGATCCCTCTAATTGCGGTAAAGAACGTGGGGAGACAGGGAAAAAAGGATGGTGGAGGGAGAGGGGAGGGGTGTCAGAAGCACCATCCAGACTGCTCAGAGAGGCTGAAGGGCTGGTCGAGGCGGATGGTGAACTGGTGTGGTGCTGAAGGCCTCCTGTACTCCTTGGGGGAGGCTTGGGGGTGTTGGGGCTTAGGAATCCTCCTTGAGTCTTGGTGGGAGAAGTGGTTGTGGTGCTGCTTACCAAGCTGTCCAGATCCAAGGGAAACTTGTTGAGACGCGAAGGCTCTTTGGTCTTCGGCTGGGGAGTCTTCAGGACCCGGGTCTCTACTGGTTGGTAGTGTTTTTTGGAGCCACTGTATCCCTCCTCCCCAAAGCCACTGGCATTATTTAGACAACTATTCCAGTTAGCATTAGCATTTGTATGCCCTAACCCCGGAGACATCCATCCTCCATTTTCAACGTTTTGCATACCGATCATTCCTCCCCCTCCATCACAACTTTGGAGGTCTAGGCTGGTGATGGAGCCATGGTTTTCCCCGCGACGCTCTGGTACGCCCAGAATCATGCCTGGCCCCTGGTCCATCTCAGAGTGGAAAACACTTGAATGGTAGGAGAACTTCTTCAAGTGGGGGTTGTTTCCCAAGTTGGCACCCCCTTGTCTGGGTTGTTGTGGAACCTGGGGCTGTGTGCGGTGGTACTCCCCCCGAAGTGGAGGACTAAAATATGCCCCAAGCTTAGTAGAAGGTAGTGCACTCCCACCTCCCCCAGAGTACTCCAGGCTGGACGTGGAGCTGTGGAGGCTGTCGTTGTCACTGCCTGGCCCACACAAAATGGAGTAACCACTGGGGTTGGACCTGCTCTGGAAGGATGCTGCTCTGGATACTGCAGAGCCGTTGTTCTGACTGGCAGACTTGTTCATTGTCCCTCTGTTGAAGGATCGGCTGCTGATTACAGCTCGGGACTTGAGCACTGGGCTTGGAATGGAACCACCCCCGCGGTGGTGGGCTGGGGGGCCCAGGCTGCCGTTGTTGTTGTTATTGTAGGCTACTGAAGGGGAATGGCCACCCCCTCCCAGCTCCTCACTGCCTTTGTTGTGGTGGAGGAAGAAGTGGGCAGAAGAGGGGGAAACTGGGGTGGAGACAGCTGATGCTGTAGAGAAGGATGGTATGTCGTCAACATCTTCGATGTCAAAGGATCTCTTCAGAGCTGTATGATGGAAGAAAAAACACACGGGTTGTTACTGGAATGTCTAACTAATATAACCAGTCTTCACATAATCAAATGCTGTTGGAGTCGGTGTGGATTGTACATCTATTCAAAAGACACCTAATTTCCCTGACATTTAAATGGTTGAATCATAGACTAGTAGCCTCGCAAACCTGAAAATCTTTTCATTAATTGAGCAATTTGCCGCTAGTCTGCTCTTTTGATTCATAGATTTCTAGATTGCAAATGTTTGTCTATAGCTAGTCAGTTTACAGTTTTTTACGATTGAATATACCCTAAAATCAAAAGTATCACACAATTATCCAAACCGAACACTCAAGCAAAAACCTCGGCCCAGATTTGCACCACTATGAGCACAAGTTTATCAGGATGTCACTTCCAATGGGTCAAACACAGCCGTCAAACACAAGATAAATTGATAAATTGTAGACACATCAATCAGGTTTAATCATCTTTCTTCAATCAAAATGGAAGGAATGAAAAGAGTGAGGGTGAGAAGGGGAATCCCCAGAGGAGGAGGAGGAGGCCAGATTGAGCTAGATGAAGAGACAACGTGTAGCATTTGCTGCATTGTATTTCCAGATCTTTTTAGATCTTTTTTTGTACTGGATACAATGTTTGTCTGATGCAGATAAACAGGGAGTTGTTTCTTGTTGTGAATCTCCATGTTGACTAATCTTTTCATCGGTCTGCTGCATTGGTCTTGTGTGCTGTCTAATGTATACAAGCGTCTAAGCGCTTTACAAATCACCGTGTGTCTTGTTTTCCATAAAGTGTGAGCAGACATTGTGCTTATAGTGGTGCAAATGTGAGGGGATGTTTTGCACTTTCTCTGTGTACTTCGCTTACAGAGTGTAACTGCTACAAAGAGAATGAAGTCATATGTAACGTGTGTCATACACAACAAAATATGGATTTGATGAATTAGTGTACAGTTTTAGTGTTTCATTTTGCAAAGGATCTGAGGTGTTTTGTGAATTGACTGTGGGTGTGACAACTGTGTGTTCTGTTTTGAAAAGCAAAACTAAACCATCCAAATGGTGCTTAAGCAATGGAGAAGAACTGTAATGTGCTGCAGGCCGACTGTAGATGAAGAGAGGACCAGATCACTGCTCATCTCTGACATTATTCTGGAAGTAGGCGGCGATGACAGAAGGGGGGGGGGCAGGGAGGTTCTGAGGTGGGGTGTGTGGGGTTGATAGAAGAACGTGAGTAAGGGGCAGCTGGTCAATTCAAATCAGAAATGACAGCAATATATAAGACACCACATCAATGTGTCAATCATATGTGTCCCATATGTGTCTACTGGGTGTGGCATCGGCTAATGAGGGTGACAACGTTATCGGGTATCATACACAGTGCATGTTATGTAAGGATGTGACGGACATTACATCCTATACAGCAGAGGACGGCTTCCGGATCCGGACCCAGAAGCCGTCCCATCCGGACCAAAAGCAAAAAAAAGACGGTTGTGATTTAAACGCGACGGCGCACTTTTCAACCGGTGCAGCTTTGGTCGTCTTTACGGTAGTGGCTTGAAGCACAGACCAATGGCATTCGAGTTAAACCTGATGCATTAAGATATATATATATTCTATTAAACTGTTTAGTATTATTGTATTATTTATAAGTTGCTGAGACTGTCAAGTCCAAATGTGAAGTAGAAAAGAGGGAATCCAAGCTTATCTTTCTGTTTTTTCCTGAATTGAAGCATTTTATTTGATGACATTATGTATATTTGCACACACCTCACACATCTATGTTGAGTTCTTTGTCACATGACAATCTATATAGTCAAAAGAGTTTTAGAATCATACTGAATTCATTTGATCTGCTAGTCGTGTATTGATTAAATGCAAATATTGATCCAACTCTCTTCCTCTATTTAATCACACTAAGTAGTCTTGATCGTCCGGACCTTTGCTTCTAGAAACTTTCCCTAACTGGACCTCTTGACACTAGTTGAAGCCCCCTGGTACAGTGTCACCCTGAGGGGCTGCAGAATGATCAAACATACATACAATATCCAGATTGTAGCCAAGAGAAGCATTCATATATGTGTTTGATAATCCTGTTCTGGCCCGTTTTGTACCAGATGTGGTGACTCTTAAAGTCATATATACACATACATGTATAAAGAAAACAACCACAGCTTTCGTTGTAGCTCTTTCATGGCCGGACCGAGACAACCTGTCTTCCTCATGTACTGAGCTGCCGCCACCATTACATTACATTACATTACATGGCTCTTGTTTTACACTACGAGCAAGGTGCAACATCCATGTCCATTTAAACACTAAAGTCTCTTGTTATTGGACACAACGGGCCGAGCGGAGCCAGGGACCAAACAGCCCATTGCAGGGGGACCTGATGTACCTGTGATCTACAGTCATACACAAGAGATACACCTGTTAGAGGTTAGAGACCTATTCCAGGCCAAGGACCCCCAAACTGATGGCCAGATGGAGCAGGGACCCCCTATTCTACGGAGTTTGGTCCGTCATCTTTTATTTTTGAGCTTGGCTCTTGCATGAGCATGAATGGATCTGATTGGCTGGTGCCTGTGATGTTGTATCAGCATGAATGGATCTGATTGGCTGGTGCCTGTGATGTCGTATTAGCATGAATGGATCTGATTGGCTGGTGCCTGTGCTGTCGTATTAGCATGAATGGATCTGATTGGCTGGTGCCTGTGATGTCGTATTAGCATGAATGGATCTGATTGGCTGGTGCCTGTGACGTCGTATCAGCATGAATGGATATGATTGGCTGGTGCCTGTGATGTCGTATTAGCATGAATGGATCTGATTGGCTGGTGCCTGTGATGTCGTATTAGCATGAATGGATCTGATTGGCTGGTGCCTGTGCTGTCGTATTAGCATGAATGGATCTGATTGGCTGGTGCCTGTGATGTCGTATTAGCATGAATGGATCTGATTGGCTGGTGCCTGTGATGTCGTATTAGCATGAATGGATCTGATTGGCTGGTGCCTGTGATGTCGTATCAGCATGAATGGATCTGATTGGCTGGTGCCTGTGATGTCGTATCAGCATGAATGGATCTGATTGGCTGGTGCCTGTGATGTCGTATTAGCATGAATGGATCTGATTGGCTGGTGCCTGTGCTGTCGTATTAGCATTAATGGATCTGATTGGCTGGTGCCTGTGATGTCGTATTAGCATGAATGGATCTGATTGGCTGGTGCCTGTGTCGTATCAGCATGAATGGATATGATTGGCTGGTGCCTGTGATGTCGTATTAGCATGAATGGATCTGATTGGCTGGTGCCTGTGATGTCGTATTAGCATGAATGGATCTGATTGGCTGGTGCCTGTGCTGTCGTATTAGCATGAATGGATCTGATTGGCTGGTGCCTGTGATGTCGTATTAGCATGAATGGATCTGATTGGCTGGTGCCTGTGATGTCGTATCAGCATGAATGGATATGATTGGCTGGTGCCTGTGATGTCGTATCAGCATGAATGGATCTGAATGGCTGGTGCCTGTGATGTCGTATTAGCATGAATGGATCTGATTGGCTGGTGCCTGTGATGTCGTATCAGCATGAATGGATCTGATTGGCTGGTGCTGTGAGTGAACCGGTGTCCAGCTTGAGTGCTGCTGTGGGACTGAAAGATAACGTCTTGCATTAATTTATCCGTTTGCTACAATATGTTGGATGCATGTTAATGTGTATTTAAAGACAATAAATGCAAATTTGATTCTGAAGACTTTTGAATTTGTGGGGAAAAAAATGGTTGAAAAAAAGACAAATAGTCTTATCAACCAAAAATGTTGCAACCTCCCCTGCAGAACCTCCACGGACCCCCTGTTGAAGACCCCCGTGTTGGACTACAGGAGGAGGGCCCATCGGTCACAGTCCTGAACACTGCCTCCGCTGTGGGCGACCATCCCCCAGAGTGGACCTGCAGGAAAGAGACCCAGGAGAGGATGTACTTCCTGCTCCGCTCAGGAATGCCGTGTGTGGACACACTCTACAGTGTGTCTGCTCCAGGTCCTTCTAAGTCTCTCTCTCTCTCTTAGTCCTGAAGGATCTAAGCCAGTTGTCTTTGTATGAGAACAGTGTCCGCTTCTTTCGTTCAGCGCACGTAAACAAACACACACACACAAACAATCACCTTCCTACAAGCTGCAAACCCAAAGGGCAGATTGAGGTCGGAGCGCTTGGGAGCCGCTGCAACGTGACATTCAATTCATTTTATTTTGTATAGCCCATAATAGCAAATTACAAATTTGCCTCAGAGGGCTTTACAGTCTGTACACATACAACATCCTCTGTCCCGAAACCCTCCATCGGCACAGGAAAAACTCCCCAAAAAATGAAAAAACCCTTACAAGAGGGAAAAAAGGGAAGAAGACATGAGAGGAGTGTTTGAGTGGTTTGCTGGAGGAGGGAGATGGAATTATAGTTCCAAAGACAGTGAAAAGGCATCTCTTTGATATCAATGCATCAGTTGGACAAGCTAGTTGAAAATTTCTTTTACACTTTTATAATTATTACTTTAATCAGTGCAGGAAGAACCCTGCTTCAGGGAGCTCAGTCTCAAAACGCTTGTTGACCCCTGGCTCACACTAATCAAGGTCTTCAGTACTACTGACAGTAGATAAGCCAATATAGACCCATGTAGAGGGTCTATGAAGTATTACTATGACCCATGAAGGAATTAGAGACGATGAGCAGCACTGCGCCACACGAGGAGAGCTGAGCTGTAATTACATCACTCCTCCCACGTCATTGACACTTCCACTCTGTTGTATGACCAGGTGCATGAAGTCCTTCACTGGCCTGCTCATTCAAAACAGCACAGACACAGTGAGTTTTAGTCCCATCCACAACTTTCCCATTGTGATTGACCAGCCGCCCTCTCTGCTATAGAGAAGCCTCATCAGCAGGAACAGCAGACTGACCCATTTAGCTCCCAAACGCATTCAGCAGCCGACGACACCGATATGTGCCTCAGTAGTCGGTGGAGACCAAAAGCAGAATCCCAGGTTGAGACAAAGACTCACCTTGTCCCCCCCACTCGTCCCCCAGGCTCTTTGACTTGGAGGGTCTAAAGACAGAAGGTGTCCTTATTCTACCGCCATCACACTCTGCAAGTAACCTTCAGTGGATAAGTGATAAGATGAAGCAAAACATGTGTCTCTCAAAAGTGTCATTGGAATAAAAGGGAAGAAATGGCGGCAGAAATAGTCCCTCACCAGCCTCATTTCACACACATCATTCTTTTCAGCCTCTCCTCTGAGAGCTGCAGGCAGGGGGGGGTTGTGTGTTGGGGGGGATTTGTGGACTCGGCTGGGTTTGCTGAGGCTACAAGTGTGAACCTGCCGTCCATTCAACAGATAAGGAGTCCTGCTTCAGGTAATTGCTGGCAACCTGTCAAATAGTGGGGAAATAATTACGGTGGCAGTGGTGCGCTTCGTCTCCGCTCTGCTCCACCTGTGTGTGTGTGTGTCTCACTAATCCTCTCCTCTTACACAATCTGATGAAAAAAGAGATGCTCAAACTCTCTCACATCGTGCTGAATGACTCACATTCATGTCCAAGTTTCTGGTGTTTAGTTGGAGTGTAAATGCCCTGAAACGACGTTTAGGCCTTGTAATAATTACTTTGACTATTTTGTAAACTGCACAAGAAATGATTAAGTGAGCATTATGGACCGTGAGCTTCCGTCCTGTCTTCTCATGCTGTGTGCTTTTCTACTTTCATGTTTCATTTGTGATTCTTTTTCTAGACAAAACCTAATATTATTTAGAGGTGTTTTAATGTTGAATGCATTCCATCTGTCACGTTTATGTCACAGTCAGCGGCCATGCAACGCCGTCGACATGGATTCCCAAGCGTTGCTCTCATGAGATGGTTGCTGATATGTAAGTGCTCTTTGCACTTGTTTTCATACATGGAGAGACGAAACACTGTTTAAAGGTTGGACTGCTCATTGGTTGGTGGACTACACCTCTGGAGCTTGAGTTGCAGACCTGATAAGGACACCCCCGACCCAAACAACGCTGTCAATCACTAGGCAGCCCTGCCCTAAAGCCTACCCCGCGTTATGGCAGGTTGGACTCCAAATGGGACAATGGCTCTTTGTGTAGCTCAGCCTCTGTGGTGCATGAGAGAAAGCGATGCCAATGTGGAGGGCCAAGAGGTTCTGTCCTGGGCGGATATATTTTAAAAATCCCCCTTTCACCAGTTAGTGACATTGACGGTAGTGAGTGGACCTCATAATTCATTCGATGGTTTTAAGAGCTGGATGTTTTAAAGGAAATGGCCAGAAGAATGTTACTGTTAATTGTTAAGTGAGGATTCCAAGTCCTTCGTATGTAAATCACTTTCACCTTCTTTGGAAAGGCTTTCAAAAACCAAACAAGGCAGCGCAATTACTTTACGTTCCTGTGGCCTTCATGCGATGTGTCTATGTAGGTGTATTTTTCCTCTTAAGTCTGTAAACACGGGACACTGAAGAGCTTCAGTTGCTCTGGCTTTTGGCAAAAGGGCCGACGCCCAGAAGAAGGAAAGGGAACAACTGGCCTCCAGTTCAGCAGGTCAGAGTCCCATCAGTGCTGCGTGTGTTCCTACCAAATACACCCACTGCATCAGGAGAGACGAGGGCAAATATGGGCCTCCAATATAGATTACACTCCATGTCGGTTTGAGGTCTTGAGTTTTCCACAGCATCCCACTGTTGTCCTCAGTAGGTGAGCTCCCAAAGACAAATGTTACCTCTGTCACCCCTTTAGTAGGAACCTCGACTGACCCGACCACTTGCAGAGCCTTCACGTACCACATTTTCATTTTCGTCCCCACCTCCTACTGCCAGGACAGACCCGTCACAAGGACACATGCAGGACCTTCCTTCCCACAGCAGTAGAACAATGTACAATAAATCACCCCTCATGGCATTGCTGCCACATGTCTACAACGTTTCGTGCCAGCTCCAGTGAGGTGAGGATACAACTAGTAAACGGTCCCTCATTGTCTCGAATGACCTCTGTGATGATTAGCAGCTCAAGGCCACGTGAGATGGGTTGATTTACAGGAACCTGTGCACTGGGAGTACTGGAGGCTGTCTGCGGACACACAATGAGGGGATGCTTGAGTCTGGGCATATCCAGCCCCTCACTCTCCCTTGTCTGCACATTTCAGGTAGATCTATGACAGAATAGACACCGTGTGCATTGACATGTGTGAACACTTCGAATGCAAGCCCACAAGAGCTATGATAAGTGTCCTTATAGCAAACCATAGCAAGGCAGTGCACACACACACAGATGGATGAAACAGGACCATTGTCTTTGCTTACTTCCTAAAAGCACATCTGGAGACACATTTCCAGACCAACAATCACCAACACCAAACATCGCCTGAGGACTGAACAGCAGGAAAGTTATCTGATTACTATTCAGCGTACG
>BMAF01002777.1:0-11703 GCA_014132575.2 Gasterosteus nipponicus
TTCATGTAGTGGGAAGCACGGCATTAAGATCGCCGCGGGCTTCCCGTGCAGCGTGGAGGACATCGGGCTGGCTGTGGGGGAGAAGGTCGGGCACGGCAGCGTCAAGTCGGCCTCGCGCATGAACGGCGCCGTAGTCATCTTCCTGGACCAGGTGGAGAAGGCGCCCATGCTATGGAGACAGGCCTCACGGGAAAAGAATTGTTGGTCCAGGTGTTAACGCAACCGGCAACAAAAATTGTCCTGTCGAATGTCCCTCCACACGGACAGGTGGTGTCACCAATCAAAACGATCTTGTCTGGATGTAAGTCTCAGTTACTGAAGCACGTGGTGTCTCACCGCAGACACCTGTATATGATACTTAAGAACCGGAATGTGGAGCTCAACCTCCGTTTCCACGTTATGAATTTTTGCAACATCCTTGTCTATGAAGTGTTTCGGTTGCGGTGAGTAGGGGCACTCCTGTCCAGGGGCGCGGGATCCCTGCTCCTCCGCCTGGCCCGGGGGTGGCAGCTCCTTCCGCGGACACCTTCGCTTCTCGTCTCTTGTGCGGTTTAAATGAACGACAACAATAAACAAGTGCTGATCAAGAGTTTTGTGCAAGCAATTTAATGTTGTGATTCTTGTCGTCAAGAATCGTCAGGCTTCATTCAGTGATTGAAACTGAAGGTTCTACAGTACTGACATTGAACGCCCCGAGCGAGCTGTGCTGTAAACACAGAACTTTTCCTTGGCATAAAACAGCAAATAATCAAAGCAGTGCATCAGTGCATCTTCATTTCGTAACCCCCAAAAACTCTTTTCAATCTTCTCCAACCTCCTAGAACCCCCTAGTCCTCTTTCCCCCTCCTTCCGGGTGACTTTGTCAACTACTTTACCAAGAAAATAGCTGACATACGCTCCTCTTTCTCAAACCCACCTCCTACTTCTTACGTCTCACTGACTTCACCTCTATCGCCCTCACTTTCCTCTTTCACCCCCCTGTCTCCTAATCAAATTCTTACCCTAGTAACCTCTGCCCGTCTGACCACCTGCCCTCATGACCCCATTCCATCAAATCTTGTACATCACATCTTCTACAATCTATTGCTACTGACCTTCTTCCTTTCCTCACCTGTCTCATCAACAATGCGCTGTTATCCCGCCTGGACTACTGTAACTCTGTCGTGCAGGTCTCCCTGCTACCGCCATTTGACCTCTGCAGCTCATCAACAATGCTCTGTTATCTGGCGGTTTTCCCAATTCTCTGAAGGAGGCAAGAGTTAACCCACCCCTGAAGAAACCTACCCTCAACCATTCTGAAGAAAACAACTACAGACCGGTCTCTCTTCTTTATTCCCTTATTGTCCAAAACTCTTGAAGGTGCGATCTTTAACCAACTCTCCTCATATCTCCACCATAACAACCTCCTTGACCTCAACCAGTCAGGCTTCAAGGCCATTCCACAGAGACTGCTCTCCTTGCTGTCTCACAGCAACTCCACACTGCTAGAGCCGCCTCTGTCCTCATCCTTCTGGACCTCTCTGCTGCATTTGACACAGTCAACCACCAGATCCTTATTTCCTCCCTTCAGGAACTTGGTATTTAATTTTCCTTTCCAGACTGGATAGAAGTCTTAAACAATAAAACCTAACATCTTTACAAAGTACAGCATACTGCCTGATGGGTTCATTGACCACACTCTTGTTCTGTGCAACGTTTTTATCACAAATGTGAGGTCAAAAAGTGCATACTGGCATTTTAACACATCTCTTAGGTTTTACCTCTTTGAAACAGTGGTAGAGATAAAGCAGAGATAGAGCAGCTCTGTCAGCAGTACACTCTAAATGTCACACGGGACATCACCAGATCTATGAGAGATCTGGAAATTGAACTCAGTACTCTGCAGGGCGGGAAAGCCCCAGGAATATATGGGATCCCGGTGGAGCAAGATGGGGGAGGGTCTAAAACATGATGCTACCGCTCAGTTGCAGAAGGGCAGTGATAAGGATTAAGGTGATGCACGAGGACATTGAGAGTGGTCCATTGCGACAGGGCTGCTCTATGCACTGGCCATTGAACCATTGTGGTGTAAAATCTGATCAAACATTGGAGGTCAAGTTTTGAAAGGGTTTTAAACAAGTTAATTTATCAGCTTATGCTGACGACATAGTCTTTGTTAGAAACCAGAAGGTCGTCAGCGTACTGACCACAATTCTTAAACACTTCAGGCGCAAAGGTTAACTGGGCGATGAGTGAGGCACTGGCTGTAGGGAACTAGAAGGAAGTGTCTGACCTGGAAAAAGGACTCTTTTAAATACCTTTGCGTGGATGTGGGGAATGAATGTACTGTAAAGAAGAACTGGGAGGGGGTTGTGGAGAAAATGAAGACTGGATAAGTGGAAGTGGCTGAAGTCACAGATGTCGTAGAGGCAGGACTCTGGTGGCCTCAGCTCTGTGGCATAAACTGGCCTGCATGCACTTCCCTAAAGGCCTCACACAGAAGCTACAGGACATACTCACAGATTTTTTTCTGGGACAGACTGCACTGGATCCCGCAGAGCGTATGCTTTTTACCCAAAGAGGAAAGGGGGCAGGGGGCTCATGCATATTGAGAGCAAAGTGACCACTTTCAGGTTCCAGTTTTTACAAAAGTCTCTCACAGGTCAAACGGATGTGGTATGGAGAGGGGTGACAGACTGCATTTTGAGGAAGGCAGCTGGTCTGGGATGGGACACCGCACTTTTTCAAATGGATTAACCTTTTGTAAATTGGGTGGATTATTGCCATTTTACCAGTCACTTCTTAAAGCATGGAACTGTTTTAAATGGGAGGGACCAGAACACACGCGCTGCCTACACTGGCTGCTTCTGGAACCGCTTGTGTTTGGAGCCTGGATGCGGCCTTAGGACCACTATACCAAGAAACAGGTCCCAAACCCTTGGACTTCGATATGGTGAAGGGGAAAACAATCTATATAAAATGTGTAAAAGCGCACAACAAACAAGCTGGACGTGGCGCAGGGGTAGAGAGGGTGTGCCGGGAACCGCAAGGTTGACGGTTCGACCCCCTGCTGCTCCACGTCCCACATTGAAGTGTCACTGAGCAAGACACCTAACCCCTAATTGCTCCCCAGGCAAAAATGTAAAAAAAAAAAAACAGGAAGTAATCTGGTGTCACCTGTTGGGAATCGCTAATTAGAGGGGTGTGGCCAGAGGGAGGGGGAGCTCTACCAATCACCCCATTAACGTTGCGGTTAATGCTTTTATTTCTGTTATTATTCCCAGTTTCTAAACGTTGTCCGTTCTGTGAGGAGGAATAGACCGTGTTCCACTATTATTGTATTATTGTGAGAGGCTCTGTAACCTTTTTAACACACTGCAGGATTGTTTTTTAAAGGGTTTGGTGAGACCTGATCCAGGGCCGCTTTTATCTTCCGCTACAAAAAAGCGAATGCCTCCAAATGGAAGCTGATGAGCCACTAGATTGGAAACTGTCAATCTACACAAGTAGGGCAGGAAGCCCTTCAAATCTGGGTTGTTTTTAGGTTTTTCAATAGCATGGCTAATGTCGGGATCTCTGTCCCCACCCCCTCCCCCCGAGTTGGTTGGTTGAGAAGGATAGCCACACGTTAAATCAATTAAAGTCAAAAAGTTGTATTTATTTAGAAGAGAAAAAGATTGAGATTGTGCATGAGCAATTCTCCGCAGATATCTGGCTCTAACTATTGTTTGCAAGTAGGAGGTCAAATACACAAGCACGTATTTCAGTGCTCTGTGTAAATGGGCAGTAAAAACGCTGCGTTTTTATACACCCACAACAAGGTCGTCCTCAGTGGCAGGTGTGAATTAGCACGGACAAGATGGCGCACACACGCAGCCCAACATTAGCCAGCAACACAAACACATTCTTATTAAACCGGCAGACAAAGGGGGCCAGATAGTTTCACAGGACCGTGTCATAGCTGGCTCAAGTATTACCGTAACAGGAAGAACTTAAATGATGAAACATACCCAAAAAGCATAGGGTCCTAATGAGGTGGGAAGTCAGTAAATCAGTGGTGTAAGTGTGCATGTGTGAAACATGGTGTGGTGGGTGTGTGAATGAAGACAATAGCTCTAACGCATGGAGACTGCAGCAGGATCCTCTGGATCTCCCCCTCTACTGGCAGGGGCATGGCATATATAGACCATAGGAGCTCTCACCCCACCCAGGCTCACCTATAGGGCGACAGTTAGTATGAGTAGTGGATGGTGTGTCTACCTATGTGTGGGGCATCACAACAGTCACAACTACATATTAGAAGCAGAAAGACTTAAAGAACCACACATATTATGCACCACTCACCCATTCATTACAACTAGCAACACAACATTTGATTAGAGACATTACGCATACCCTTCTTGACAACCATTACATCAACTCAACAAACAAAAACAGTACCTCGACGGTCATAGTTTCAAGTACCCGGTCATAGTTTCAGCCTCAATGAAGAATACTAACCAAAACAGAGTGAATGAGGGAGTTGACGATCTGGCTTTGATCCATCAAATTCTGAGCGTTATTTGGATCTCCTGTTTTGTACCCCTGTTGAAGACTCCTTTTTGTTCCAGACCTCGTTGCCTCCTGCCTGATCCCTGTCTGTACCTACGCCTATCTCCGTGCTCCTGGATTCCGACCTCCTGGGTCAATATCACTATGTAGTGTCTTTGGTGTCCTCATCAGATTCACTAAGTCATCATGAAAATGGAGCAGAATAATGAAAGTCTGAGGTGTTATTTTAAGGCAAGGCAAGGCAAGTTTATTTGTATAGCGCTTTTCATACACAAGGCAGACTCAAAGTGCTTCACATCATAACATTTCATACAATAAAGTGAAATAAAATGCAGGAATTAAAAGACAATTAAAAACAGCAAATAAAATTATAAATTAAAATCTTATTTAAATTGTTTAATTAAAGGCAGAGGTTAAAAGTGCAATGTAGGTCAAATTTAGCAGAAGGCGAAGCTGAACATAAAAGTTTTCAGTCTTGTTTTAAACGTGGTCAGAGTTGGGGCAAGTCTTAAATCTTCAGGAAGTTTATTCCAGCTGTTTGTTGCGTAGTAACTAAATTATGCTTTCCCATGATTTGTATTTACTCTGGGAATCACTAACAGATTGGTGTCAGAAGATCTTAGTGATCTTGAAGGCTTATGTAGTGGAAGCATATCAGTGATATACTTTGGCCCTAAACCATGTAGTGATTTATATGTGAGCAGTAGGATTTTGAAATTAATTCTCTGACATACTGGGAGCCAATGTAAGGATTTAAGAATTGGTGTAATGTGCTCACATTTTTGGTCTTTGTTAGAACTCTAGCAGCAGCGTTCTGAACAAGCTGGAGCTGCCTGACAGTTTTTTTTTGAAGACCTGCAAGGAGACCATTACAATAGTCTAGCCTACTAGTTATAAAGGCATGTACAAGTGTTTCTAAGTCTTGAGCTGACATGAGACCTCTAAGTCGTGCTACATTTTTGAGGTGGTAGTAGGCCGATTTTGTTACTGATTTGATGTGACTCTCCAAGTGTAAATCTGAATCCATAATAACCCCCAGATTTCTGGCTTTATTTGATGTTTTCAGGGACAGAGAGTGAAGGTGTTGGGTTACTTTAAACCTTTCTTTTTTAGTACCAAATACAATCTCAGTTTTGTCTTCATTTAGTTGTAGGACATTTTGACACATTCAGTCTTTGATTTGCTCGTGTAAGTACAGCGAAGAAATACAATCTGTGCATTTTGGAGGCTCACACAAGCAGGCCAGTCTGCACACTGGAGTGCTCTACACCACTGGTGAACAGGCGCCACACACCTTCTGCTCCATATCACCCTCCAGAAGACACGACCCTGTGGCCATCTGGGCCCACATTGATCCAGTTCTGAAGGTAGTGAGAGAACGACACCCTCAAGTCAGCACACTTCATTTTTTCAGCGATGGGCCTGCAACACAGTATTGACAAAAGGGAAACGCAGAGATTTGCTCCAGGTAGGCTCATGATTTAAAGCTTTGTCGCTTACCGTTTGTTGTGCACACAGTTTTGAATCCGATGCTTGGGTGCTTTCGTACACAATTTATAACACAGCTTTGGACTTAAACGTTTGCGTAATAATGTGATTTGTTATGCTTTATCCAAGGCCAAGTTGAACAGCCACAGAGGGGACAGGCTCAAGAGGAAGGTTTCCGGTGAGCAGGAGGACCGGGAGATGAAGAGACGGATGTTGGCCTCAATGGAGGAGAGCAGAAGGGACAACAAAGACTGCTTGGATCGAATGAATGACAATATGGCTGAGATAACCAGCACCATTAAAGATGGCTTTGCTCTGATGAGGGAGTTGTACCTACAGCCCTCCAGTAACTTTGCACCCCCCCAGAGCAGCAGCGCTGGGTACCAGTTTCATGGACACCCAACACCTTTAACACTGACCACACTGCAGTACAGAACACCGGCCGTCCGGCACACACCGAGTGACACTACATATGCACTTTACATTTGTACTGTATATATTTATTCCTTTGTGTGCACTTTGAGTTTTTATTGTGTGTGTATATAGTTTATTCTATTAGATGGTTATTGCATTGAGAGTTGCTGGAAGTCGTTGTCACGTCGTTCCCAGCATCGATTGTTCATCCACAATCGGTGCTGGGAACAACAACAACCTCACAGAAACCGGTGATGTAAACACCCCACTACTTGTGAACAGGTTTTTCCTATGTGTATGTGATTTATGAATGCATGTCTGTGAGTTGCACAAGTGCATGTGTGTATAAGATACTAGATTACCTAAATTTCCATCTGGATTAATAAAGTATCTATAAATTGAGGTTCACAGGCCTGCACAGTGCAGCAAATCTGGCCTTGAGGCGTTCAAAAGGATGCAGAGTGACCATGCACTGCACTTTACACTTGTTATTTTAGTTAATTAATTTGTGTGTTAAGTTTTGATACTTGATTCTTTACTTACCACTTCTCTGTCCTAAGGACAGTTATTCTGCAATTGCATTTGTACATCCAGTAAAAAAAGGTTCTAGCAGCTGTTGCAGTCATTTGTTTATTTTCAGTGGACACCGTTCAAGTCAGTTTTTGAGTGCACAAAATGAAAAACCATACAATGAAAACAGTCTTTCTTAAGGGTCAAGGTACTTTGTGAGCACTCTCCTCACTCTCTTACCCTCCATCTCATTACAGTCAGTGAGATAGTTGGAGGCTACAAGTTATGGGCACTATCTATTGTTTCCAACACAGATTGTTCATTCACAGAAATTGTGCAGAACAACGCAGGCGTAAATGACGTAGGGCAGGTCATTCATGTTGGTGTCCATAGGCCTTCGCAGTGCAGCAAATCTGGCCTTGAGGCGTCCAAAAGCACACTCTATGACCATGCGTGCCCTACACAAACATAGCCCAAAGTACTGTTCTTGCGGTGTGGAACCACCGCTTTGCTGTCAACATGGCGCTCCACTACATCCTCCAGCATCTGGACTCCCCAGGAACCTACGCCAGGATCCTGTTTGTGGACTTCAGCTCTGCCTTCAACACCATCATCCGGGCTCATCAACAGAGCCCGGACCTCCACTGACTGACTAGAACATTCCACCGGTCACTCCCCTTCACACTGCACACGTCACTTTGACTGTAATTTATCACTTTGTCACTTGTTCGCTAGTGCACTTTATGCTTAATATTTTTTAACTTTTTTAATATTTAAAATGTTTAACTTAGGTAGGCTGGGTCACCAAGAAAAATAGGTATGGCCTCCTCGTCGTCCACAATCTGCTTTTTCAGAGCAGGAATCTTGCCGGTCTTTAAATCCAAGTTCAGGTTTGAATTGGCAAAAACCTTTGCGTCGTGCACACTCCCAGGCCACTTGTGAGGATGTCACAACCAAGGGAACCCTGGAATTAGGAGGCAGGCAAGCGAGACTTGGTCCAGGTAAAAAATATGTTTCTTTATTTGTAAAAAAAATAAGGAAGTTTCCTTATACAGGTCTGATTAAAACAGATAAACAACCAAACGGAAGAAACTTATCATCATCATCATCTGACATCAACCCTCAGCTACACATGTTCCACCATCCCTCTCAGTCAATGTCCTCCACCTTTATAGCGCCGTCAATCAATGTGCACAGGTGACACTCATTATGACAATCCACACATCATCCCCTGCACAAACACTGTTTCTTACCACCGGACTCCTCGAGAATAGACTCGGGAGACAGACAGTCCTGACTCACGGGTACCGGAGAACGGAGAACGGACATTTCCTGGAACCAGCTGACTTTATAGGCGGTCTTTGTTTACAGACGCAAGTATCTCATCTGCCATCGAGCTTGCTGAGGTGAAATGCATTCTGGGATATATGTCTCTCACAAGAACAGACGAGCCTGCTTCGATGCATTAAAAATGAGTCACATCCAGGTATTATGACATTCTCGGCCAGATGCGGACTTGAGAATTGGAACAGTACTCGGGCTGTGACTGATGACGTTCATCCACGAGAACAAAAGTCCACACAAGAACACATATTGAGAAACGGCCTAGGCCTCACTGCCTGCCACCTTTAGCCTCCAGCACACCTGCAGAGCATGGCAAGCATTCAACCACATACCATCATGGGGACAAAGGTGAGTTGTCACCCACTTTGTCACACCACTTTATCACGACATCCATGAATCGGTATTTGTAGTCACACAGACGGCCTGTACATTTAAAGAATATCTACCTTCCTGTTGAGGTAGTCCATGGAGTTGGAGGATGGCTGCTTAATATCGATGTGGGTGCCGTCGACTGCTCCCAAGCACTGTGGCATTCCGTGAGCCTGATGAAGGCTCAGAACTAGATCCGTAGCCTCGGGCCCCGTATAAGGTAGCTTAATGTATTTTGGACCCAGGTGCACGACGATCGCCTTGCATGTCTGCCTGACAATGAAGGACACAGACGATCGCGATATGCCGAAGGTGTTCGCAGTTTTTTTTCTTCCCTCATCGCTTAAATAATACAGCGTAACCGCAACCTTTTTGACTGTTCCAATCGGTGCCCTCATGTTGGTCGATTGCGATTCGATATACGGGCAAAGTTCTTCGCTCAGGGCGAAGAGAGATGCTCTGGACATCCGGAAGTTCTCCATCCATTCATTGTCCACGACAATGCCATTGAGAAAGTTGTCCCACCAGCGGCTGGTTCTCCCAGGTCTTACCCAAAACTTTCTTCTGGTTGCCCTTCTGGTTTCTCTCTGCGGTTCACTTAAAAACAGCGTTCACCCTTGTTTGCTCCTCTACAACGAAGGTAAAGAACTGACGATATTCCCGTAGTACGCATTGTAGACTTGTTAGCACATTCAGCAGGCACATTATCCTTGCGTTCGCCATTGTTGTCAGGAAGTGACGTATTGGGATTAATAAGGGTGGGGGCGTGAGGTTGCATGCAATCACGTGGGGCAATCCGATTAGGTATACGGATAGCGTGCAGACGAACACCAACAGCAATCGGATTTCGAGTTTACTCACTTTGGACCCCCGATTTGAGGGAGTGCGGATACAGTGTGTTTGTCTGCACGATACACTGAAAAAAGGGGGAAATGGGGGTTGTTCACTTTACAAATGAACAGTTTGTATACGTAACACAATTGATTTATGTTCCTCCTCTAAACATATGTAAATCGTGTAGAATTCCTGTAATCTTCAGGGATGTTTAATTTTTAAGTTTCAGTCATGTTATAAAGAAAGGACGTTGTTATGTTTCGTCTGGAAACTCCGCCCATTAGGAGCAGGTTTTTGAGGGAAAACTTTGTGCGCCATTTTTTCAATCCAGTCGGAGGAATTCATCCGTCTGGACCATAAAAGTCTGGACAGCTCTTCACACAGTAAAGTTAATAACCCTTTCATTTATTAGTCAAAGACAGACATAGTCGCATTAGTCGCAATTTTGACTAAGCTGAGGTTTTTATCTGCCAGTATAACATCGAGCAGGAATTAGTCAATGTCAGTCAAAGTTAGCTAACGTTACCACTCGCTACATGGATAGTCAATGGTAATGCTAATGTTGCTACTCGCTAGCGTTAGCTAACGTTATGCTAAAGATATGTTCGAGGCATTATTTTCGTCGAGCAGAGGTTTTTAAAGGACTAGCAAAAATGAGCAATGCTAAGGTTAGCTAATGTTTCTACTTGCGTTATGCTAGTGAGGGTAACTTTTATCTTAAGTGTAACTGTCATTCTTGATAGGTAATTTTAAATGTATAAGTACAGGCTTAAATTAGACCACTTGGTCAACTTCTTAATTAGCTAGGTTATCTTAAGCTAGTAGTTAAGGCAAAAGTTTACTGCAGTTTTTTTGCTGACCGTGCACAAATTTGCTCTGTGCTTATTATTTAGAACGCAGCACTTGATCAAGTCAGGAACGTGAATGTTCATGTTTTCTAAATCAAGCTGAGAAAAAAGTAACGTTAAACTGCGCGGTTATACCAGCATGGGAGTTTTTCACACGTCATTGACTTGTCACTTGTGGCCCTGTCCACACGAACACGGGTATTTTTATAACCGGACTTTTTGTACGCGGTTCGGCCTTCCGTCCACACGAAAAGTTTCAGGGCACAGAAACATTTTTGAAAACTCCGGCCAGGGTGAGCATTTTCAGAAACGCCGGTTGCAGTGTTGTCGTGTGGACAGTATAACCGGGTTTTTTGCCTTGCGACGTCAGAGTGTGCGCCGTTATCCGATGTGTTTGACGTCAGAATGTGCGCCGCTAACTGCTTTGTTGACGATTCTGTGCAATGGCGGATGTAGCCCAAATCGCGCTTTTTATAATAACCAGTTAACAGGCCTTCTAACATGTATACCAATACACGATCAGTTATATCACTATATTGAGGAACAAAGGAGTCAGAATGCAGTCTTACGCAGGGCACTGCTAATGAACACTCGTCCCGCGACATAGACCCCGCCACCGTCGCCGGTTTTGGACAAGACCCGGTCGGACCTCTGGTTGGTGGGACAACTTTGCGAACGAAGTGGTTGTTGTTGTTAGTCTAGCGGAACCGGTAATAACTTTTTGCTAGGCTAGCGAGTGGTTCTTCTGGACAATTTACCGGGATACGTCACAGATGTTTTTTCAGTCTAGTAGCAGCTAATCTGGCAATAACCTTGTATTTAACTGACCAGTTTATGCATCAATAAATGTGCCTTTTTTTAAAGAAAATGTTGTCTTTTCCTTTTTTTTATTTTCTTCTGGGAGTACACCACAATGCTTAATTTACATGTTAAAATAGCAAAATTTGGAGGGGGAGGATGCCTCAAGACCCCTACAACGGTTTAGTTGGTCACCTTTTTCAACCCTTATGAGTTTGCAGGTATGAGACATTCCTCAAACGTCCTCATCTCAATAAGTCCATATATAGGAGGGCATTACTCTGATTAGAGCAATTCTTACCATGTCCGTGTTCTGATAACTGTTCAGTAATTATTTTCAACATTTTCTGTGTTGGAATTAAAACTTGATGTGCTGCTTGAGATTTACATTGGCAAGAAAAATGTATCTAAAATCAAGTTTATTTATTAAATAGTTTTTAAATACTATGATGTAGTGAAGAGTATTATTCAAATTCCTTTTCATAATTGTTATTTTTATTTTTGACAGCAAATAAGCTGTGTCACAATCCATAGGATGCTTAGCACATGCAACTGAACGAAGGCATTT
>BMAF01002778.1:0-12576 GCA_014132575.2 Gasterosteus nipponicus
GCCGGGCACTCTGATGTGTCCCATGGTGGACGGACCCAACCCATTTATTCCGTAATAGTGCAATTCTGTCTGGCACTGCAGCATATTTTCTATTTACTGACCGTTATTCGCTCTTATTACATGAATAACAAAGCCGAAAATATGAAAGGAGGGGCTTAAAAAGGTCAATGTCACCGGATGAAAAAACAAAAGTGAGCTAAAACTAATAAACTAACTTAGTTTGTAAAAACAAAATGAATAAATAAAATAAACAACACTTCCCCTCCACTGGTGGGACCAGTGACAGAATACTCAAAATCTCTCCGAGAAAACCTCCTTCCTTCCTCTCTCCTCCCACTGTCTCTGTGTATCTCTCCCACTGCTGTCTAATAATACCTCTGTTCAGCTCAACATAGGGGCCTTTGATAGCACCGGCTACTCCAGGCTACAATTTGTCAGCCATGACGTCAATGCATCAAACATATAGGGCTGTGTGTAGAAGAGAACCTTACTGTGGGTGGGTTAGCTGGGCCTGCTTCACCCATGACCTTTAGCTTCCCTTGGTTTTAGAGTACAGTGAATAGAGTCGGAAAAAAAACCAAAGCTATGAATGCTGGAAAGGTGAGGAGAGGGTGCACATTAAAAAAAAAACATTGAACGATGAAATGACTGGCAGCATTTGTTCCCAAACAAAACATGGAGAATCAATGTAAAACATCGTAATTAAAGTTCAAAAACCATACATTTACGGAAACTTTTATTAAATCACTGTTACATCACTGATTGGTTGAGGCCAGATGCGCAACATTTCATTATTACATTACATTACATGTAATTTAGCTGACGCTTTTTATCCAAGGCAACTAGGTGCATTTCAACCATAAGAATACAAACTCAGAAGAACAAGACACAAGAAATTGCAATTTCATCAAATAACCCAATTTACATCTTCAAAAGCAGTGCAGCATTGTACTGGACTGCATTATGTTTGATGTAATGAATAAGGATTTATCTTAAAAATACAAAAAATTATTACTATGGATAAGGAATCTTTATATTACGTGCAAATATATTTAATTACAGATCATTGTTGTTATTAAATACATAAAATAAATTTGTATGTTATTTAAGGATGCAGTAAAGATACTGTATCAATAAGACAAAAATCAATAACCTTTTCATATATACATATATATATATATATATATATATATATACATATATATATGTGTGTTAATGTCTCTGGGAAATATTTCTTGACAACCTCACGATATTTGCTCATGCTTTGATTCTTTCATCTTTTGGTTGCTGCCAGATGTCCTGCAAAAGTTTGAGCCAATGGAAATTGTGGTCAATCTGCATAATGTGGCCTGATTTGGCAGGATATGAGACCCAATGGCAGGCATTGAGTATAACTGTACAGACATCGCTGTCTGGTCTCGATGAGGATCGTCGGTGGACATGATCCTCTCCCTGCACTGGTAGGGTATATTTCAAGATAATTGAAGGTGAACCTTCTGCATCTTTATCTTTTATTGGTGCAAAGGAGCAGTATATAAACATATACACACTCTTCAGACTTGACTAAAAGACTAACAAATTGTAGCATTTAAATTGTACTTATAATGCTACTTATCTATAGCAAATTGTAAATTGGCTTATTTGATGAAATTGCACTTTCTTGTTTCTTGCTCTTCTGAGTTTGTATCCTCATGGTTGAATGCACTTATTGTAAATCCCTTTGGATAAAAGCTAGCTAAATGACATGTAATGTAATGTAATATACGATGGTAGACACATGATTTATAGAAATACTAGAGAAAGGTTTATATATACCATGATCTTTACATTTAATCTGAGGAAACCAGTCACGACGCGGTGGCGGAAGCAGGACTTAATCTCTTCAATCAGAGAATCGGCTGTTCAATCCCCTGCCCCACTAGTGCCCATGTCGATGTGTCCTTGGGCTAGACACTTAACCACAAATGAGTCCCACAGCTATGACTGTGTGTGAATTTTAATTACTTATGGGCAGGTGGAACTGTGTCTGGTAGCTACTATCATCAGTGAAAATCGATAATTTGTAGTGTCACAGTTAGTATTGACCAAAGGTGCAAGAACCATATCATCAACCCTCTTGATGAGGTAACCTCAAAGACCACCAATGTTGGTCACGGAGTCCCGCCAAGTTTCTGTACTGACCGATTTTATTTACCTCTATATGCTTCCTTTGGGCGATCTTATCAGGAAACACCGCATAAACTTCCATTCTTATGCAGACGATACTCAACCGTATTCGTCGATCAAGCCAGAAGAGACGGACCAGCTAGTTAGACTTCAAGAATGTCATCAAAACTTGATGACCAGCAACTTCCTGATGCTAAACGGAAGTTATCCTGATAGGCCCAGAGCGCCTTCAAGCCAGCTGTCACGTGATACAGTTTTTATGGATGGAATTGCTCTGGTACCAGCAGCACCACAGGAATCTGGGAGTTCTCTTCGACCAGTGATATGACCGCCAACTCAGCATATAAAGAAGACTTCAATGACTGCCTATTTTCATCTACGCAACATTTCAAAATCAGGATCTTCCTTTTCTCAAAGTGATGCAGAAACATTAGTTCATGCGCTTGTCACTTCCAGATTGACTATTATAATTTTTTGTTATCGGGCTGCTCTTGTAAATTTCTTTAAGCCTCTCCAGTTGATTCAGAATGCTGCAGCACGGTATTAACAAGAACTAAGAAAAGGGATCATATCACCTCTGTATTAACTTCTCTGCACTGGCTCCCTGTTAAATCAAGAATAGATTTTAGGTACTTCTCCTCACCTACAAGGCACTTGCTGGTGAGGCAATCGTTGTATCTTAAAAAGAGCTTGTAACACCTTATTGCCCTCACAAGGCAGCTGTGCTCCATAGATGCTGGGTTACTTGTTGCTCCTATGGTTTTAAAAGTAGGCAGCCAGAGCCTTCAGTTCACGCTCCTCTTTTGTGGGAACCAGGTTCCACTTTCAGTCCGGGGCAGATTCGGTCAGCTATTTTAAAGTAAAACTTAAAACTTCCCTCTTTGATTCTGCCTATAGTTAGGGCTGGCTCAGGTTAGCTTAGACCAGCCCTTAGTTGCTGCTATAGGCTTAGACTGCCGGGGACTGCTTAGACACACCAAGCTCCTCTCACGCTCTTGTTCTACCATAATTCCTGCTTTATTAATGCACATGACTAATTCAGCTTCTTTCCGGGAGTTTTTTTGTGCTTTCTCCCTAGCAGGTCTCCTCGTAGATCGCAGTTCCTTCTGGACCCTGGTCCTGACACCTGCCGTGGCCCTGCTGACGCCTGCTGCTTCCATCATCATCATTATAATTATTTTAGATATTAATCATATTACTGTATCAGAAACCATACCCTCTCCTAAAAGTCTCCTGTGCTCTCCCTTCCCACAGGCTTCTGTAGATGGTGGTTCTATCTGATGGTGGTTCTATCTGATGGTGGTTGCCCCTGCAGTGGTACTGCTGTGCGCCTGGCTTACTACTCACAATTACTTATTGTGACAGAATCATTTCTGTCATAGGAATTGCATGTATTATACATTGTTCATTCTGTACACATGGCATCCATTGTAGTCCATTCCGGGAGTGGGATCCCTCCTCTGACGTTCTCCCTAAGGTTTCTTCCTTTTTCCTCTTGTAAGGTTTTTTCATTTTTTGGGGAGTTGTTCCTGTGCCGATGGTAGGTTTCGGGACAGATGATGTTGTATGTGTACAGACTGTAAAGCCCTCTGAGGCAAATTTGTAATTTGTGATTTTGGGCTATACAAAATAAAATGAATTGAATTGAATTGAATTGAATTGATGCAGAAAACTGTTTTTAGTAGTTTAGCTTTGTAAGTCACAGAAGCATTTTCCTGAGCACTCACATTAACTGTTGATCACTAGCAGGTTTCATTAATCACACCAAGGAATTAGAGCCACTGGGTGTTCCCATGTACTTTAGCCAAGCCCTGCTCAAAAGGCTTGATGGGGCCTGACTGAGTGGACGAGCCTTCCAGTCAATTTAAAGACTACTAGTCAGAACTTGAATCACATGGACAGCTACCGTGCACTCCAGTCAGCTTGCTGCCCCCTGAACCAGATGTGAGATTGTTGGGAAAACTTAGTAGTTCGCCAATATTGCTTTGGAACGCCATAGTTCAGACCTCAAAGAAGACTGAAGACCTAATACAGGGAGACCTACAAAGAGAAATTGGTCCTTGTATATTTAATATAATTCTGCGCAAAAGGACCAAACGCAACAGTTTACAATCAAGCAACTGCCCAGGAATTGTAGTGAGGGCATACTTACCAGGGTTTTTATATGTAGACAGTCAATTAATCAATACAGGCATGTACAGAGAGGGGTTTGGCACTCTGGGGGACTCCAAGTCTAAAGGGATTTTGGGAAGTTGAATGCACACTCTTAGCTTGTGGAAAAAATGGAACTAAGACAGTTCGTTATTCACAAACAATAGTTACAATATGCCTATTTGGCAGAAATCATCACTTACACTTTTCACTTTCATTTGTCACTTTTTCTTTGCTGGTGCACTTTATTTTTTATTTTTAAACATGTTTAACTTTTAACTTTTATTCCTTTATTTTTAAACTAACCCATAGCCTTATATTTCATTTTATTCCCATGAGTGGAACCCAGGACCTTTCTTTGCTGTTAGGCTGACAGTGGTAACCACCACACCACCGTGCTGCAGAGTCTTCAAATAAAAATCCACAATAATTCCTATTGTGCTGGTGACCAGTGCTGTAACATGAAAGGTAGACATATTACAAAAGACATATCTTTGCTCTCTATACATTCACTGTGAATTCCCTAAATACAGATCCTCATTTTATTATAAGCATTTCCTAGAATATACAAGTAATAGACAGCTGATATATTCTTGAAAAAAAGTGTAGTTCAAATATGGTGTGTTCTTGACCAATTGTATTATCATTTCCATGAAATAGCTTATTACTTAATATGCTTTGTCTCACGTTACACACAAAGTCTTTCATTACACACACGCTACACACTACACTCAGGTTACTTCCTCGGCAACCGCACAGTTACTAAGAGACTGATTGCAAGGAGGCTGTGTTTCTATGGTAACGCTAGTGGCTGAGTCATCTTCACCGCAGTGCTTGCTCTCACTAGTGAACATGTGTTTATCTGCTATTTGTGTATTGCTGTTCATTCACTTGGTTTGGAACATGATTCGAATCCTTAATCCCAAGTAATGGCACATGTCTTCAAAAGGTGTGTCAAACATTGAGGTCTAGTAATACCCCCAAAACCTAATTCAGGCAAGGAAGGGTTATTAATATAGCACATTTCAGCACAAAGGCAATCTCTTTAAAATAAAGCATCATACATTCTTGGTCATTACCTTACTCGGATGACATTCATTGATTGTCCGTTAGTAAGCAAGGATCGCTAGTTAGCACTACTGTGTTTTCCGTTATCTCCCAAACTCAACGTGCGCTGCCTTGGCGATCGACCCATTGGTACCCCTGCTGTAGTATGTCCCCTAATATCAGTTATATAATATAAATGTTGAATGTTTGTAATGATTTTGTACTGTTCAGCTGAGGGTCTTGTATGTTGTGCACGTTTAAAAAAGAAATTTGTGATTTGGGGTTGTGCAGATGAATTAACCACCCATAGTGGGGGAGGAGAGACGCCGAAGTCTCCAGGCATGACGGACAAGGTCTAATCACAGGAGCTTGCACAGGCACACTGGCCGCACCCTCGCAGGCATCCTAAAGAAATGCTTGTAAAGTAACTTTATGTAAGATATAAAGTGAGAGATATGTTCTTTCAGGCAAGGTGTAAGCGTGCACATGGTGTTTTTGTGGGACAGTTGTGTCTTCATGAGAGACTGATCATTATTATTACTACCTAAGAGGTGACTGTGTGACATAATGTGAAATACGCACATCTAAACACACGCACAATTTTCAAGGCGGTTGAGGTAGAAGCTGCAAAGGAGTGGAAGCCCTCCCCCACCATCCGTTACGGGAGTGTTCCTCTATCTCGATTAGGAAATCCCTGCATTATTAATACTATAGCGTGTGCCCTATGGTGGCTAAATTCTGGATTTTTACAAGCTTTGCACTTGACATTTTATGCCTGCATTTGTTCAGACACATAATGTGTGCAAATTGTTTCCATGTCTACTTGAATTCATGAAAATGTGTTGTGTGTGTGGGTCTGTGTGCGTGCTTTGTACATTATTGTTCAATGCTCTCTGTGTTGTGCTTGCATGCATGCTAGCCACGGCTGCTTTGTGTGTGTGTGTCTCTTTGTGCCTTTAGGGTGGGAGGCTGAACAGGAGGGAGGATTCTATAATAGACAGCTCTCCAGCTCCTGTGGACTCGGAGAGAGAGACAGACAGAAAGGAGAAAGAGGTAGTCAGAGGAGGCTGTGCTATACTTGCCATGAAGGTACAGAACAAACAGGAGGAGCAGCAGTGAGCTCTGCCGTCACTTCCTTATCCAAGTGATGCCCATAACGAGAGCAGCCCCGTTGTTACATCGATTCAGCCTTTCAAATAAATCTTGTGACTACTTAATTTCTTTTTGGGGTATTGGGGTAATTGCTGTTAGCTGTTTGATAAAGAGTGATTTCGTTTTGCTTCCCGATGGCTTTATGAGTTAAAATGATGGTTTACAGTTCATTTAGTCTTAAATCCAATCATTTCCTTCACAGCTTTTCGTCTGCTGATAAATGTGTCTTAATCCTCATGTTACAATGGTACCAAGAGCCTTTTCACAATGCTAACCTCATGTTACAATATTACTATATTATAGTGGTGAAATTGGAGGTGGTTAAACTATGAATGTGATCAAAGAGAACCATGACGCTGCGTGAGGATAATTACCCATGCATCCTTAATTGCTGAAAGAATTTATATTTTAAATTGTATTAGTCTTATTTAGATGGAACCTGTAAGGCCGTACTTGAAAGCATCGCTTTTGAAAAAAAAATGTTAATAGCCTTCGCCCCTTTCTAAACGTTAAAAACATCAATTGCTCTTCTACAGTCCTACTTTGTACTTGAGGCCTTCTGGGGGCATTGTGGGAGTGGGAGCGATTGATGGCCTCTTTCAAAAATCCTCTGATAGCCATGGCTAATTAATCCATTCGCTAGTCCAACCTGCATGTGTTTACATACTTCCTGGATCCTGATCGGTGGAGCAGCCGCAGACTAAATGCCATAATACCAGTATGTATATGTATAACAATATAAAACCTATGAACTTATGTCTTAAGACTCAACAGTCTTCAGTGTTTTAAAATGTATTTATTTTGCATTATTCCAACAGCAGAATAAAAAATCTCCGGTAATTTAGAGGAGCATAAACACGATTTCCAAATACCCAGAGGTTCGCTTACTGTTCTTCATTATTACATTGTATCTTGTTGTAATGTTAACTATAAGTTGTTGTGAAAACAATGAACCTTTTCACAATGCTAATCACATGTTACAATGAACCTTTTGCAATGCTAACCACATGTTACAATGAACCTTTTCACAATGATAATCACATGTTACAATGTGAAAATGAACCATTTCAATGATAACCACATGTTACAATGTTACAATGAACTTTTTCGCAATGCTAATCACGTTACAATGAACCTTTTCAATGATAATCACATGTTACAATGAACCTTTTCGCAATGCTAATCACATGTTATAATGAACCTTTTCAATGATAATCACATGTTACAATAAACCTTTTCACAATGCTAATCACATGTTACAATGGTACAATGAACCTTTTCGCAATGCTAATCACATGTTACAATGAACCTTTTCACAATGATAATCACATGTTACAATGTGAAAATGAACCGTTTCAATGCTTATCACATGTTACAATGTTACAATGAACCTTTTCGCAATGCTAATCACATGTTACAATGAACCTTTTCAATGCTAATCACATGTTACAATGTTACAATGAACCTTTTCACAATGCTAATCACATGTTACAATGAACCTTTTCACAATGCTAATCACATGTTACAATGTTACAATGAACCTTTTCACAATGCTATTCACATGTTACAATGAACCTTTTCACAATGCTAATCACATGTTACAATGTTACAATGAACCTTTTTGCAATGCTAATCATATGTTACAATGAACTTTTTCGCAATGCTAACCACATGTTACAATGAACTTTTTCACAATGCTAATCACATGTTACAATGTTACAATGAACCTTTTTGCAATGCTAATCATATGTTACAATGAACTTTTTCGCAATGCTAACCACATGTTACAATGAACTTTTTCACAATGATAATCACATGTTGCAATGTTAAAATGAACCTTTTCAATGATAATCGCATGTTACAATGTTACAATGAACCTTTTCACTATGATAATCACATGTTACAATGCACCTTTTCACTATGATAATCACATGTTACAATGAACCTTTTCACAATGCTAATCACATGTTACAGTGAACTTTTTCACAATGATAATCACATGTTGCAATGTTAAAATGAACCCTTTCAATGATAATCACATGTTACAATGTTACAATGAACCTTTTCACTATGATAATCACATGTTTCAATGAACCTTTTCACTATGATAATCACATGTTACAATGTTACAATGAACCTTTTCACAATGATAATCACATGTTACAATTAACCTTTTCGAAATGCTAATCACATGTTAAAATGAACCTTTTCACAATGATAATCTCAGTTAACAATATCACCCTAATGTTACAATGTTGACTTTGACCATTACATAACCCTTAGCCTCTTGTTAGGGTGGAAACTGTGACTGTTTCACAACACAAACCATACTCTCAGTAGCTTATTATAAATCATTATCAGAATTAAAACCAAGTCAATTAGTTTAATTCATTTGAAAACATTTTTGTGTCTATTAATATAATCTGTTTTTTGAAATTGTGATGGTTTTATACTAAAATTGGATCTTTTGAAATGTTTGCCAGTGAGGCGCTGGAGGATCTTCGGGCGTGCTTTGACTGCACAGACTGGGATGGTTTCAGGACTGCTACTGACAGTCTGGATGAGTTCACAGAGGCTGTAACTTCCTACATCGGCTTCTGTGAGGACAGCTGTGTACCATCATGCACCAGGGTGAGTTACAACAACGACAAACCCTGGTTCACAGCGGAACTCAGAACACTTCGCCTGCAGAAGGATCAGGCATTTAGGAGCGGCGACAAAGACTTGTACACAGAGGCAAAATACAAGTTTAGCAAGGCGGTGAGAGACGCTAAACGACTGTACTCTGAGAAACTCCAACAACAGTTCTCAGCAAGTGACTCTGCTTCGGTTTGAGAGGCCCCAAACACCTCACCAACTACAAGCCAAAACCCCCACTCCATGAATGACCTCCGCCTGGCAGACGAGCTCAATGAGTTCTACTGCAGATTTGAAAGACAATGTCCTGTTCCCATCCCCCCACAGCTCCACCAACCTGCCGCAGTCCCCCTCCCCTCCCTCCCCCCCAGCCCATCAGGTGCTCACGCCTCTTCATCATTATCACCTTCCTCCCCCACCAGCAACGACCCTCTCTATTCTGGAGAGAGACGTTAACCGGCTCTTTAGAAGACTAAATCCCCGTAAGGCAGCCGGTCCGACTCCGTTTCCCTCACTCCCTGAAGCATTGTGCTGACCAGCTGTCTCCGGTGTTCACTGACATCTTCAACACCTCCCTGAAGACATGCCACGTACCAGCCTGCTTCAAGGCCTCCACCATCATCCCTGTCCCCAAGAAGCCCAGGATCACAGGACTCAATGACTACAGGCCCGTCGCCCTGACCTCTGTAGTCATGAAGTCTTTTGAACGGCTAGTCCTGTCCCACCTGAAGTCCCTCACCGACCCTCCTGACCCCCTGCAGTTCGCCCACAGAGCCAACAGGTCTGTGGACGATGCTGTCAACATGGCCTCCACTACATCCTCCAGCATCTGGACTCCCAGGAACCTCACGCCAGGATCCTGTTTGTGGACTTCAGCTCTGCTTTTAACACTATCATCCCGTCTCTGCTGCAGGACAAACTCTCCCAGCTGCACGTGCCCGACTCCACCTGCAAGTGGATCACAGACTTCCTGTCTGACAGGAAGCAGCACGTGAAGCTGGGGAAACATGTCTCAGCCTCTCGGACCATCAGCACCGGTTCCCCCCAAGGCTGCGTTCTTTCCCCTCTGCTCTTCTCCCTGTACACCAACAGCTGCACCTCCAGCCACCAGTCCGTCAAGCTCCTGAAGTTTGCGGATGACACCACCCTCATTGGACTAATCTCTGGTGGGGACGAGTCCGCCTACAGGTGGGAGTCTGACCATCTGGTGTCGTGGTGCAGCCAGAACAACCTGGAGCTCAACGCTCTAAAGACAGCGGAGATGGTTGTGGATTTCGGCATGAACAGAGCCCCAACCTCCCCATCACCCTGTGTGACTCCCCCGTCACTATTGTGGATTCCTTCCGTTTCCTGGGCTCCATCATCACCCAGGACCTCAAGTGGGAGCTGAACATCAGCTCCATCACCAAGAAGGCTCAGCAGAGGTTGTTCTTCCTGAGGCAGCTGAAGAAACTCAACCTGCCAAAGGCGATGATGGTCCACTTCTACACGGCCATCATCGAGTCCATCCTCTGCTCCTCCATCACCGTCTGGTACGCTGCAGCCACAGCCAGGACAAGGGCAGGCTGCAGCGTGTCATCCGCTTCTGCAGAGAGGGTGATCGGCTGCATCTGCCGTCCCTGGAGGACTTGTTCGCTCCAGGTCTCTGAAGCGAGCTAAAAAGATCGCGACCGACCCCTCCCACCCGGACATAAACTGTTTGTGCCCCTTCCATCTGGCAGGAGGCTGAGGTCCATCAGGACTACGACCTCCCGCCACACGAACAGTTTCTTCCGTCAGCAGTCGGCTCATCAACAGAGCCCGGTCCCCACTGCCTGACTATAACACTCCACCGGTCACTCCCTCACACTGCACATGTCACTTTTAACTGCAATTCATCACTTTGTCACTTGTCACTTTGTCTCTTGTCTGTTACTTGTTTGTTAGTGCACTTTATGCTTAATACTTTTCTTTTTAACTTTTAATATTTAAAATTTGTTTAACTTTATTCCTTGTTTTTTTACTAACCCATAGCCTTAGCCTTATTCTTACTAACCCATTGCATTAGCATTTCATTCCACTTTATTTTATTACCTGTGCACTGTTGTCTTGTCTGTCTACTGTCGCGCACTAACCGCCAAGACAAATTCCTTGTATGTTTGACATATTTTGGCCAATAAATGTTTCCTGATTCCTGATCCTGATTCCTGATTCCTGTTATGGACAGTGGCAGAAAACAGGGAGCTGTTATGTATACATGCATTTGTATATTCATGTATGCTAATAGCAATAGTGTGTGCTGCAAGGTGGATAAACGCTACAGTATCCGACATGAGAAACACCAACGGTCTTGCTGTTTGTCTCCTTCATATAATCATTATTATAATAATGTTAATAATGATATTTGTTCAAGGAGCTCATCCTTAGCGAGACATTGTATTGGGTATGACAGTGTTTGGGGTTATAATTGGGATTTTTCCCAATCAGTTTATTTTCAATAGATTTTGTTACATTTCATTTGTATTCAGCAATCAACACACAGGTTGACTAGTAGTTGTGCTTCATTCACAACAAGCACAGGTTACATAAGAAGAGCCAGCGATGCTCCAGCCGCCTCATCCTATCGCTTTAAATGAGGCAGAGCTGCGCCGCTCGGCGTGTGTGTGCGTGTGTGTGCGTGTGTGTGTGTGTGGGAAGAGACGTTACGGGGAAAGAGAGGGACACTCTGCTGTGGAGGACGACTAGGCGATCAGAAACACAGCGCGCAGGACACTCGGCTCTCTCCCGGGAACGCGTTCTCGTTCTGGACCTGGATGCTCTTCGCGTGTCTCGGATCTATCGTCTGTTCATTGTTTGTTCGTGACGTCGGGGGAGAAGCGACCGAGAAGCAGCAATAACATGGTGCTCGTTATGGATTAACGCCCGAGTGCATCTCCATCCGAGAGGTAAGGGATGCTGGGAGGGGAGAGGGCCGCGCGGGGGGGACGCGTCCGTGGGTGCAGCGGGTGATGGATGGCGGCTCGCAGCATCCACACTGCGGGCTCACCGGCTGCGGGGATGGGGGCTGGTGATGGGGGTGTTCCGGCTCTTTGTGTGCACACGGCGTCGGCCTTCGGGCAGACGGTAGCTGATCAGCCGCATCGAGCTATTAGCAAACATGATGACGTCAGCGTTTGTCAATGACGCAACATCTGTCGTTGGCCTTTCAGCAGCAGGAGGTTCCTGCCAGGTGTTGATAGTCTGGACTCCGCCCCGGTTCCCTTTAGACGCTTTAAGGATCATTGCATCGGGCAGATACCCGTTCGTTCTCATACATCTCATGTGGCTCTGAACAGTGTTTGCTGAAGTTAGTATGGACCGCCCACGGGTGGTGTTGTGGTGGGGCCTGATTCAAGATGGCCGCCCGCTGTGGTTCATTGTCACTTCTGATTGCATTATTATTGT
>BMAF01002779.1:0-51319 GCA_014132575.2 Gasterosteus nipponicus
TATACTTCGTTCAATTGCGTATTGACCTTGCCGACCCCATGGACTGAGATGGTGGAGACGATCGGCGTTAGACCCTAAATGTAAACAACAGGTCGTGATGGGAGAGACTGCTGTCGAAGTCAGACATTCCCTGCTCAAACCATTCACCTGATCGAGTGTAACATTACGTCTTTAGGAAGGGTTTCTGTTGAACAGCAGAGCTTTTCTAAAAAGTCACATGGCTGGAAACCCACAGAAATAATGTAATACTTTAAAAAATGATCCCATGGGCGCTGATCAGCCAATCAAATCTTGGCTGTCAGATAAAGCGTTAGTCTCGAGTCAATAAGTAAGGCACACAGAGAAAGTCGAACAAATGAAACCGCCATCCGTCCCGAGTACTCACGATCTGCGCCGATGAGCTGCGAGGCCTCGGCCTGCCCGCCGACTGGCAACAGGGTCAGGCCGAGGTCAAACACCACCAACTTCTGCATGGCGCCGGAAGTACTGCTCACTCAGTCGGGTTTCTCCACCAGAACCAGCTCCTGGAAGCCGTGGCTGCTGGTCTTTAAAGAAGAAGTGGGAGGGTACAGCAAGTTCACATCGGTAGAAACAAACCACTACGCCTCGTTCCCCAAACTTACATTTCTGTAGCGGACCATTTCCTCTTGTAGCTGTTTCCAGCCACCACGCCACTCGGACACGTACAGCACGCAGCTCTTGTTGCAGGTGGAAATCTGCCAAGCCGAGCTCGTCTCCTCGAAGAGGATCCTCACGCCCCCGCCTGCAGCAGAAGCCAAAGCCTGTCAGTGACAATGGAGACTGGAAACGGATGAGAAAACACTGTTGTCCTTTCTGCAGGGACATGCTGTATTTGACGAGACAATGATAAACCTCTTTGACAGCATCACGTACTGTGTTAAAGCCCATTTTAAATAATGCGAAGCAGAAACAAGGGGTGTGCTGCATCAAACTTATGTTTATGGTCATCACTTTCTATACATTGACCAGAGTGGCAGTAAAAACATCGTTTGAAGCGTGTGGCAGTTTGAAGTAGCAGTAAAAGAGCAAAAAGTTACGCCCGATCGTGCCTTCAACCACGCACTGCCACACCACGCTGTGAGCGCCGTGTCCTCGTGAGGATCCCTCTGAGTCACTGCAGCTCGGTTATGTCGACTCAACATCTGTCTAAGCAACAGTCTTTGTCTACTGACTGTGGAAGGCCTCGTCACAGTGCGGCCCGGTCAGACTGACACGTTGGTATCGGGATGGAGCCTCATGAGGTGCAGCGGGACAAACCTTCCTCGTCCACAGTCCGTACCGGCCCCCGCCGGCTGCAGGACATAGCTGTCGATCGGAGTCCGAGAAGCTGCTGGCGGTCAAACTCCCACAACGAGGCACAGGACCTGCAGGCGATGTGGAGACAGACATTGTTCTTCATTTGATTTCAACAACTATTCTCTATTCATTTCAGTTAAAAACATTTGCCTATTGATCATAGACTTGTGACGGAACGTGACAACACTGTAAAAAACAGAAAGAAAACTCCTTTACCAGAGACAAATAAACAGGGTGTGAATCCTCTCTGAAGGCAGAGAGACGGACGGACAGACAGACAGAGACAGAGACAGACGGACTCACGATGCCGTGGAGTTCTGCCACGCGGCTGCAGAGGTCCGGTCTCTGCTTCTCCAGCGCCGAGTAGAACGGGTTCTTGAGGATGTTCTCGTCGTACAGAGCCATAAGCAGCCTCAGGTCGGGTCCTGGAGAGGAAGGACGGTTCTGATCCGTTCTGAGCTCTTCAAACTATGACGTCACGACCGCCCCGTGACATGGAGACAAGTCACTGAAGACATCTTGAATAAAAAGGTTGAAAACTATCTACACGCTGCAGATTTTAAAAAATCATAAATATCTAGAAATAGATTTTTGTTCACAGATGATAAATCGAAGATGTAAACCTAGCAAAGATCAGCTTATGGAACACGTGGAGAAAACTTTTTGAACATGAATAAACACACACAGCAACAGAAACATCAACATGATAACTACAAGTGCTGAAACAATAGTAGTATTATTCTTAATGAAAAATATCTGATCTTCAAAACTCTTCATGTGATCAACTCACTTCATTGCTGCACGCGCACACACACCTCGTGACCTCACAAGGCTTAGCGCTAACCTTGTAGGTCAGCGGCGTGGAGAAATGACCCCCCCAGCCCCCCTGGGTGTGTGTGAGGGCTCGATCGGGATGAACTTTTGTTGGAATAAACAAACGAATGAAAAACGCCTTGCAGAGGTTGGTAACTAACCGAAAGAGAAAGGTTCTGGCTGTAGGATTTGGCGCCACATGAAAGCCAAGCGAAACTTGAGCCAGCGAGTAACCGAACGGATCCCGGCTCCTCCGGCGTGACGGTCGCAGAAAACACGTCACAGCATTTTAAGAAACTGCCCAATTGGGCTCATTTGAAATACTTGAAACTGGAGAACGAACATTTACAGGTTATTAAACCGTTCCCTTTTAATGGTTTTAATGGCTAACTTCTATGATAAAGTAGCCCATGGATGATAATGGGTTTACAGTTAATTACGTTGTGGAAGTTAGTTTATGGCGTTTCACCGGTGAAACTCGTCATTTTGTTTCCATGCCCTCTGGTGTTTCAGAGAAAAACGCTGTGTACAACCAGAATTTAGATCAGAGTGGACAATTTCAAGTGGATTTACAGTTGGAGGTTGTAGATTGTGCAGAAATAAATGCTGAATGAGCTTTCCCGAGTTTTTTTTTTCCAGCCCGATGACTAAAACACTGTTTTTTTGTTGCGTGTGGTTCAATATGTGGATATTAATATGGCTCATAAAAAAATAAAAGTCATTAGTGAGCTAAATGCTAAAACCACCAGAGGGTTCCCAGCCTGGAGGAGACCACCCCATCACACACATAATGAGCATAATGTAATTAACAGGAGGCAAAGCTGACCTCTGACCTCTCTCTTACTCTTAAAACAAGCACAGTGCAGCACTTCAGCCTGAATAACCTTCCAGACAAAACAAGCCTCTGCAAAGCTACAGTCGCAGCTAACGACGGGATATATTTTCAAAATAAAACCGTTATTGACAAACACTTTGCAACATCTTCCAGTGCCACTAAATAGATGTACCTGTGAGATATACAAACCGACCACTGGGACCGTCAGTAGGCGTCCAGGTTGAAGCTCCTTTTCTATTTCAGCAAATAGTTTTCAAAGCAGCGGGTTTATTTTGTCGAACCAAACCCCTTTTAAAATTCTAGCACTTTAATGTTTCTTTGTTTGACACAGGCGCAGTGCACACAATACTTCCGATTCCTTTGCCAAAATAAACTATTCTAACTGACATTAACTTATTTATTTTTTACGTTGATAAACTGAAATCGAAACGAATGCAAGTATAGGCAAGTCAAAACGTACTTTGATGTTACAATATGCAGTTCTGACAGTGAAGTTAACTATACGTTAAATGTTCCATTTTTTGACTGGAGTCTGGTAGGACGAGTCCGGCGGCTCGCGGCTTTGTGTGGTATTAGCGGTCGTCTTTAAATAACGGTTCACAAAGCTCAAGTAGCCGGTGATATTTTAGATTATACGAACCGTTCAGCAACTTCCGTACTGAAGATTGACATATTCGGCTTCTAACGTGACTCGCCATCAGAACCGGGCACCGGAAGTTTCCCAATTAGCCCGCTAGCTAACAACAAAACAATATCAACCAGCGGAGAATGTAAAGCGTAGCCTAAAGACAGCACATCTGACGTTAGCTTATTAGCGTGTTAGCATGGGCAGCTAGCATTCCATCTAAGAGAAGTAAAATATACCTGTTATTAGTTCCTCGGGTCATCCAGGCTTCAGCATGGCGGTGAAGAAACACCCACAGCGGACTGCCAGGAGCCGTCTACAGCGATCAGCTGGCTAACCAGCCGCGAAACCTCAGCCGCTGGTCCGGGTTGCCAGACTGAGAGGAAACGCGTAAAACCAGCTGTGAGAAAAGTGGTCCCGGGTTGCCAGACATCGGAAAAGAAACATGTGAAACAGGCGGAGAAAAAGGGGTCGCTTTTACCGTGAAAACTCATTTCCGCCGATGTGATGGAGAAAGAAAGATTGAGTCTTTATGATGAGATGAAAACATTTACATCAAAAAAGTATTTTTAGATTATCAGTGTTGTGATATGAGAGCGTGATATAAACGTTCTTATAAATATTATTTCAAAATAAGAGAAACTTAGACCTCTCCTCCATCTGTCCTCATCCTTCTGGACCTTTCTGCTGCATTTGACGAAGTAAACCACCAGATGCTTATCTCCTTCCTTCAGGAACTTCGGTCACTAGGTGTTACTGGAGGACACAGAAAACAAACCAGTACACTGGTTCCCATTCCCATTCTTAACTCAACTAACTCAAGTTAAGCAACAAAACCTTTATTTAAACAGGTTAGTCTTATTGAGATCTTTTCCAACGAGATCCATAAAAAACATCTGCAATACGTAAAACATACCGTGTTTAATATTTTTAACATTTAAAACAAAGAAAAGGAGGAAAAGGGATAACGAAAGTAAAAGCTCATGTTGTTTGATGTCATAAGATCGCGAGGAGGAGACAGTAGAGGAGGAGAGAGATTACTTATTTGCTCAAGTGAAAGTAAAGTTGGTGTGAGCGACGCAGAGCTGCAGTCCAGACGAGTCTCTCTGTTTCTCTCTAAAGAAACAACTGAATCCAGCAGCTTTTCATCAACAACACAACAGGATCTCTGACAAACTCTGGTGAGTACGCTGCTCTACAAAGACTAGATGTAATTAAAATGTGCTTTTAAAGAGAAATAAACACTTAAATAAACACACTAAATAATAAGAAATAAGTATCAGAGACCAACAGGGCCCGCTAAAAGCTTACTAAAAGTTAAACGTATATTATCTGATTTTATCTTATGACTTGAATCCCCTATTACGGCTTCAATCTGACATTATACAAGCTGTTACATCATCCTTTGAACCTCAAAAATATCGACTGTGGTCAAACATCAGGGATTAACATGAAACCTCAGAACTACTCGGACAGGAATTCCACTCGACCGATGTTTAGCTGAGAAACGATGTAATTATAAATGCATAATGTGCTAAAACATCTCATTCATAAAGGGCGTAGGCTCCGTGAAACAAAAAGTGTTTGTGAGAACAAAAGACGGAAACAGAAAGTACAAGTTGGACTGGTGGAGCCGGATGAGCCTCCTCTTTGCTTCTGTACACACCCACATTCAATGAATGAAGAGCAGGTCTTTGATTTTAAGAAGTTTAGCCTACTTTGAAAATGTATTTTCCTCTCGTAAGGATGTAAGACGCAGAGTAGCAGAACTATTGAAATATTTAATGTGCAATGTGACAGAAATGGAGGCGTCACTTTGTGTTTTGGGGTCTAACATTATTTCTGTTTAGATTATGATCCAAACAATAACCAGATGAGTTTGGATGTTATCACTGCGATGCTGAAGACACCACATTGGTCCATCAACAGTAGATTCATGTTCCTAGTTGATACTATTTGTTCAACTAAACATGTTACTTATTGCAGATCCAGATTTACTCAAAACATAATAAACACTTAATGATGCATTATTGTCGATTAAAACTAATCCAACATCAGTTTAGAATTGAATCTCCACATTGAACTGACTTACAGTAACTTGAAGCACATCATGCTGATGATGCCTTTTCTTCTTCTCTCCACTTCATTTAATGCACTTTCACTTTGAGCTTCTTGGAGGTTTTAATGTTGGTTATTAAAGGAGTAAACGTTTTATTTGTGTCACACTTGTTGTCCTCAGAGTGTCGATATGTCTGCTGCCAGCTGTCTGCTGACTGAAGATCAGTTCCTGTGCTCCATCTGTCTGGACGTGTTCACTCATCCAGTAACCATACCATGTGGACACAACTTCTGTAAAGCCTGCATCACTGACCACTGGAACGTTAATGCCCCGTCTAACTGTCCCAACTGTAAAAAGCTTTTCTACACCAGACCTGAGCTGCAGGTCAACACGTTCATCTGTGAGATGGCTGCTCAGTTCAGACTGTCAGCTCAACAGAAAGCCAGCAGCAGCAGCTCAGAGCAACAAGCTGCCCAACCAGGAGAAGTTCCCTGTGACGTCTGCACTGGAACCAAGGTGAAGGCCCTCAAGTCCTGCCTGGTGTGTCTGGTCTCCTACTGTGAGGCTCACCTGGAGCCTCATCTGACTACGTCAGGTCTGAAGAAACATCAGCTGATGGACCCTGTGGAGAACCTGGAAGGCAGGATGTGTACGAAGCACGATAAACTGCTGGAGCTGTTCTGTAAGACCGACCAGATGTGTGTCTGCATGCTCTGCACTGTTTTAGACCACAAGAACCATGAGTATGTTCCTCTGGGAGAAGAATATGAAGGAAAGAAGGCCGAGCTGGGGAAGACTGAGGCTGAAGTCCAGCAGATGATCCAGAAGAGACGACTGAAGATTCAGGAGATCAAACACTCAGTGGAGCTCAGTGAGGAAGCAGCAGACAGAGAGGTAGCAGAAGGTGTCCTGGTCTTCAGCGCTCTGAAGGAGTCTGTTGAGAGAAGCCAGGCGGAGCTCATCGATACCATCAGAGAGAAGCAGAGAAAGACACAGAAACAGGCTGAAGGCTTCATCAAAGAGCTGGAACAGGAGATCTCTGAGCTGAAGAAGAGAAGCACTGAGGTGGAGCAGCTCTCACACTCTGAAGACCACCTCCACCTCCTCCAGAGCTTCAGGACCCTGAACACTGCTCCACCCACCAAGGACTGGACAGGAGTCAGAGTCAGTGCACCTTCATATGAGGGGACTGTGGTGAGAGCTGTGCACCAGCTGGAGAAGAAGCTCAGTAAACAGATGAAGAAGCTGCTGGAGGTCGAGCTGAAGAGAGTCCAGCAGTCTGCAGTGGATGTGACACTTGATCCTGATACAGCACATCCTCAACTCATCCTGTCTGATGATGGAAAACAAGTTAAACTTGGAGATGTAGAGAAGAATCTCCCAGACAATCCAGAGAGATTTAATCAGTGTGCTGTTGTTTTAGGAAAGCAGAGTTTCTCTTTAGGTAGATTTTACTACGAGGTTCAGGTTAAAGGGAAGACTGAGTGGGATTTAGGAGTGGTGAGAGAGTCCATCAACAGGAAGGGAAACATCTCACCGTCTCCTCAGAATGGTTACTGGGCGATATGGTTGAGGAATGAGAATAATTACTCTGCTTTTGCTGGACCATCAGTCCGTCTCTCTCTGGAGTCCCGGCCTGAGAAGGTGGGGGTGTTTGTGGATTATGAGGAGGGTCTGGTCTCCTTTTATGACGTTGGTGCTGCAGCTCTGATCTACTCCTTTACTGGCTGCTGCTTCACTGAGAAACTCTACCCATACTTTAGTCCATGTCTTAATTATAAGGGTACAAACTCTGCTCCTCTGATCATCTCTGCTGTCAATCACACTGAGTAGAACAAAAGGTTTTAACTTAACATTTAAATAATTTGACGTCACAGCTGAAAAACCCTGAAAAGTCCAGGAGATAAATTGAACGTTGCTGTTTATAAACAGAGATGGAAGCTGTCAGACAACTGATGATCTTTTCGTGAACTGGATGCTTTATAATTGTTAATCAATGATTATGTCATAAAGAGAAATGGGCCTTGAGTTAATTTCCTGTTTGTTGATCATCTGTCCTGTGAATCACAGAGAGGAACCTTTTAATTTCTCACAGAAAGATTCTCAATCATTTCTTGAAATAAGTGAATATGTATTGCTCAGTGTTTACATTGGTGTTTTTATGATTATGATGATTAACTTTTTTTTCTCTGTTTTTCGCTGCTGCGTCACATTTGCTATTTGTTACAACAGCAGCAGCAGAGAGGACTTTAATATCTTGATGTTCAGTGTTTGCATTGATAGGACTTGATCTCAGCTAATTGTTTTATTATCTTTATGTTAATGTTGCAGCTAACACAAATTTGCTATTAACTCTTTAAAGCCCAGGCTTAAACATGTTGTATTATTCCTAAATCTGATCTGCTCAATTCCCATTGACCTCCATGTTAAAATGAACAACGTTACAGCAGAAATAAACATGTTTATATGGCAACAAAACAACCTCTGTGGTCTGAATAAATGAACAGTGAATCATTTACGCGCCTCCTCCTGTGCATTATTAAATTAAAGATGCCGACATTTGACTAAAATACCAAACTTTAGACTTAAAACGTCAAAACTCCACTTCTTATATCCAGACTACGTGGCTCTGTCATCTCTGAGACCACGTCTGTGTTGTAATCGGGCTCATGGGCTTCCTGCAGTCAACAGTAGACACATTTAGCTTCTTGTAGTTCAAACACCTGCAGAAACAAACCAAACTTGGACTTGTTTGAGTGCCGAGGTGCATCCACGTCATTTCCCCCAAACGCCCCCGGTGGAATAAGGACCCGGAGTTGAACCATCAGGTTCCAGCAGCAGTGTCTTTGTGGAAGAAGCCGTGGATCTGCTGAGCCGCAGCCTGACCCACGATGGGCTCTAGCTGGGCGGGGGCGGCGTTGCAGAGCTGCTGGATGCTGGAGAACCGCTCCAGGAGGGCCAGAGCTTTGACCCGGCCGACCCCGGGGACATGCTGCACCAGAGCCAGGACCAGCGGGTCCAACAGCCGGGACGAGGTCCTCCTCCTGAAGGGGTTCTCTCTGCCGACCCCATGGACCTGAGATGGTGGGACAGTCAGCGTTAGACCCTAGAAATGTAAACAACAGGTCGCTGATAGGAGGACTGCTGTCAGAGTCCAGACGCATTCCTGCTCAAACCCACGACTACACCTGATCAATTATTAAACATTATTACGTCTTAGGGAAGGGTTTCTATTTGTACAGCAGAGCTTTTCTAAAAGTCACATGGCTGGAAACCCACAGAAATAATGTAATACTTTAAAATGATCCCATGGGACGCTGCTCAGCCAATCAAATCTTGGCTGTCAGATAACGCGTTGCGTCTCGAGTCAGTAAGTAAGACGCACACGGAGAAAGTCGAACAAATGAAACCGCCATCCGTCCCGAGTACTCACGATCTGCGCGATGAGCTGCGAGGCCTCGGCCTGCCCGCCGACTGGCAACAGGGTCAGGCCGAGGTCAAACACCACCAACTTCTGCATGGCGCCGAAGTACTGCTCACTCAGTCGGGTTTTCTCCACCAGAACCAGCTCCTGGAAGCCGTGGCTGCTGGTCTTTAAAGAAGAAGTGGGGGAGGGTACAGCAAGTTCACATCGGTAGAAACAAACCACTACGTCTCGTTCCCCAAACTTACATTTCTGTAGCGGACCAATTTCCTCTTGTAGCTGTTTCCAGCCACCACGTCACACTCGGACACGTACAGCACGCAGCTCTTGTTGGGCAGGTGGAAATCTGCCAAGCCGAGCTCGTCCTCGAAGAGGATCCTCACGCCGCCGCCTGCAGCAGAAGCCAAAGCCTGTCAGTGACAATGGAGACTGGAAACGGATGAGAAAACACTGTTGTCCTTTCTGCAGGGACATGCTGTATTTGATGAGACAATGATAAACCTCTTTGACAGCATCACGTACCAGTTAAAGCCCATTTTAAATAATGCAAAGCAGAAACAAGGGGTGTGCTGCATCAAACTTATGTTCATGGTGAAAAGGCTCCTTAGGGAGGGCCTGCTGTTCGCAGACGAAATGAAACGGTGCAGGGTGGCAAATAATGAGGACTTTTACTGTTGATTAATCAAACTATTATCGACTTATTAGGTTTACGCATTTTAGTGAGCGTTTGCCTTTCATGCCGATACCCAATCCAAAACGTGTGCAACGCTATTTAGTCTAATTATTTAAAATATATAAAACGCCTCCTGTTGCCATATCAACAGTCACTTCTGTAAACGTTTTCTAACCCGGAAGTAAGTAGCTGTGCGATGCGTCGTGATTATAGTTATTTATACATTATTAGGCCATTTTTTATCAATGGCACGTGAGCCGATTTGAAGAGTGGCGGTATTAGAAGAATCCCAGGTATACGGTTACAGTTTTATATCATATAACTACTGGATTTGTCTGGATTTCATCAAAATTATCTTACATTTCGATCGTCGTTTCTGAATAGCATAAGTTTGTCTATCCATCCATCCATTGTCAAACCGCTTATCCTGCACACAGGGTCGCGGGGGGGGGGCATGTCTTTGGACTGTGGGAGGAAGCCGGAGAACCCGGAGAGAACCCACGCAGACACGGGGAGAACATGCAGACTCCACACAGAAAGGCCACTGGGCGGAATCGAACCCAGGACCTTCTTGCTATGAGGCGACAGTGCTGACCACCACGCCACCGTGACGCCCTCACAAGTTAGTTTAAATGGAAAAAAATAAAACACTTTTGCCAACCTGGTTGTTGTTGGCCGTTGGTATTTGGAACTTTTGTGATTCATAAATAACAAAAATAATTACCCTTTAAGCTCTGAATGAGGGGCGAGTTTCTCCATTTCTCGGTGGCAAAAACGTGTCCGTACGGAGGAACCGCATTCAGCACCGCTTTGGTCTCCATGGGGTTAAATATAAAAGGTCAAATAGTGACGCTACGATTAGATATAAAAGCACACAAACCCATGGCGCTCACGTCACAAATGCCTCGTTCTGTTGCCTGTATTGTCTCCCAAACGGCCAAATCTCTTCTTCGTCTGCAGAGCGTTAGTGTAGTTGAGGAGCACACGTTTCTAGGTTTCCCCCTGCAGGCGGACATCGGAAACACACCCTCCTCGAACTAGTTACCTAGTGCTCAAATACAGTTGAAAAGTGATGGAACGTAGAGTAAAGTTCATTCAAGGCTGGCGCGTGCTTCTGCGTCTTTACGCACCGTCGTGTCGACGCACTCGTTTCAATTCATGGTTCTAAAAGTCTTGCGTGTGTTGTAGAGCAATTCACCTCCAGAACAACAGGTGGAGTAACGTGTTTTGTTGAAGACGACCTGGAGAGTCACGTCTTTGTGTGTGCAAGTCCTTGGTTTGCAGTGATCTCCCTCCGTGAATCAGAGGCCATCCGCGCTTCCTTATAGCCCGCCAATGACGGCTTGTAGATGGTCATATTTACACATTTCTTCCGACAAAAGCTCTTCAATCTGATCTCTCGTAAAAAATCTTCGTTTTAATAATGACGGACTGTGCTATGAAAACGGAAATGTGAGACTGTAAAGGATGTAGGTAGCAAACTGTGGCATCGCCTACACCAGCGTCATGGAGGCACGGAAGACTGTATCAAAATTGATATAGACTTGCTCGTGTGTTTCTGTTACTTCTGAATAAAAATAAATAAAATGTCCCCTGTCCTGTACATCAATGTCCAAGTTCCACAAGCATATTCAGTCCCCTCTTCCTAGTTCCACATGCACTGTCCTCTGCCTGCTTAAGCCCATGCCATTTTCCTAAAGTGACAGAATAACATTATTACACAACCTGCCATATCATATGATACCACCATTTTGGGAAAATGTACACACACAGAATACATTAAACATTTTATTATGCACATATGTGATAATTTATGTACAGAAATGATTTGGTCATACATTTTTGTAATTCAGTCATTCCCAACAGCCGTAACAGACACAAAAATTCAATGCATCCATTACGTGGTTCAGATACAGCTGCCTGTGATTATACACTTGGCCAGTAGGTGGTTTCGTTTGCACATGAAGCATCCAGAAATTAACCCTTCATCCAACCAATTGGCTGAAGTGGTTATACCTTCAAATTACTATTAATTTGAAGGTATAAGTGCAATAAGAGACTGAGTGAAAGATTTTGAAGCTTTCTGATTTTTAACTTTTGTTTGTCGTCTTGGAACCACAAGTATCCGAATCGCTTTGCCGACCTTCCTCCAGCTGCCCTTCTGGGTGAGGAAGTTCCACCTGGTGGGAATCAAACCAACAACCCTGCGGGTGACCGTCTATGAGGAGAGCGCACAACTCGTGTAAGACAAGCGGTTGATCTTTGAATCACAGTAGACTAGTAATATAAATGTTTTATCTCGGTTTGTTCTGGCAAATGAAATCCTGTCGTCTTGATGCATCATTGGTTTCCTCTGCAGCGCGTCCACTAAGTGGGACGGCTCTGCGACACTCTACCTGCACCGCCTGCTGCAAGGTGAGTGACGCGACCGACATGTGTTTACATCTGGAGATTTGTTCCAGCGCTGAGCTTGAGACCGGCGTTAAAACAGATTTAAGGAGCTTCTTTAAAAGCTCTTCCTTCCATCAGCATCGACCATGGCGGAGGCTGTGATGCTCGAATCTGAGTCGGACTCTACCTCCCTTGAACTCTACCTGACCGTATGGAATGTCAAGGTGAGCTTTGACCCCACTGTGCAAGATTCACACATTTGGTTTAACAGAGCTTGATACAGACATTAATATGAGATGTTTAAGTCTTTATCTTTTAACCTAATAATGTCAACAACATCCAAAATATTTCTCATCACTGGTATTGTTACACAGAGAGCTGATTTTATCTTTGTAATCATCAGATCTGTGTGAACGACGATCTGGTGGCCAAGAAGTATGCGTATTACAGCGGCAGTCAGAACACAGTCATGTTGTCATCCAGCATCTTGAACAAAAGCGTCTGCTCGACCTCAAACAAGCCGACGCCACAAACCTCCCAACCACCTCCCGGTAAAAGACACACAGACGTCCTGTGCGCCGCGTGGAGACTCCTCCACAGTCAGATTAAACATGAGGAGTTACACTGACCCGTTACAGACAAGTGCATTTGTAATACTGGATCGTCATTACTGTCAGGATTTAGAGCCGATTACTCATTCTTGGCCCTGGAGACGGCAACAACAGAACGCCCAACAACAGTTGGATTTTGGTTCCTCCTAGAGTCCGTAGCTGTGGTCCGTTAAACGACTGCATCCACTGACGTCTGCCCTGCCGCTTGTTTTCAGCTCTTTCTCCGGGCTTTGATTCTGTGGAACATCCTGCGGCTCCCTCCACGCCTCAGGTTAGCAGCTCTGCTCACAGTCCATTCTCCGGTAAATACCGACACACACCCTGACCTCTCGCCTGCTTCAGAAACCACAACGTGAGCCACAGACCTCCGAAGGAGGCCCCGGGTCAAAGGTCACGCAGGAACAGAACCGCTCGCCCGCTGCGGAGAGGTGAGCGCAGTCCATTAGATAAGATTTGTCATAATTTAATGTATTTATTTTTTGTTGTGAGGAGACACTACGTGCAACAACATTGTTTGTTTATACACTCGTCAATTTGAACAGTCAATGACGCGTCATCAGCCAAAGTTACTATTACATCCTAATTTGCATATTTAACCATAACATTTGATAAAACCTGGAATTCAATTAATGCGCCTCTTAATGTAGTGATTATGGATGGGTATTGTTTTTTGTTTCTTTTCCGATACCGGTGCTAAACCTTTTTTAAAACAATACCAGTGCCTGAACCACAGTGAATGTAGGAGCCATACATTGGGTTTGATTATTCTTTTGTATTATTTCTTCTTTCCTTCTACATTGTTGGTATGTGCGCGTATGGTGTGACGTCATTTGTATCTATGGTAAGGGGGTGTGGTGTGTATATTAGCGTGTGTCTGTTCACCTGTGGGGCTCGGCGGGTTGTTTGGAGCATGTCTGCAGGGTGAGCATGGGTAACTAACGTTCTTTTGACCGTCACCGTTACTGGAGTAATTATTGTCACTAACGTCACTACGAAGTTTTATGCGCTGTTGATCCTCTTGACTGATGAAAGGCATCTATCAATGTAAGTGATTGGTGTGTATTCTTTCTGCTGGTGAAAGGGAGTAATAAACATCAGATGAAATAATTCAGTGCGACGCGTCTTGAGTATAATCTCCTCATGTTTTAGCCTGCTGCGGCTTTTGGATAGTTTTTGTTGTGTATAAGCCGCTACAGTGATTGTTTCACTCTGCTCAGGCACCGAAAGGAAGTTTCCTGTTTATTCGCTTTAAAAAAAAAAGATCGATATAATATCTGGCTGCGCATTACACGTCAATAACAGGACAAATTTATACAATGAGACATAACTACTTGTATAAGTCAGGCATGAAAATCCCTCACTTTCCGGCGCAGTTCGCCGTTTTGAAACCAAAACAGGTGACTTACGTGAATCGTGTAGATTCGATGAGGTTTTTTTTGGGGGGGGGTGTATGGCGGCAAATCACTGTCAAAATTCGAGAGCGCAAATCAGGTTTGTTACGAGCTGGACGCATTGCTCTCAATGTGCCAGAAATGATGGTTTAGCTGGTTGTCATCTAGGGTCCTCTACGATTACCAAAGGGGAGCGTTTGTTTTTTGACAACGTTTTATCTCATAATTTCGACTTTCCATCCCCTTTCTTTAGTGCGGAAATGGGCTTCTATAGTTGTGTGAATGCATCACTCCAGCCAATCCAAAGACGGGGTTTGTAACCAATTAGATGTAGATACCATGGCGACTGGTTCCGCCCCCTTACTGTCAGAAATAAAAACAGCGAGCGCGTAGAAAACAGCTGCGAGCGCGAGCAGAGACTAACCTCGCGAGCGAGGAAGTTCACGTCTCGCGCGAGGCGGAGATTTGCGCGCGCGCGAGGCGGAGATTTGCGCGCGCGAGGCGGAGATTTGCGCGCGCGCGAGGCGGAGATTTGCGCACGTGCATCAACCTGAGTGAATTGGGAACAGGGTGAGTGATGGTTTCAATAATTTTAATATTTTCTGGTTTATCTAAGTTAAGTTACCCAGGAGCTTTGTTGACATAGACTTAGCTAACGTTAGCTACAGCTTGATGAGTTCAGTCATTTAACACAGCAGGAGAGGACGCGACGTTGGCCAGCTAGCTAAAGCCCCGGTGGGAAATGATTAGCTAACGCGACCGTTTTTGAGGAGGTAGATTTTGAGGCGAGGGGACTGACAAAGCAGAAGGTAAAGTGGTCCACCGTTCTTTCAATAAGCAGACCTGCTAAACTGATACGCATTTTGACTTCAAAGTAGCTGGTACGATTTGTCACTCTAAACTACGCAAAAATTTGTCTAAAATTAATTTTAGACTAGTTGACCAGCACACATTATATGCAATGCAATATAATGCATGACGAGTATTTAATGACTTGTCCCATATTAGTTGTTGTCAATTCCCCCTGCACATTACCTGCACAGAAATAAGTAAATTAATAAGGGGTGTAACGATTTAACAACGATTCGATTCGAATCACGATTCATGGTTGCCGATTCGATTCATGGACGATCTGGGTTAATTTAGAACGATTCGATTCAGTGACTTGAAATCGATTCAGTAACTTTACTGGACAGTGCAGGCAAAGTTTCTGAGATCCCTGTTGTTTCTTGTGAGGAAATCAGGTTTAAATTAATTATGGATATTATAAACAAGCAAACAACAATTAATGGCAAATATATTAACCTTTTATTTGAATCAAGTGCCATTTTCAATGTAAACATTACACAATAATTACACAATGTTTGGATCAATTCACAGAACCCCGGATTTTCAACCACATTGTAGGGTCGCATGTCTTTACAGATAAACTTGTTACTGTGATGTTGAGTTTGGTGCTGGCGAGGCCTGAGGTGTCTGCAGAGCTGAGTTACCTGCTGCTGCTGCAGCGGTGACGCTGCTAGAGGTCCTGACTGTCGGCGTTGTTTAATCCCACGGCGCCTTAGTAGATGGCCGGAAAGATTCGTCGTGTTTCCGTGTCTTTTATTTGGCTTCTACATATTCTACAAACAGCGACCGACTTATTTAGAACACCTCCGTGTTTGCAAAAGCCAAAATGTTTCCACGCGCTGGATCGATAAGTTGGTTTGTAAATGTCTCGCTCGCAGTCGTCTCCTCCACGCTGTGTGTTGTTGTTGTTGTTCAGAGTTTCGCGCGGCTGCCGCTGCGTACTGATGACGTCAGACAGGCAGACTGAATCGAGTAACGTTTAACGTGTCTAAAGTGCTAAAAAAAACACACACACACACACACACACACATCCATACCGTTTTTGTACTTCAATCCAATGTGCAGTTTCCAAGTATTGATACAATCGATTATGTACCACTTCAATCGAATTGTAATTGATATATGTCGTCCGAAATGCCGATTTGCAGAGCACAGATCGATTCAGTTGGATCGCAGGAATATAAATCGATTAATCGATTCAGTGAATGAATCGTTACACCCCTAAAATGAACTAATGGCCACGACCGCAGATCGATCTCTCTCTCTCTCTCTCTCTCGCAAATGAACAACAATAAACAAATGCTAAGTGCTGATTAAGAGTTTAATGCAAGCAAAAACTCGGGATTCTTGTCCCACATATGGCTTCATTCAGTGATTGAAACTGAAAGTTTTACAGTACCGACATTGAACGCTCCAAGCGAGCTGTGCTGTAAACGCAAAACCTTTCATTGGCATGAAACAGCAAATAATCAAACTAGAGCATGAAGCTGTTGTAGCAGATCTACGTAGTCTGTTTTATTCATGCAATATACAGTCAGTACAGGCGTGCACCCACCCGCTAAGCAGCTGTTGTATTTTTTACATTTGAATAGTTGTTAAACGCATATGTAAACATTTCAGAAGTGTGTGTACAATTGTGTTAATGTACCTAACCATCTGGGGAGGTTTCATGTTGCTAAATGTCCTTGCTGCTCTCGTGTGCAGCGACTCTATGGAGGAAACCAACGCGTCTCTGGCTCTTCCGTTCAGGTGAGCATTGACCTCCGTCTGGTTCAACGCGCCTCGTGTGATCGCCTGAGGTCGACCGCACTTTCTCCGTCCATTTTTAACGTGGCTGTTTGAAACCGGTTCACAAGGTTCCTGAATCCTGGCAGCGTCCACCAGCAGGCGTTTACTTATATGCTATGGGTTGGTAGTATATTGTATATATGAACTGTCACCTACATTAGAGGACCGTGGCTCTTTTTGTACAGAACCACAGCTTTATACTCACTATTTCTGTCTCGTCACACAGAAGTCTGCCTCTAAACGACAGCGATCCTGCAACACGGCACACGAGCGTATGGCAGAGTGCGAGGTGAGGCTCTCCCACTTGATGCTAAGTAAGGAGCACCAGTCGCTCACGTCCTTTAGCTTCATCCCTGTTTCCTCAGCAGAACGAGTGAACAAGGTGTTGGGGAGAGCTGTTGGGTTGGATGCTTGGCAGATGGAGAAACGAGGTACGGTGAAATGTAATATAAATACCACCTGTTGTGCGACGGAGCTGAGCGTCTCCACGCTTCCTCTTTAAATGTTTTTGTGTGCTAGCGTCTCGAGGTCAGCAGAGAGGACGCGGAGGAACGAAGAGGAGTGGGCCTGTTCATGGTGAGCTGAGGAAGGAGTCTGGCAGTGTGAATCTCTTTATCGGGGGGTAAAAAAAAACGTGACACAAACTCCCTTCTCGATGCTGAAGACTGTTTTTGATTTGTAACTTGCTGCGTCCCGTTCAGCCTTTTGGAGTGGTTGAACCCGAAGCCCCCGATTGCCGACTCGGAGGCAGCAGACGACGTGGTACGTTTGTTTCTCTCTGCTTATCCTAAACTTCACAAACCAAAATGTATTTTCTTCATTCTCTTCATATAGCCTTGACTGAATCTCGTACATGTTCTTATGGTTGTTTGAGCTGTTTATGAATGAAATCCTGTGCATGGTTAACCAATCAGGGACATCTCCCAAACCCCTCCCAAAATTAGTATCTAACTGGTAACACGTTAAGCTCTCCTCTTGTCCTGCAATGGTTTACTAAATTCCAACGTAAAAAAATGCAAATAATTGACAAAACGTTGCTTTCCTTGTTTTATGAATGAAAGCGTGCAAACAGGTTTGTTTTAAAGCATCAAGTCTTCGTCTCACCAGCCTCCCGACTGTCCTCAATCGCTCCGGGGACAGTCATCCTGGCCTCTGCCCCTCCCAGTGAGCCTTCGGCCTGGACGTAGTCAAACACTCTCCGCTGCATCTTTTGGGAGGTAAAATGCAATTGTGATGGAACATTATCTGACCTGCAGGTTTAATTACAAAAGGGTTCGTTTTAGTTGAATAGCATCTTTCTCTCTAAAGCGTCCTGGTCTCTGGGGAGTAGAGCTTCACTCACATTGTTGAAGGTAGTGTTTATTTCAGCTGAGGCGACTCAGACTTCTAACGTTAAAAAAAATAAAAAATAAATAAATAATGCAAGTAATTGACCAAAACGTTGCTTCCCCAGAGCTGCTGGATGTGCTGCAGATGGAGCGTCGGCGATGGCAGAACTCAGCGGGGTTTATTATTTACTGTCTCGTATGTCTTGTCTCCATCTTCTCCTCCCTCACCTCAGGCACAGGGGTGAGAACATTAACACATTGATTTTAGATTGTTCCGGCAGCGCCATGATTTGATTGACTGCTGTCGTATCGTTGCTGGGGGCTTTTACTGTTGGTTCTCACCTCCAGCCCATAGTGGTGCTGCTGTGTCAAGGCTGGAAGAAAGCTCAGGTGGTGTACGGCCTGCTGGAGGACATGAAGGTGGCCCCGGTCCTCCACCCGCTCATCTTGCTGCTTGGCGTCGGCAAAAACGAGGCCAAGGCCGTCAAGATCCCCAAAGACTGTGAGTGGAGAACTGTCATCTCCGTCCACTGGTGCTCCCCCGCTAGAAATGATAAAATCCCACACAAAATGTATTGCTGATCCTCGTCGCACAGGCCTGCTCTTAGTGACCACTCCCTTCAGTCTGGTCCGTCTGCTGTCCAGCCACTGCTTCCTGTTCCTGCGTCTCTGCCACCTCGTGCTGGACGAGGCCGACCGGCTCTTCACTGTCGCCCCGGATCAGGTGACCGACTGCTCCTCGTTCTCACTCCAGTTTCTGAGCTTTTGAAACTGACTAATGCTCTCCTGAAAGATGGCGGCCATTTTGGAGCATTTCCAGAAGGAGACGGCTTCCTGTTCTCGGCAGCTCGTCGCTGTGGCAAAAAAAGTGGACCGGTCACATGGAGGGTTTGGTAGCCAATTACATGCCATATCCTTGCATTGTCGTGACCGTCCCTGAGGAAGCTGTTCTCTATGGTAACGTTCAGCAGGTCCGTGCCAATGAATCGCAGCTTTAAGTTGTAGTGCAGGCTGATGCTCAACTGTAAGTTGGTTGTGTGATGAGACGCTCTGTTTAAAGGAGCTGTCGGTCTTCCTGCAGGTCGTCCTCATGACTCTGGAGAGCAGCAAGATCTCAGTGCTGTTGGGTGCGTTGGATTTCAACCCCGTCATCGGCCAGAAGACTGTGATTGTAGCAGACTCTGCTGAGGAGGTTGAAGACGTGTGGAAGGTGAAACCTGCCACCAGCTTCCTACTCATTTCACTCTTAATGAGCCACGAGGTTGTTTCCTGCCGAGTAGAAAGAGTTGTCTTCACTGCCAGTTATTGAAGACTAAACACTTTAAGAAGTTGGTTGCTTGCACCATCAGATACATTCTCACTAGATGGACTTCAGGTAACAATGATGGCAGCCAGACAGACGTTGTATACTTATTTAAGACCTGCGGTTATGCTGTACATTCCTTTGTTTTTAAATGAGTAAATCTACAGTGAGTATGAGTCATTCTACTGTCAGATACACTGTCATTAAAATTACCAGCTTTCTTTTTTTACTTAATATCAGAGCCTTGAAATAGCAATAATAATAACTGAGGATGTTTCCAATCTTCAGGCTGTGAGCAGCAAGTCTGCATTCTGCCTCAAGACCCACGAGCGGTTAACACACAACTTTGACTTCGTCATCGAGCAGTGGGGGAAAGCCATCGGCCCCGGAACCCACGTCATTCTGGGTAAACTACACACATTAACACACACGCACACACAATGTGGGTGAAACCTTGTATTACGCCTCATGGAACAATTCTATTGGTCACCTTTTGTTTCTGGGTTTCACTAATATTTAACCTTGAGTATTACAAAGAGTTTGTGGCTACATCGTTGGCAAAACCTTAAATCTCTGCCCCATTTTAACTAGATTTTGTTAAAATATGAATAAAGAACATTTATTCTCTGAATTTTCTCCTGTGAACCCTTTGGTCACGCTGTATTTGACCTCTGCCCTCCAGTGACCACCACCCAGTGTCTGAAGTCCCTGGGAGTCAGAGACGCGTCATGCGTCGTCCACTACGACTTCCCGCTTCTCCCAAACTGTTCGGCGGCCGGCTGTCCTGTATGGCCAAGAACTTCAGAAACCTCTCGGAGCGCGTAGGAGCCGATTCCTGTGGAAGTGATCGATGCTAAAAGAAGACGTCTCAATGGGCCAGAGGACATTTGTGTTCACGCCTGTCTTTGTTCCTCCAGGGTTCCTCCGAGGACCAGCCTCGGCTCACCAGGTCGGTGCTGCTGATCTCTGAGAGGAACACCAGTCACATGGTCGGAGTTGTGGGCTACCTCGAGCGAACCGTCGCCCCCGCTGCCCCCCGAGCTTCTGTCCTTCGTTCGGGGGGTCCAGCTGGCCCAGGAGGACCATAAGGCAGACAGGCCTCTATGCAGCTACCTCAAGAGCTTCGGAGTCTGCAGGTGAGCTTTCCCACTGAAAGATGATCCGCTGACCGCTGTGTGGTTTCTCTTTCCATTTCTGTGCAGCGAGCTGATCGTTTAATCCTCACTTTGTAATCTAGACCAGAAGCTTTATTTGCATATTTTCTCATCAGAGTATGAAAACAAGGAGACCGAGTGGAAACGTTATTTTATTACGACTTCAACTGGAGGGTTTGTTTGTTATTCATGTTGTCCTGTCACATCCTCAATTCAGTTTTTTACTACAGGAAGAATTTAATCTATTTTACTTTTGAAACGGTGTTAAAGTAACGCCATACATCACACACCTTCGATTATTTTTATTTTTTTTAAATAATATTGAATGAATAAAAGACGATGAATGAAAATTCACATGTATAATTATAATCACACTTTGCTTAAATGCTATAATCAGGCATTAAAACCCCTCACCTTTCGGCGAAATTCGGGGTGTATTCATATTCAGTGAACTGCGAACAGGGTGAGTGATGGTTTTAATATTTTCTGGTATATCCAAGTTAAGTTACCCAGGAGCTTTGTTGACACAGACTTGGCTAACGTTAGCTACAGCTTGATGAATTGAGTCATTTAACACAGCAGGAGAGAACGCGACGTCGGGCAGCTAGCTAGCGCTCCGGTGGGAAATTATTAGCTAACGCTACCGCTCCCCCCGTCAACGAATGACTCGAAGAAATCTCTTGCCGATGCCCTAGAGGGGTAATATCCTTCTCACCTTGTTCACCCTTGACCTGTTTCATGCCTGTATAATGTGAGAAAGGATCTGCTCTTTGAATAAAGCTTGTAGGATCTGTGTATTCTGGTTGAATGATTCAAATAATAATTTGATTGAATAAAAGAATCCTTCTGGTTAAAAGTAAAATGTGATTTCCTGTGTTTGCGTCTGCAGAGACCGCAGCGCGTGTCCCAACCGTCACAGATTCATCCCCAAGCTGGACGAGTCGCTGCTTCCTTCCTCGGGACTCCTAGAGGTCTCTGTTCTTCTCATCTTTGATTTAAATAATTAGGCTTAGTCTTCATCTGTCCAGGATCCTGACGTGAAGGACCAGCTGGCTGTGTTCTATGTTCCCCTCGCACAGTTCTCAGTCGTCATGTTAATCCCCCAAAAACGTTTGACATAATGATGTTGAAGAAGCCACCATACCGCTGCTCACAAATGTAGAACGTTGCGTCTGATGTTGGCAGGTCTTGCCTCTCCATGTCAAGACGGCATCTGTGTTCTACGGCCGCCTGGTGGAGGAGGGCGGAGGAGGCTTCCAGAGCTTGGCGGCGGAGATGGCGGCTTTCTACGCCGACAAGAAACCCGGAGCTGAGGAGGTGCTGCAGGGCGGCCTGTACGCTGTCCAGGAGCACGAAGTCTTCCACAGGTCTGTCGTCCAAACACAAAGAACTGCAGCCGAGCTCGTTGTAACTCGAGCGCCAGTCACAGCTGCTCCGTCCGGTCCCCACCCCCTTTATTCAAGCTTTATTAACCAGGACAAACCCAAGAGATACAAAGAACATGCATACAAACAAAATCTGGACCTTGAGTCTGAAATTTGAAAAGTTTTGATCGATTGAGACCAGACTTGAAATAAAAACACCACCATATTGCATCAATGAACAAATTGTTTGTAGCCGTGCTAGCGCTACCACCGACGGGTTCTGTACAGACGCACGGACACACGGATGAGAGTAACCAGTTTTTATTGTCCAAAAAGGGGGAATGGCAGTGAGCAGGAATAAGCCCGTTGTTCGCACTCGGCTCCGCTCTGTCCAGCTTCGCTCAGCCCTCGTGTGCTGCTCCCGTGCTCCGCTCGGCTCTGCTCGGCTCACGTTCTTCCCCCGACCTGGATCCTGCTCACTGCTTTTGAAGAAGGCAATTAGTGCAGATTCCTCACACCTGCTTACTCTTCACCTACCAGCACCGTCCCCTGAACCACTCCCCCGCTCTCCCCCCTGCAGCTGAGCTAACCACGCCCCTCCACCACATACCCCCACCGCCCGACTTAGGCCGGGGAGCCATCCGGCCGAACAGACTCCCCCTCCCTCCTGAGGGCGGGAAAGGAAGTCCGCCACGACCATCTGCGCCCCCGGCCTACCTTGAAGTTAAAAGTCTGTAGAGCCAGATACCACCGAGTGATCCGGGCGTTGGCATCCTTCATGCGGTGGAGCCACTGCAGCGGGGCGTGGTCCGAACAGAGGGTGAACTGGCGTCCCAGGAGGTAATACCGCAGGGAGTCGACCGCCCACCGGATGGCCAGGCACTCTTTTTCGACCGTACTGTACCTGGCCTCTCTTTCCGACACCTTCCGGCTGATGTAGAGGACCGGGCGGTCCACCCCCTGCACCTGCTGGGACAAAACGGCCCCCAGCCCTCTGTTCGACGCATCAGCCTGCAAGACAAAAGGGAGAGAGAAGTCAGGTGTATGGAGCAATGGTTCCCCACAGAGGGCTCGTTTCACCCCCTCAACCGCCCACTGGCACCGCTCCGTCCACTGGACCGGATCTGAGGCACCTTTCCGGGTCAGGTCAGTTAAGGGGCTGGTCAGCTCCGCAAAGCCCGGGATGAACCTCCTGTAGTAGCCTGCCAGCCCCAAAAACCGCCTCACCTCTTTTTTCGTCTTGGGCCGTGGGCAGGCTGCAATGGCTGCGGTCTTGTCCACCTGTGGGCGCACCCGCCCGCCGCCCAAGTGGTACCCCAGATACCGTACCTCCCCTCCGTCCAACTGCACACTTCCCGGGTTGGCGGTGAGCCCGGCCTGCCTCAGGGACTCCAGCACCGCGCCCACCCGCCGCACATGCTCCGCCCACGTGGTGCTGTGGATGATGACGTCATCAGGTAGGCGGCAGCATACGCAGCGTGCGGACGCAGCACTCGGTCCATGAGGCGCTGGAAGGTGGCGGGGCGCCGAACAGCCCGAAGGGAGCGTGGTGGTGGTACAATCCAAGCGGAGTGGAGAACGCCGACTTTTGCCTGGACTCTGGTGACAAGGGAATCTGCCAGTAGCCCATGGTCAAATCAGTGTCGTAAAAAACTGCGCGGTGCCCAATCGGTCCAGGAGTTCGTCGACCGGGGCATCGGGTAAGCGTCAAACCGTGAGACCGCATTCACCTTGCGATAATCCACACAGAACCTTATTGAGCCATCCTTCTTGGTGACAAGAACAATGGGGCTGCACCAGGCGCTGTTGGACTCTTCTATTACCCCCATCTCCAGCATAGCGGCCAATTCTCGCTGAACCACTTTCTTCTTGTGTTCAGGTAACCTGTAGGGCCGCGTCCGCACCGTCACGCCCGGGGACGTCTCAATGTGATGCACTATGAGGTCCGTGCGACCTGGCGGGAGGAGAACACATCATTAAATTGATCTTGCAACCGGGCTATGTCCGCTTGCTGGGCTGCAGAGACGGGCGTCGGACGGGAGCCGGGTGGGATCGGTGGACTTTGGGACCTCTGGCCCCAGCTCCTCGCTCTCCGCTACTGCAGACACCAGGGACACGGACTCAGTCTCTCTCCATGCTTTAAGGAGGTTGAGGTGGTAGATCTGCGTGGCTCCCCCCCTGTCAGATCGCACCACCTCGTAGTCGACGTCCCCTACCCGCCGTGTGACCACAAAGGGCCCTTGCCACTTGGCGAGTAGTTTTGAGCTGGAAGAAGGAAGTAATACAAGCACTTTCTCTCCCGGTGTGAATTGTCTCAGCTTGGCCCCTCTGTTGTACAGCCGCTGTTGCCGTTCCTGGGCCTGGAGCAAATTCTCACGTGACAACTCACCCAGTGTGTGGAGTTTGGCTCGCAGGTCCAGGACGTACTGAATCTCGTTCTTACCGGGGCTCGGACCCTCCTCCCAGTGTTCCTTAAGCAGGTCGAGCACCCCCCGTGGTCTCCTGCCGAACAGCAGCTCGAAGGGAGAAAATCCCGTGGAGGCCTGGGGGACCTCCGGTACTGCAAACAACAGAGGGTCAAGCCATTTATCCCAATTACGTTCATCGTCGTGAATAAACTTACGAATCATGGATTTCAGTGTCTTGTTCAGCCGCTCCACCAGGCCGTCAGTCTGGGGATGGTACACACTGGTCCGAACGGACTTAACCCCCAACAATTCGTACAGTTCTCGTAGTGTGCGTGACATGAGCGAGGTGCCCTGGTCCGTCAGAATCTCTTTCGGGATTCGACTCGGGAGATGACCTGAAACAGCGCCTGCGCAACATTCTTGGCGGAGATGCTGCGCGCGGCACTGCCTCGGGATATCGGGTTGCGTAATCCACCAGAACCAACACAAAAGCGATACCCCGTGCACTCGGTGAAATGGCCCGATGAGGTCCATACCTAAGCGTTGACGGCAGCTCCATTAACGGCAGCGGACGCAACGGCGCTTTCGGGATGGCCGGCTGGTTCACCAGCTGGCACTGTGGGCAGGATGCACACCAGCGGCGCACATCCGCCCAGATGCCTGGCCAGTAAAATCGGGCCACTATCCGGTCCAGAGTTTTGTCGCTACCCAGGTGGCCCGCCATCGGGTTATAGTGAGCCACCTGGAAAACCGTTTCCCGGCGGCTTTTCGGTACCAACAACTGCGTAATTTCCTGCCCTGTCTGAGTGTCGCGACTCACTCTGTATAGCCTGTCCCTAATCAGTGAAAAGTGCGGGTATGATAATGCGGCGTCGGGGCGCACCACTTGACCATCAATTTGCATCACTTGGTCGAAGGCAAAGCGTAGAGTGTCATCACGAGACTGCTCCAGTGGAAAATCTTCCATGGAGCGTAGCTCTGGCATCGGCGGCGTCCCCATAGGAGGCCCCGCCGATTCCCCCTCCCCGTCTGCAGCGTCGGACAACCTCGCGTCACCGCCGAGCGCCGCACACACCCGCATGTCCCTACGGTCGCGAACGCACCCCGCGCACTGCCCCGCTAACCTATGAAACCCCGACCAGTCTGTCCCCAAAATCAGGGTGCGTCAGGCGGGAGCTAACGCGACCCTTACTCTATGCTTTTTACCCCAAACCTAATCTCTATCGGCACCACTGGGTAGTCGTGAATATCCCCATGCACACACTTAATACTCACCCGGGATGCCTCCACCAATGCCCCGGGTCGAACCAGTCTCTGGTGGATCATGGACTGCGTGCAGCCAGAGTCCACCATCGCCTGATGTATACCCCCCTGGATCCTTACCGGAACGCTGTACGTCGCTCCCAGACCGGGGGAGGGTGCTGGAGGCCCGGCAACCCGCACCGTTTGGCCCACCTCCATTAGCGGGCACTCCCGCCGGTAGTGTCCGGGCTGCCCGCACCTCCAACACTCCTGCCCTGGCGGTTGAGGAGCCCTCTGTAGGTCAGGGAGAGTGCCGGCCAGGCCGGGTGGATCAGTACCCCGTTGAGGGGCTAGGGCGCGCTGGGACGGAGGGGCCGAGCCGCAACAGGAAGCGGGGAACTCCGTCGTGGCGCGGGAACGGGCTGCGTCGATGCGGTCGGCCGACTGCCCTCCCCACGGCCCCCGGGTTGCACCGCCAGGTGGTCCTCGGCGAGGGTCACGGCGGCTTCCAGCGTCGCCGGCCGGTGGTAGCGGACCCAGGCAGCCGTCCGCGGCGGAAGACCCTCCAGGAACTGTTCTGTCACCACCTTCTCCACCACCACCGGCGCCCCTCCCGCGCCCTCCGGCTGCAGCCACCTGTTGGCCGCGTCTGCGAGTCGCTGGGCAAACGCGAACGGGCGGTCCCCCGGCCCCAGCCTCGCCTCTCGGAACCGCCTCCTATGGTCCTCGGGGGAGAGCCCCAGTCGGTCCATGATGGCCTTCCTCACGCTGGCGTAGACGTGCCTGGGACCGGGAGGCAGGCCCAGGGCCGCTGTCTGCGCCTCCCCGGTTAGGAGCGGCAGGAGGCGGATCGCCCACTCGTCCGCCGGCCAGCCACACGCCATCGCCTCGAACATCTCCAGATATGACTGCACGTCGTCCTCCGGGGTCATTTTGTGCACCACCACGCCCGCATACGCCGAGGGACTCGGCACCGTCGGGGAAGCGACTGGTCGGGCTGCTAATTGTTCCAGTACCTGGGTCTGCCGGTCTGCAGCAGCCTGCAGCGCCCCCAGGACGTGCCGGTTGGCCTCGGCCTGCTCGCGCTGCATCGCGGCGATCTCCCCCAGCATCCGTCCGAGCGCGACCGCCGGCTGCATCAGGCCCTCTCCGTGGTCGTTTGCGTCCATCCCTGGCCAGGCGCCACTGTAGCCGTGCTAGCGCTACCACCGACGGGTTCTGTACAGACGCACGGACACACGGATGAGAGTAACCAGTTTTTATTGTCCAAAAAGGGGGAATGGCAGTGAGCAGGAATAAGCCCGTTGTTCGCACTCGGCTCCGCTCTGTCCAGCTTCGCTCAGCCCTCGTGTGCTGCTCCCGTGCTCCGCTCGGCTCTGCTCGGCTCACGTTCTTCCCCCGACCTGGATCCTGCTCACTGCTTTTGAAGAAGGCAATTAGTGCAGATTCCTCACACCTGCTTACTCTTCACCTACCAGCACCGTCCCCTGAACCACTCCCCCGCTCTCCCCCCTGCAGCTGAGCTAACCACGCCCCTCCACCACATTGTTATTCAAGTAAATTCTGTGATCAAATGGTTTTGAATTCTGGTTTAAAAATCAGCTTTGGTTTAAGAATCTGGCTTAAAATGTTCCTGAAGCTCGCAGGGTCCAGAACCTTTTGAAAGTCCATTCGCTCAAACCGCTCCAGGTTCTAGGAGTGACGACTGTTTGTGATGTGACATCATATGTCTGCTGACCTTTAACCCTGCTCCAGCTTCTTTTTTTTTTTTACACTGGTTTATAACTGTTTATTGCAGGGTGGAGGTCCTGTCCCCCCCCCTCAGAGCCGACCGGCTGTTCTTTTCCGTCTTCGTTCGGTTTATCGACGTGGGAAACAAGAAGGAGGTCAAATCCCATCAGGTCCTCCAGCTGCCGGAGCGGTTCTGCTCTCTGCCCGGCCAGGCCATGGAGATGGTGGTCTGCCGGGTCAAACCGAGCGATGGCGAGATCGACTGGCACCCCGAGGTCTGTGCCACCCCCCCCCCCAAGCGATTTTTCAATTTCTCTCGAACGATTGGGTCTCCATTCAGAAAAGTTAATAATCGGGAATTTAAAAAAAATAATAAGTGTCTCGCGCGAGATATTTGCTCGCTGGCTGGAGCGATGCATTCACACAACTATAGAAGCCCATTTCCGCACTGAAGAAAGGGGATAGAAAGTCTATTATGAGATTAAACGTTGTCAAAACACAAACGCCACCTTTATGTAACCGTAGTGGAGCGTAGACGACAACCAGCTACAAGCATCATTTACCATCATTACCGGCACATTAAGAGCAATGCGTCCAGCTCGCAGACCGGTCCGTCAGTCTGAATCTGAATATCTAATAACTTTACCGAACTATGGAGGAGCCTGCGCATATCTTACCTCATTATTTCCATTTTCCAAAAAGTCGATCCGTATTGAAAGTTTGCAAGATATTTACAGATTCAGACTTCTTTTCCCGGTATTTTACAAATACGGACCGGTCTGAGACTAAGAGCAGCTTTTTATTTATTTAAAAGAAAAATGAATGTGTTTCATATTTTTTTTTTACATGGGCTACTTCCATATTGTGTTGAAATGCAAGCTGCGTTGGTTCATTGTTGATAGAAAATCCTATTTGTGACAGAGTTTTTTTTCTCTTATAAAAAATTAAAAGGTAATTCATCTGTTGATTTTCTTTAATTATCAAATAAAGTGGAAGTGGTTAGCAACCTCTGAGTAGCAAACTCAGATTTGAGAAAATTTATAAAATCGAGATGCATCAATAATCGTTTTCAGTTTAGAATCGATAATCTGTTTAGGATCGAATCGTGAGGTGGGAAGGTGGGAAGAGATTCTCACCCCTACCCATTTGTGCCTCCTACTGTCCTGGCTGGTGGTTTAAACATGTGATTGGACCCCGGTTCATCTCTCAGGTCACCAGAGCGATCAGCCAGAAGATCCAAGGCCTGCAGCACCGAGCCAGAGCCGTGTTCAGTCTGGGAAACACCGTGTTTGTTGATCCCATGGTGAGCTCATCCAGTTACTGATTCACACATTTATCTCAACTCTGAAGCTTGGTTTGCACTTCTGCTACCATTTTGGCCCTTAACCTTCCTTAACACGTGTAAATTCGGTACTCTGAGGCACAAATCATTGATTTCATTTTGTTATCCCTTAAGATATTACAACACCAAGGAGCCAAAAGACGGGATTTAAAAGTTTTAACTTTGTTTTTTGTTCAAAGTAATTAGTGCAGTTATCTTAACACTGCTGTGACCTTTTCCTGAGGTCACACACACACGTATGAAGCTGACATGTTGACTCATGATCTTCACGTGGGGCCTTCTAGTGGCTCCGAACTAAAAGGTGTCTGTCTTTGCCATCTTTTTACTGCATTAATGCTTTTATGCTTTTGATTTTATATTGCTATAGTCATTCACATTTGTAGCTCGAGACATTCGTATAAATAAAGGCACAAAAAAAATTCTGGCATCTCAAAAAATGTGATTATTAAGACATTTTTGCGATCAGATTTCCATCTTGTAGCGAAAAGGAACAAGTACGTGGGACTGCCCTGTTTTGGTTCCGTTGGCAGAAGAGAAATGATTATTAAATGTGTTTTTCCCCTCAGGTCCGTCTGACTCAGGTTCCGGGTATGAAAACTGTGATCAATGAATGCAGCGTGCAGGCGGAGATCCTGAACACCGGGATGGGAGTCACCAACCAGGAGCACCTGGACCTGCTGCGGGCGCTCCGCCGGGACGCCGAGGAGGCGGGTCACGCATCTAAGTAAGCAAACACCAGAGCGGCGGGTCCACAAGGCGCAACAGCTCCGTTGCTGTGACAAGTGAAGCACGGCTCTTGTCCGCAGGTCTGGTGACGCGGCACCGTCTCTGGAGGTCGGGATCGAGGTGGAGGTTCTGGCCGAAGCCTTCAGGGCGGCAGAGGTCGACCCGCTCGCTGAGCTTCCTCCCCTCGAGCTGATCCCGGTGTGTGGTCAGACACCGTCGCCCGACCGCCGGGCCGCCGTCGGACAGAAAAGCCTCCACACGGCTGATCTGAAGTCTGCTGAGCAGACCACGAGGTCAGCAGCGTAAATATATACAATACTAAAATCAATTGGATAAAACATCACAAACATGTTCCACAGTCTGTTAACCGGCAGCGGTCTCGCCAACCAACACGACTTTATTCATGTATCATCTACTATATACTTCCATATTAGCTTTGGATCCATCAATACGAGATGATAAATGGTGGGCATTGCCCTTTATCATCAATTAATCATGATATCTCCTGCATGAATACGTAGGTTGGTATTAAATGATGTCCGCAATATTAATATTACCACTTGTATGTTTGCGTCACAGGATCCAAAATGGAAGAGAACCTCCTGCTGCTCATCTCGGCAAAGGTAAACAATGTAATTGTCTAACTTCGGCATGAATTCTAGATGGAGACCGACATCGTTGTTTGGTTTCTCACTCCACAAGAGAGGCATAAAGGAGATGACGCGTCACTGCTTCTGTACTCAGAAAAATGAAATGTGACAACATAAGAGTGGAGCATTGTGTTTAGTGATGATCTCCATGTTCCTGCAGGTGAACATCAAAGCCACGACACCAACGAGGAAGACTCTGGTGACCCCCCCAAAATGTACAAAGTGGATATTCAAATAAACGTCCTTCCTCATCGCGCGTGGCAACGTCCGATGTTATACCTTATGGCGTTAAATGTTCTTGTAAATGTCCCGTCATAGTGTTCTTACACTCTTTGATATTTGTATTCTGACAATAAAGATGTAGTTAAACTAAATCTGCACACATTACGTCTGAGTTTCATCTCCCTGTGACTCGTTCAGTTTCCACCCCCTGGCCCGCTGGTACCAGACGTCCAGCTTTGCCATCGTGACGGTAAAGCTGAGGAACCCGGAGAACCAGCGCTGTGACTTCTACCCCGACCGGGTGGTCTACAGGTCAGTCAGCAGCCCCCCCCTCAGCCGCTATGCTGTGAAATCAAACTAGCTCAGCTTATGCTTGGACTTCTCTCTTCTCCTGCCCCCAACCGCCCACCCTCTATTGTGTTTAGTGGCAGAGCCGACGGTCGGACCTACAGAGCCGACCTGCAGCTTCATGGTGACGTCGTTGCTGTCCGCTGCTGCTTGGAGATGAAGTCCAACGAGCCAGTCCTCCGACTGGTCAAACAGCAGCCGGGACACTGGGAGCGACTCCTGAGGAGCAAGGTACTGGGTCAGGCTCCACCACGGCCAGTCCAGTCTTTGGGCTCATGTTTAACTCTGTGTTTCCTCAGAACATCTTTGTGAGCTACGACACAGACCACATCGAAGAGGACGAAGACGGAACCCCAAACGGTGAGCAGCACACCCAACGGGGGGGGAGGGGGCTGGAATTGAGTGACAGCGTGGGCTCTGAAGTCTGGAGTGACGTCCGTGCCTTTTGGGTCTCCAGGCCCGTGCTTCGTCGAGGACTTGGGAAAGGACAACTGGTACGTGAACCTGGAGAGTGGCAGTGAGAGCGACTGAAGATGAGACCGACGGGACAACACCCCCACTCCACTCGAGCCTTTGAAAAACAAGAAGGAAGAGTTTGGGGGTTGACAAAGTCGCGTAAAATGCTGTTATAAATGTTACTGTTGTAATACAAACTCATGTAATGCCAAAGTTCAGGGCCTTGATTACTCATTAAAGACAAATTCAAAATATCATTTTTGTTTGTTTCTAATAAGGTACTTTTTAATTGTAGTGTTTGCCCTACAATTATATCAGGAGGCAAGTTATAAACCGAAGGCAAACACTGAGTTAAATAATATTTCTTTTATACGGCTAATACGTTTTACCTAAGGGCTATACTAGTCTTTAATGGAAAAAAGCTCTACAGGTCAGTGATTGAAGGCCAGTTTCTACGTTGCCAGGTTGTAAAAAATCCTTCTGCTGGTGATTATTCTATTAGTAAATGATAAAGTAATAATTAATTTGTTTCATACAATAAGCTGCTTGATTTGAGTTTGAACATGACCCGTCGCCACCCTTTTTTAGGTAATTAAATAAACCGTTTATTTGTGCGTTCTGGGTTGCTGTAAAACAACACTTCCTGAGTAGAAATGAATAAAACAGAAATATGGACAACAATGCAAAACAGCAGAAAAAATGTTGGTCTTATTTCTTTTTGTTGTGGCGATGACCACAGATAGGTGTTCTTAGCCCAACACAGCACATCTGACAACACCTGTCTGATCGTCGCTTATTTAACGTTTTACTCCAGAGTATCAATTTTAGCTGATGCTTTTCAACAAAAATGCGGCAACTCAAAGACCTACTTGAATCAAGTAAGAGGTACAGAGAAAATGGAGGTGTTTGGACACTGTTATTCTGCATATGGATTTTGCTTACGCCAACTGGCCATGGCCTTTGATTGGCAATCAATCAATTACTTATGGTCTCGGCGAGATTGAATTTCTTTGCACACAGATATTTGACTGCTTATTCCATTTTCTAGCAGAAAGAACATTTGACTGGAATTTCTAGTAGAATCTGCAAACAATCCACCAAGATAAGTAAACCAAGGTACCAACAAAAGCACTCTACTTTTTCTGCTGTTGCTAAGTGGGGAAATACAACTGACTCTTGGTTCACAGGCAAACCCTATCCCAGGCCAAAAAATAGATGAATATTTTTCCTTTGAGACTGCTGACTAATCACCAGCAATCCATTGGTGGCTCTACTGTTCATCCAGATAATGTGAACTGCTCGATGGAAGAAACACTCTGTCACCATCAGGTCTGGCCCAGCACCAAATGCCGGCATGCCAACTACGACCAGGCTGGGGCCCACACCCTAGCAGTAGCATGCCAGCTGCCACTTGGTTAGGCCCAGGCCCTTGCAGTGGCATGCCAGCTGACACTAGGTTAGGCCCAGGCCCTTGCAGTGGCATGCCAGCTGCCACTAGGTTAGACCCAGGCCCTGGCAGTGGCATGCCAGCTGCCACTAGGTTAGGCTCAGGCCCTTGCAGTGGCATGCCAGCTGCCACTAGGTTAGACCAAGACCTCAGCATACCAGTTACCACACTGTATGCCGTCCGGATCACAGGAGTGCAAACTTGTCACCTTTCATTTGTGTGATTCATGTAGATCTGCAATAAAAATATTTTTTGGGGGGGGGGGTTCGGTCCGGTCCTCCAAGTAATCTGCGAACGCAAGCAGTCATGAATATTTTTTTCAAGCTTGTTCGTTTTGGCCAACTCGTGTCATCATGTCATCTTCGGGTCTATAGCTTGAAAAAAATATGACAGGAGTGACGTTGGTACGCTGCAAGAACGTCAGTCCTAATAACGTGCTAATGTCAGACAGTTGGCTGACAGACGCCTCGCAAATCAACCATTTTTGCTGGTTACAATAATGGTGTTATCGGATAGTACAGTACAAAGTTCTAATAAACAGAAGTAAAAAAAGAACTGGCTTCATTTCTCATTTCAATGGTGCAGACCCCCCCCCCGGCCCCTCATAACGGCCCCCTCACCACCCCATCACCAGCAACACCGGCCTCCGGCTCCCTCCTCACCCAGCAGATGTGACCGGGGAGCTAATGTCAGCTCGGGTCTCACTTGCTGACTGCGAGGTTAGCTTTGCCAAAAGGTTCAAGTTAATGCATTAAAATAAAATAAATACGTCTGTTTTTAGTCCACTCTCTCCATTAGAGGTCGACTCATTCCATTTAGCTCTGGAGCGTGAAGAGAACAGCGTCACGAAGGGGACAGCGTTTTTGCTCTGTTACCAGTTGATTACAGCTGATTAGCAGAAGACGACTGAAGGTACGATGGATTGAAGGAGACGCAAATGAGACAGAAGTGCTAATAAACAGCATATTAATACAGCTTTTTTTCCTGTTGATGCACAAAGCGGCAATCTGATTATGAGGTTTATTGCATCTTCAAACTAAACAGGAGGCAACCTACATTCTCTGCAGTGACCAGCAGGGGGCGACTCCTCTGGTCCCATAGAATATGAGAAAACTGACTACTCTCTTGATTTATTCCCTCAGTAAATATTTACACGTTAAATGGAAGTCAGAATTCGAATAACTTTTGATCAAACAGGAGCCTCACTCATGCGATGCACATCACTGCGCATCTCATGGCTGTCGACCGGTTTCTCCTTAATCCCCTCCCACTTTTACACAATTTGTTTCGTTTTGCTGGCGCTATATATCTAAATATTCCTTCCTGATCCCACACACATCATATCATCCTAATTCATCACCCCAAGGGGAACGGGGAGGGGTGACAAGTGCATATTCTCACAGCGCATTGTGGGGAGGAATGCCATTGAATTTGGGTGTTTTTTTTTTTTTTTTTCACGCGCCGGCCTCTTTTGTGTGCAGCCTAAGGAAGTGCATTGTGAGAAAAGAGGCGAGCTCGGAGCCGTTGTCTTTGGGCACTAGAGAAGACTTGAATGGAACTGGAACCATCGGAAGCAGCCGGCCCAGACCCAGAGACAAAGCCGCAGAGCGACTTTGAACACCAGCAACAATTAAAAGTGCAGCTTCTCCGTATCAATTATGCATTCGTGCTTTTGTCATGGATTTTTTTCTCTTCTTAAGGGGGGGCGCGAGGCTTAAGACTCAACAGGTCTGGAGCTGATCGAGAGATTACAGTGAAAAAACAAACTTGGGGAAATTCATTGAGGGAGAATTGTGTGGATGTGAGATTCAAGGGCTAACGAACCCTAAAGGAACTTGTGCCATGAAACACCCCGTATTTACCAAAAAAAACATCTTTGCTTCAATAAGAAAACAATATAACGTTGAATAAAAAAAAGAAGATCGAGAGATGGGCGAAACCCTTTGAGTCTCCTAGCAACGTGTTCTGCAAGATGAGACCCAGAGTTTCACTCTGCAGACTGTTTTTTTTTTTCTTCTTTTGAGCCCTTTTCCTGCTCCCTCCTCCCTTGGGACGCAGGAAGCAGCGCCAAAGGCATTGAGGTGAAGCCCTGCTGGCGGCGCTTCTGTCAGGTGGCTCTGTTGTCCTCCGAGTCTCCAGCAAGCGGCTCCTTTAGAGCCCAGTGGGAAGGTTTATTCACAAAAAGCCAATACTGGTTTGAAAAATTGCTCCTGTTGGGGGGCACTGAGACACTCTGGTCAAATTTCTGGTTTTGGAGACATTTATCAACTGCTCATTAATGCAATCCTGATTAAATTATGACAGTCTTTACAATAACCTGGCAATTTAGATGTTTTCAGCTCACCGTATGTAACTAACTTACTAGCTAGCTAACCTGTGTGACCTCGCTGTGACCAACCAGTGTGACCTCACCATATCCAACCAGTGTGACCTCACTGTGACCAACCAATGTGACCTCACTGTGACCAACCAGTGTGACCTCACCATATCCAACCCGTGTGACCTCACTGTGACCAACCCATGTGACCTCACCATATCCAACCCGTGTGACCTCACTGTGACCAACCCGTAGCTGTGTCTCTCGCTGAACCTGAAATATAACTTTCTAAGTCAGTAACGTTACAAAATAAATACACAAACTGAACTTGCTTTGCTCCTTTTGTTAGGGTTAGGGACACCTCTGGAGGTGTTTGGGAACTTGATCCGGGCTTTGGGGGTGTTTGGTAAAGTAGTCCGGGTTTTGGCGTCTTTTTCCGGACTTAATTCCGCCGTTCCCGGCCTCTGGAAGTGTTTGCGGAGTTCCGGGGGTGTACTGGGATGATCCGGTAATGAGTCCGGGTTCTGCCGTCTTTTTCCGGACTCGATTCGGCCGTTCCCGGCCTCTGGAGGTGTTTGGGAATTTTATCCGGGCTTTGGGGGTGTTTGGTAAAGTAGTCCGGGTTCTGGCGTCTTTTTCCAGACTTAATTCGGCCGTTCCCGGCCTCTGGAGGTGTTTGCGGAGCTCCGGGGGTGTACCGGGGTGATCCGGTAATGGGTCCGGGTTCTGGTGTCTTTTTCCGGACTTAATTTGGCCGTTCCCGGCCTCAGTTTTCTCGCTCAGAGACTAAGTCAATGTCGGACAATGCAGCCGGAGAAATGCATGGAAGCCCTGACAAAAAAACCCGGACTTTTTTGGCTCAAGTCAAAGTCTGACAATGCGGCCGAAAGCTCAGCTGAGCCCTGGAGATTGTTGGGCGGCTTGGGAAAAATAACTTTTAGCTCACATCACTGGGCCACCAGGTCGCAGATTTCAGAAACCTTGTTTTTGGAAACCGAGAGCTCCAGGGTAGGGGCCCGGGCTTCGGGGGGAGCGTTCCCCAGCTGGGCCTAAGCATATTGGGGCAGGTTCGGGCCGAAAAGAGGGTTCGGGGGCCGGGATACGGGGGCCGTTCCCCGGCGTGTCTAGTCCGATTTCAGTGCACTATTCTCAGACACTTTGGGTGAATATCCGGTCTTCACTAAAACGTGGATAACGTGGATAAATGAGCAGAACAAAGTTCCATGGAACGGGGGTTCCCGACCCATGTCCGATGACCAAGCACTATTCTCGGACTCTGATGGTTGAGTGGTCGGTGTTATGGATGAACCACTTTAACAGAACAAAGTTCCATGGAGCGGGGGTTCCCGACCCATGTCCGATGACCAAGCACTATTCTCGGACACTGATGGTTGAGTGGTCGGTGTTATGGATGAACCACTTTAACAGATAAAGTTCCATGGAGCGGGGGTTCCCGGCCCATGTACGATGACCAAGCACTATTCTCGGACTCTGATGGTTGAGTGGTCGGTGTTATGGATGAACCACTTGAACAGAACAAAGTTCCATAGAGCGGGGGTTCCCGGCCAATGTCCGATTACCAAGCACTATTCTCGAACTCTGATGGTTGAGTGGTCGGTGTTATGGATGAACCACTTGAACAGAACAAAGTTCCATGGAGCGGGGGTTCCCGACCCATGTCCGATGACCAAGCACTATTCTCGGACTCTGATGGTTGAGTGGTCGGTGTTATGGATGAACCACTTTAACAGATAGAGTTCCATTGAGCGGGGGTTCCCGGTCCATGTACGATGACAAAGCACTATTCTCACACTCTGATGGTTGAGTGGCCCGTGTTATGGATGAACCACTTTAACAGAACAAAGTTCCATGGAGCGGGGGTTCCCGGCCCATGTCCGATGACCAAGCACTATTCTAGGACTCTGAGAGTGGTCGGTGTTATGGATGAACCACTTTAACAAGTTCCATAGAGCGGGGTTCCCGGCGGATATCCGATGATGAAGCACTATTCTGGACTCTGATAGGTTGAGTGGTCGGTGTTATGGATGAACCACTTTAACAGACAAAGTTCCATGGAGCGGGGGTTCCCGGCCCATGTCCGATGACCAAGCACTATTCTCGGACTCTGATGGTTGAGTGGTCGGTGTTATGGATGAACCACTTTAACAAAGTTCCATAGACGGGGAGGCGGATATTCGATGATGAAGCACTATTCTCGGACTCTGATGGTTGAGTGGTCGGTGTTATGGATGAACCACTTTAACAGACATAGTTCCATGGAGCGGGGTTCCCGGCCCATGTCCGATGACCAAGCACTATTCTCGGACTCTGATGGTTGAGTGGTCGGTGTTATGGATGAACCACTTGAACAGAACATAGTTCCATGGAGCGGGGTTCCCGGCCCATGTCCGATGACCAAGCACTATTCTCGGACTCTGATGGTTGAGTGGTCGGTGTTATGGATGAACCACTTGAACAGAACAAAGTTCCATGGAGCGGGGGTTCCCGGCCCATGTCCGATGACCAAGCACTATTCTCGGACTCTGATGGTTGAGTTATGGATGAACCACTTTAACAGACAGAGTTCCATGGATGAACCAAAGCACTATTCTCGGACTCTGATGGTTGAGTGGTCAGTGTTATGGATGAACCACTTTAGCAGAACAAAGTTCCATGGAGCGGGGGTTCCCGGCCCATGTCCGATGACCAAGCACTATTCTCGGACTCTGATGGTTGAGTGGTCGGTGTTATGGATGAACCACTTTAACAAAGTTCCATAGAGCGGGAGTTCCCGGCGGATATTCGATGATGAAGCACTATTCTCGGACTCTGATGGTTGAGTGGTCGGTGTTATGGATGAACAACTTTAGCAGACATAGTTCCATGGAGCGGGGGTTCCCGGCCCATGTCCGATGACCAAGCACTATTCTTGGACTCTGCTGGTTGAGTGGTCGGTGTTATGGATGAACAACTAGCAGACATAGTTCCATGGAGCGGGGTTCCCGGCCCATGTAACGATGACCAGGCACTATTCTCGGACTCTGATGGTTTAGTGGTCCGTGTTATGGATGAACCACTTGAACAGAACAAAGTTCCATGGAGCGGGGGATCCCGGCCAATGTACGATGACTAAGCACTATTCTCGGACTCTGATGGTTGAGTGGTCGGTGTTATGGATGAACCACTTTAGCAGACATAGCTCCATAGAACGGGAGTTCCCGGCGGATATTCGATGATGAAGCACTATTCTCGGACTCTGATGGTTGAGTGGTCGTGTTATGGATGAACCACTATAGCAGACAAAGTTCCCAGGGAGTTCGGCGGATATCCGATGATGAGGCACTATTTCGGACTCTGATGGTTGAGTGGTCGGTGTTATGGATGAACCACCATAGCTCCCGATTCCGGCGGACCATGATGAAGCACTATTCTCGGACTCTGATGGTTGAGTGGTCGGTGTTATGGATGAACCACTTGAGCAGAACAGTTCCATAGAACGGGGTTCCTGGCGATACCGATGATGAAGCACTATTCTCGGACTCTGATGGTTGAGTGGTCGGTGTTATGGATGAAACCACTTTAACAAAGAGTTCCTGGCGGATAATGACCAGTTCCACTGGGGTGGTCGGTGTTGAACCACTTGAACAGGTTCCATGGAGCGGGGTTCCTACCCATGTCCGATGACCAAGCACTATTCTCGGACTCTGATGGTTGAGTGGTCCGTGTTATGGATGAACCACTTGAACAGAACAACGTTCCATAGAGCGGGGTTCTGGCGGATATCCGATGACCAGGCACTATTCTCGGACTCTGATGGTTGAGTGGTCGGTGTTATGGATGAACAACTTTAGCAGAACAAAGTTCCATAGAGCGGGGTTCTGGCGGATATCCGATGATGAAGCACTACTCGGACTCTGATGGTTGAGTGGTCGGTGTTATGGATGAACCACTTTAGCAGACAAAGAGTTCCTGGCGGATATCGGCCCATGTCCGATGACCAGGCACTATTCTCGGACTGGTGATGGTGAGTGGTCCGTGTTATGGATGAACCACTTGAACAGAACAAAGTTCCATGGAGCGGGGGTTCCCGACCCATGTCCGATGACCAAGCACTATTCTCGGACTCTGATGGTTGAGTGGTCCGTGTTATGGATGAACCACTTGAACAGAACAACGTTCCATAGAGCGGGGTTCCTGGCGGATATCCGATGACCAGGCACTATTCTCGGACTCTGATGGTTGAGTGGTCGGTGTTATGGATGAACCACTTTAGCAGACAAAGTTCCATAGAGCGGGGGGGCCCATGTCCGATGATCAAGCACTATTCTTGACTCTGCTGGTTGAGTGGTCGGTGTTATGGATGAACCACTAGCAGACAAAGTTCCATGGAGCGGGGTTCCTGGGACGATGACCAAGCACTATTCTCGGACTCTGATGGTTGAGTGGTCGGTGTTATGGATGAACAACTTTAGCAGACAAAGTTCCATGGAGCGGGGTTCCTGGCCCATGTACGATGACCAAGTTCGGACTCTGATGGTTGAGTGGTCAGTGTTATGGATGAACCACTATAGCAGACAAAGTTCCATAGAGCGGGAGTTCCCGGCGGATATCCGATGATGAAGCACTATTCTCGGACTCTGATGGTTGAGTGGTCGGTGTTATGGATGAACAACTTTAGCAGACATAGTTCCATGGAGCGGGGGTTCCCGGCCCATGTCCGATGACCAAGCACTATTCTCGGACTCTGATGGTTTAGTGGTCCGTGTTATGGATGAACCACATGAACAGAACAAAGTTCCATGGAGCGGGGGTTCCCGGCCCATGTCCGATGACCAAGCACTATTCTCGGACTCTGATGGTTGAGTGGTCCGTGTTATGGATGAACCACTTGAACAGAACAACGTTCCATAAAGCGGGGGTTCCTGGCGGATATCCGATGACCAAGCACTATTCTCGGACTCTGATGGTTGAGTGGTCGGTGTTATGGATGAACCACTGTAGCAGACAAAGTTCCATGGAGCGGGGGTTCCTGGCCCATGTACGATGACCAAGCACTATTCTCGGACTCTGATGGTTTAGTGGTCCGTGTTATGGATGAACCACTTTAACAGAACAAAGTTCCATAGAGCGGGAGTTCCCGGCCCATGTCCGATGACCAAGCACTATTCTAGGACTCTGATGGTCGAGTGGTCGGTGTTATGGATGAACCACTTTAACAAAGTTCCATAGAGCGGGAGTTCCCGGCGGATATTCGATGATGAAGCACTATTCTCGGACTCTGATGGTTGAGTGGTCGGTGTTATGGATGAACAACTTTAGCAGACATAGTTCCATGGAGCGGGGGTTCCCGGCCCATGTCCGATGACCAAGCACTATTCTTGGACTCTGCTGGTTGAGTGGTCGGTGTTATGGATGAACAACTGAAGCAGACATAGTTCCATGGAGCGGGGGTTCCCGGCCCATGTACGATGACCAGGCACTATTCTCGGACTCTGATGGTTTAGTGGTCCGTGTTATGGATGAACCACTTGAACAGAACAAAGTTCCATGGAGCGGGGGATCCCGGCCAATGTACGATGACTAAGCACTATTCTCGGACTCTGATGGTTGAGTGGTCGGTGTTATGGATGAACCACTTTAGCAGACATAGCTCCATAGAACGGGAGTTCCCGGCGGATATTCGATGATGAAGCACTATTCTCGGACTCTGATGGTTGAGTGGTCAGTGTTATGGATGAACCACTATAGCAGACAAAGTTCCAAAGAGCAGGAGTTCCCGGCGGATATCCGATGATGAGGCACTATTCTCGGACTCTGATGGTTGAGTGGTCGGTGTTATGGATGAACCACTTTAGCAGACATAGCTCCATAGAACGGGGAGCTCCCGGCGGATATTCGATGATGAAGCACTATTCTCGGACTCTGATGGTTGAGTGGTCAGTGTTATGGATGAACCACTTGAACAGAACAAAGTTCCATAGAACGAGAGTTTCTGGCGGATATTCGATGATGAAGCACTATTCTCGGACTCTGATGGTTGAGTGGTCAGTGTTATGGATGAACAACTTTAACAGAACAAATTTCCATAGAGCGGGGGTTCCTGGCGGATATCCGATGATGAAGCACTACTCTCGGACTCTGATGGTTGAGTGGTCGGTGTTATGGATTAACCACTTTAGCAGACAAAGAGTTCCTGGCGGATATCCGATGACCAGGCACTATTCTCGGACTGGTCGGTGGTCGGTGTTATGGATGAACCACTTGAACAGAACAAAGTTCCATGGAGCGGGGGTTCCCGACCCATGTCCGATGACCAAGCACTATTCTCGGACTCTGATGGTTGAGTGGTCCGTGTTATGGATGAACCACTTGAACAGAACAACGTTCCATAGAGCGGGGGTTCCTGGCGGATATCCGATGACCAGGCACTATTCTCAGACTCTGATGGTTGAGTGGTCGGTGTTATGGATGAACCACTTTAGCAGACAAAGTTCCATAGAGCGGGGGTTCCCGGCCCATGTCCGATGATCAAGCACTATTCTTGGACTCTGCTGGTTGAGTGGTCGGTGTTATGGATGAACCACTGTAGCAGACAAAGTTCCATGGAGCGGGGGTTCCTGGCCCATGTACGATGACCAAGCACTATTCTCGGACTCTGATGGTTGAGTGGTCGGTGTTATGGATGAACCACTGTAGCAGACAAAGTTCCATGGAGCGGGGGTTCCTGGCCCATGTACGATGACCAAGCACTATTCTCGGACTCTGATGGTTGAGTGGTCAGTGTTATGGATGAACCACTATAGCAGACAAAGTTCCATAGAGCGGGAGTTCCCGGCGGATATTCGATGATGAAGCACTATTCTCGGACTCTGATGGTTGAGTGGTCGGTGTTATGGATGAACAACTTTAGCAGAACAAAGTTCCATAGAGAGTTCCCGGCGGATATCCGATGATCAAGCACTATTCTTGACTCTGATGGTTGAGTGGTCGGTGTTATGGATGAACCACTTTAGCAGACAAAGTTCCATGGAGCGGGGGTTCCTGGCCCATGTCCGATGACCAAGCACTATTCTCGGACTCTGATGGTTGAGTGGTCGGTGTTATGGATGAACCACTTTGAACAGAACAAAGTTCCATAGAGCGGGGTTCTGGCCCATATCCGATGATGAAGCACTATTCTCGGACTCTGATGGTTGAGTGGTCAGTGTTATGGATGAACCACTTTAGCAGACAAAGTTCCATAGAGCGGGAGTTCCCGGCGGATATCCGATGATGAAGCACTATTCTCGACTCTGATGGTTGAGTGGTCGGTGTTATGGATGAACAACTTTAGCAGACAAAGTTCCATGGAGCGGGGTTTGGCCCATGTCCGATGACCAAGCACTATTCTCGACTCTGATGGTTTAGTGGTCGGGTGTTATGGATTTGAACAGAACAAAGTTCCATGGAGCGGGGTTCCCACCCATGTCCGATGACCAAGCACTATTCTCGGACTCTGATGGTTGAGTGGTCCGTGTTATGGATGAACCACTTTAACAGAACAACGTTCCATAGAGCGGGGTTCCTGGCGGATATCCGATGACCAGGCACTATTCTCAGACTCTGATGGTTGAGTGGTCGGTGTTATGGATGAACCACTTTAGCAGACAAAGTTCCATAGAGCGGGGGTTCCCGGCCAATGTCCGATGACCAAGCACTATTCTCGACTCTGATGGTTGAGTGGTCGGGTGTTATGGATGAACCACTTTAACAGAAAGTTCCATAGAGCGGGAGTTCCCCGGATATTTTCGACTCTGATGGTTGAGTGGTCTGGATGAACCACTTTAGCTTTATGTTCCGTCTTTATGTTTTTTGTTTTTTTTTTCCGTCTTTATGTTTGTTTGTCGTTTTCGCGTCTTTATGTTTGTCGTTTTTATTTCTTTGTTTATGTTTGTCGTTTTTCGCATCTTTATGTTTATGTTTTTCGTTTTCCCGTCTTCCCGTCTTTATGTTTATGTTAGTTTTTTTCCCGTCTTTCTGTTTTTGTTTGTCGTTTTTTCCCGTCTTTATGTTTATGTTTGTCGTCTTCCCGTCTTTATGTTTATGTTTGTTGTTTTTCCCGTCTTTATGTTTGTTGTTTTCCCGTCTTCCCGTCTTTATGTTTGTTTGTCGTTTTCCCGTCTTCCCGTCCTTATGTTTGTTTGTCGTTTTCCCGTCTTTATGTTTGTCGTCTTTCCGTCTTTATGTTTAGGTTTGTCGTCTTTATGTTTATGTTTGTCGTTTTTCCCGTCTTTGTTTGTTTGTCGTCTTCCGTCTTTATGTTTATGTTTGCCGTCTTTTTTTCCCGTCTTCGTCTTTATGTTTGTTTGTCGTTTTCCGTCTTTATGTTTATGTTTGTCGTTTTCCGTCTTTTTTATGTTTGTGATTTTTCCGTCTTTTTGTCATTTTCCGTTTTCCGTCTTCCGTTTATGTTTGTCGTTTTTCCCGTCTTTATGTTTATGTTTGTCGTTTTCCCGTCTTTATGTTTATGTTTGTCGTTTTCCCGTCTTTATGTTTATGTTTGTTGTTTTCCCCGTCTTTATGTTTATGTTTGTCGTTTTCCCGTCTTTATGTTTATGTTTGTCGTCTTTTTTCCGTTTTCCCGTCTTTATGTTTTATGTTTGTCGTTTTCAGCGTCTTTTTGTTTTTTTTTCCCGTCTTTTATGTTTGTGGTTTTTCCGCGTCTTCATGTTTATGTTTGTCGTTTTCCCGTCTTTATGTTTATGTTTGTCGTTTTTCGTCTTTCTTTTTGTTGTTGTTTTTCCCGTCTTTATGTTTTTATGTTTGTCGTTTTCGTCTTTATGTTTATGTTTGTTGTTTTTCCCGTCTTTATGTTTATGTTTTGTGTTTTCCGTCTTTATGTTTGTCATTTTTTTCCCGTCTTTATGTTTGGCGTCTTTTTCCCGTCTTTATGTTTATGTTTGTCGTTTTTCCGTCTTTATCTTTATGTTTATGTTTTTCCCGTCTTTTTCCGTTTTCCCGTCTTTATGTTTATGTTTGTCGTTTTTTTTTCCCGTCTTTATGTTTATGTTTGTCGTTTTCCCGTCTTTATTTTTTGTTTGTCGTCTTTTTTCCCGTCTTTATTTTCTGTTTTCCGTCTTTGTTTTATGTTTGTTTTTTCCGTCTTTATGTTTATGTTTGTCTTTATTTTCCCGTCGTTTTATCTTTATGTTTGTCGTTTTCCCGTCTTTATGTTTATGTTTGTCGTTTTTTCCCGTCTTTATGTTTGTCGTTTTTCCCGTCTTTATGTTTATGTTTGTCGTTTTTCGCGTCTTTCTTTATGTTTGTTTTCCCGTCTTTTTACATTTTTCCCGTCTTTATGTTTGTCGTTTTAGCGTCTTTATGTTTTATGTTTGTCGTTTTTTCCCGTCTTTATGTTTATGTTTGTCGTTTTCCCGTCTTTATGTTTATGTTTTTTGTTTTTCCCCGTCTTTATGTTTTCCCGTTTTTCGATTTCCCGCGTCTTTATGTTTGTCGTTTTTCCGTCTTTATGTTTATGTTTGTCGTTTTTTTTCTTTATGTTATGTTTTTTTCCCGTCTTTATGTTTATGTTCGTTTTCCCGTCTTCCGTCTTTATGTTTATCGTTTTTCCCGCGTCTTTATGTTTTGTTTGTTTTTCGCGTCTTTATGTTTGTTGTTTTTCGCGTCTTCATGTTTATGTTTGTCGTTTTTCGCGTCTTTATGTTTATGTTTGTCGTTTTCCGTCTTTATGTTTGTGTTTTCCCGTCTTTCCCGTATGTTTGTCGTTTTTATGTTTTTTTTCCCGTCTTCATGTTTATGTTTGTCGTTTTTCCCGTCTTTATGTTCATGTTTGTCGTTTTCCCGTCTTTATGTTTATGTTTGTGTTTTCCCGTCTTGTTTATATTTTTGTTTTTTCCCGTCTTTCTTTATGTTTGTCGTTTTTCCGTCTTTATGTTTGTCGTTTTTCGCGTCTTTATGTTTATGTTTGTCGTTTTTTCCGTCTTTATGTTTATGTTGTTTTTCGCGTCTTTATGTCTGTCGTTTTTCCCGTCTTTATGTTTATGTTTGTCGTCTTTCCGTCTTTATGTTTATGTTTGTTTTTTTCCCGTCTTTATGTTTATGTTTGTTTTTTTTCCCATCTTTCCGTCTTTATGTTCATGTTTGTTGTTTTTCGCGTCTTCATGTTTATGTTTGTTGTTTTTCCCGTCTTTATGTTTATTGTTTTTCCCATCTTGATGTTTATGTTTGTCGTCTTCCCGTCTTTATGTTTATGTTTGTTTTTTTCCCGTCTTTATGTTTTGTTGTTTTTCCCGTCTTTATGTTTATGTTTGTCGTTTTCCCGTCTTCATGTTTATGTTTGTCGATTTTCCCGTCTTTATGTTTTGGTTGTTTTTCGCGTCTTTATGTTTGTCGTTTTCCCGTCTTCCCGTCTTTATGTTTATGTTTGTCGTTTTTCCGTTTCGTTTTTCCGTCTTTATGTTTATGTTCTTTTTTTCCCGTTTTCCCATCTTTATGTTTGTCGTTTTTCAGCGTCTTTATGTTTATGTTCGTTTTTCCGTCTTTATGTTTATGTTTATGTTTGTCGTCTTCCCGGCTTTGTTTATGTTTGTCGATTTTCCCGTCTTTATGTTTAAGTTTGTCGTTTTTCGCGTCTTTACGTTTATGTTTGTCGTTTTCAGCGTCTTTATGTTTATGTTTGTCGTTTTTCCCGTCTCTGTTTGTCGTTTTCCCGTCTTTATGTTTATGTTTGTCGTTTTTCCGTCTTTATGTTTATGTTTGTTGTTTTTCCCGTCTTTATGTTATGTTTGTCGTTTTCCCGTCTTTTATGTTTATGTTTGTCGTTTTTCCCGTCTTTATGTTTGTCGTTTTCCCGTCTTCATGTTTATGTTTGTCGTTTTCCCGTCTTTATGTTTATGTTTGTCGTTTTTTCTTCCGTCTTTATGTTTATGTTTGTCGTTTTCCGTCTTTTGTTTATGTTTGTCGTTTTTCCGTCTTTATGTTTGTCGTTTTTCGCATCTTTATGTTTATGTTTGTAGTTTTCCCGTCTTTATGTCTGTCGTTTTTCGCGTCTTTATGTCTGTCGTTTTTCGCGTCTTTATGTCTATGTTTGTCGTTTTTCGCGTCTTTATGTTTGTCATTTTTCCATCTTCCCGTCTTTATGCTTATGTTTGTCGTTTTGTTTGTCGTTTTTCCCGTCTTTATGTTTATGTTTGTCGTTTTCCCGTCTTTATGTTTATGTTTGTTTTTTTCCCTTCTTTATGTTTATGTTTGTCGTTTTTCCCATCTTTCCGTCTTTATGTTCATGTTTGTTGTTTTTCGCGTCTTCATGTTTATGTTTGTTGTTTTCCCGTATTTATGTTTATGTTTTTTTTTTTCCCGTCTTTATGTTTATTGTTTTTCCCATCTTGATGTTTATGTTTGTCGTCTTCCCGTCTTTATGTTTATGTTTTTTTTTTTTCCCGTCTTTATCTTTTGTTTGTTTTTCCGTCTTTATGTTTATGTTTGTCGTTCCGTTTTTTTTTATGTTGTTTTTTCTGTCTTTATGTTTGTCGTTTTCCGCGTCTTTATGTTTATGTTTGTCGTTTTCCCGTCTTTATGTTTATGTTTGTCGTTTTTCGCGTCTTTATGTTTATGTTTGTCGTTTTCCGTCTTTATGTTTATGTTTGTCGTTTTTTCCCGTCTTTATGTTTATGTTTTTTTTCCGTCTTTATGTTTATGTTTGTCGTTTTTCAGCGTCTTTATGTTTATCATTTTTCAGCGTCTTTATGTTTGTCGTTTTCCCGTCTTTATGTTTGTCGTTTTTTCCGCGTTTTTATGTTCTTTTTATGTTTTCCGTCTTTATGTTTGTGTTTTTCCGTCGTCTTTATGTTTATGTTTGTCGTCTTTTTCCCCGTCTTTATGTTTATTTTGTTTTTCCGTCTTTATGTTCATGTTTGTTGTTTTTCGCGTCTTCATGTTTATGTTTGTTGTTTTTCCCGTATTTATGTTTATGTTTGTCGTCTTCCCGTCTTTGTTTATGTTTGTTTTTTTCCCGTCTTTGTTTTTGTTTATGTTTTTGTTTTTCCGTCTCTTGATGTTTATGTTTGTCGTCTTCCCGTCTTTATGTTAATGTTTTTTTTTCCGTTTCTTTATGTTTTTGTTTTTCCGTCTTTTGTTTATGTTTGTCGTTTTCCCGTCTTCATGTTTATGTTTGTCGTTTTTCCGTCTTTATGTTTATGTTTGTCGTTTTTCGCGTCTTTATGTTTATGTTTGTCGTTTTCCGCGTCTTTATGTTTATGTTTGTTGTTTTCCCGTCTTTATGTTTTGTTTTCGTTTTCCCGTCTTTATGTTTTGTTTTTTCCGTCTTTATGTTTATGTTTTCGTTTTTCCGTCTTTATGTTTATGTTTGTCTTTTTATGTTTTTCCGTTTTCCCGTCTTTATGTTTGTTTGTTTTTCCCGTCTTTATGTTTTGTTTTCGTTTTTGTTTTCTTCCGTCTTTATGTTTATCGCGTCTTTATTTTTTGTCGTTTTCCGTCTGTTTATGTTTTTGTCGTTTTCCCGTCTTTATGTTTTGTTTTTCCGTCTTTCCGTTTATGTTTTGTTTGTTTTCAGCGTCTTTATGTTTATGTTTTTTTTTCCGTCTTCCGTCTTTTATTTTATGTTTTGTTTTTTTCCCGTCTTTATGTTTATGTTTGTCGTTTTTCCCGTCTTTATGTTTGTCGTCTTCCCGTCTTTGTTTATGTTTTGTTTTTTTTTTCCCGTCTTTATGTTTTGTTTGTTTTTCCCGTCTTGATGTTTATGTTTGTCGTTTTCCCGTCTTTATGTTTATGTTTTGTTTTTTTCCCGTCTTTATGTTTGTTTGTTTTTCCGTCTTTATGTTTATGTTTGTCGTTTTTCCCGTTTTTATGTTTGTTTATGTCTTTATGTTTGTTTTGTCTTTATGTTTTTGTCGTTTTCCCGTCTTTATGTTTATGTTTTGTTTTTCCGTCTTTATGTTTATGTTTGTCGTTTTCCCGTCTTTATGTTTTGTTTATCGTTTTTCCCGTCTTTATGTTTATGTTTGTTCTTTTTTCCCATCTTTGTGTTTATGTTTTTTTTTTTTTATCTTTATGTTTTGTTTGTTTTTCCCGTCTTTATGTTATGTTTTGTTTTGTCGTTTTCATTTTCCGTCTTTATGTTTATGTTTTGTTTTCGTCTTTTTTCCCGTCGTTTTACGTTTATGTTTGTCGTTTTCCGTCTTTATGTTTATGTTTTCCCGTTTTTTGTTTTCGTTTTTTTTATGTTTGTCGTTTTTCCGTCTTTATGTTTATGTTTTGTTTTTCGTTTTCCGTCTTTATGTTTATGTTTTTCGTTTTCCCGTCTTTATGTTTATGTTTGTCGTCTTTCCGTCTTTATGTTTATGTTTGTTTTTCCGTCTTTATGTTTGTCGTTTTCCGTCTTTATGTTTATGTTTGTCGTTTTTCTTTCCGTCTTTATGTTTGTGTTTTTTTCCGTCTTCATGTTTATGTTTGTTGTTTTCCCGTCTTTATGTTTATGTTTGTCGTTTTCCCGTGTTTTATGTTTTTCTTTATGTTTGTTTTTTCCCGTCTTTTTTGTTTGTTTTTCCGTCTTTGTTTATGTTTTTTTTTCCCGTTTTTCGCGTCTTATGTTTGTCGTTTTCCGTCTTCCCGTCTTTATGTTTATGTTTTGTTTTTCCCGTCTTTATGTTTGTCGTTTTCCCGTCGTTTTCCCGTCTTTATGTTTATGTTTTTGTTTTCCCGTCTTTATGTTTATGTTTGTCGTTTTCCCGTCTTTATGTTTATGTTTTTGTTTTTCCCGTCTTTTATGTTTTTGTTTTCCGTCTTCCCGTCTTTATGTTTTATTTTGTCGTTTTCCCGTTTTCCCGTCTTTATGTTTGTCGTTTTCCGTCTTTCGTTTTGCGTCTTTATGTTTTTGTCGTTTTTCCGTCTTTATGTTTTATGTTTATCGTTTTCCGTCGTCTTTATCCGTCTTTATGTTTGTCGTTTTCCGTCTTTATGTCTTTATGTTTGTCGTTTTCCCGTCTTTATGTTTTCGTTTTTCCGTCTTTATGTTTATCGTTTTCCCGTCTTTTATGTCTTTATGTTTTTCGTTTTTCCGTCTTTATGTTTATGTTTTGCGTCTTTATGTTTGTTTCGTTTTTCCGCGTCTTTATGTTTATGTTTTGTTTCGTTTTCAGCGTCTTTATGTTTATGTTTTGTTGTTTTCCCGTCTTTATGTTTTGTTTTTCGTTTTCCCGTCTTTATGTTTTTGTATTTTCCCGTCTTTATGTTTTTTGTTTTTCGCGTCTTCATGTTTATGTTTGTCGTCTTCCCGTCTTTGTTTATGTTTGTTTTTTTCCCGTCTTTATGTTTATTGTTTTTCCCATCTTTATGTTTATGTTTGTCGTTTTCCGTCTTTATTTTTGTTTTTCCCGTCTTTATGTTTGTCGTTTTCCCGTCTTTATGTTTGTTGTTTTTCCCGTCTTTATGCTTATGTTTGTCGTCTTCCCGTCTTCATGTTTATGTTTGTCGATTTTCCCGTCTTTATGTTTGTCGTTTTTCGCGTCTTTATGTTTATGTTTGTCGTTTTCCGCGTCTTTATGTTTATGTTTGTTGTTTTTCCCGTCTTTGTGTTTGTCGTTTTCGCGTCTATGTTTGTCGTTTTTCCCGTCTTTATGTTTATGTTTGTCGTTTTTCACGTCTTTATTTTGTCTGTTGTTTTTCCCGTCTTTATGTTTGTTTGTTTTTCCCATCTTTGTGTTTTCGTTTTCCGTCGTCTTTATGTTTTTATGTTTGTCGTTTTCCGTCTTTATGTTTATGTTTGTCGTTTTTCCCGTCTTTATGTTTTCCGTCTTTCGTTTATGTTTTCGTTTTTCAGCGTCTTTATGTTTATGTTTTCGTTTTCCCGTCTTTATGTTTGTTTGTTTTCCCGTCTTCCGTCTTTATTTTCATGTTTTTTTGTCGTTTTCCCGTCTTTATGTTTATGTTTTCGTTTTTTCCGTCTTTATGTTTATGTTTTTGTTTTCCGTTTTCCGTCTTTATGTTTATGTTTGTCGTTTTCCCGTCTTTCATATGTTTTATGTCTTTTGTTTCGTTTTTCGCGTCTATGTTTGTTGTTTTTCGTGTCTTTATGTTTGTCGTTTTCCCGTCTTCCCGTCTTTATGTTCATGTTTGTCGTTTTTCCCGTCTTTGTGTTTGTCGTTTTTCCCGTCTTTATGTTTGTCGTTTTCCCGTCTTTATGTTTGTCGTTTTTCGCGTCTTTATGTTTATGTTTGTCGTTTTCCGTCTTCATGTTTGTTTGTCGTTTTCCCGTCTTTATCTTTATGTTTGTCGTTTTCCGTCTTTATTTATGTTTGTCGTTTTCCGTCTTTATGTTTGTTTCGTTTTTCCGTCTTCATGTTTATGTTTTTCGTTTTTCTTTCTTTATGTTTGTCGTTTTTAGCGTCTTTATGTTTATCGTTTTGTCGTTTTTTCTTTATGTTTATGTTTTTCGTCTTTATGTTTCGTCTTTCCGTCTTTATGTTTATGTTTGTCGTTTTCCGTCTTTATGTTTATGTTTGTTGTTTTCCCGTCTTTATGTTTGTTTGTCGTCTTCCCGGCTTTATGTTTGTCGTTTTTCCCGTCTTTATGTTTGTCGTTTTTCGCGTCTTTATGTTTATGTTTTTTTGTCGTTTTTCGCGTCTTTATGTTTATGTTTGTCGTTTTTCCGTCTTTATGTTTGTCGTTTTTCCCGTCTTTATGTTTTGTCGTTTTCCCGTCGTCTTCCCGTCTTCATGTTCATGTTTGTTTTTTTCCCGTCTTTATGTTTGTCGTTTTTCCCGTCTTTATGTTTGTCGTTTTCCCGTCTTCATGTTTATCGTTTTCCCGTCTTTATGTTTGTCGTTTTTCGCGTCTTTATGTTGTTCGTTTTTCGCGTCTTTATGTTTATGTTTGTTTTTTTCCCGTCTTTATGTTTTTATGTTTGTCGTTTTTCCCGTCTTTATGTTTGTCGTTTTTCCCGTCTTTATGTTTTGTTTTCGTTTTCCCGTCTTTATGTTTATGTTTGTTTGTCTTTATTTTTCCGTCTTTGTTTGTTTTCGTTTTTTTCGTTTTTTCCCGTTTTTCTTTATGTTTGTCGTTTTTCCCGTCTTTATGTTTATGTTTTTTCCGTCTTTTATGTTTTGTTTGTTTTTCGCGTCTTTATGTTTTTTGTTTTTCGCGTCTTATGTTTATGTTTGTCGTCTTCCCGTCTTTGTTTATGTTTGTTTTTTTCCCGTCTTTATGTTTATTGTTTTTCCCATCTTGATGTTTATGTTTGTCGTCTTCCCGTCTTTATGTTTATGTTTTTTTTTCCCGTCTTTATGTTTGTTGTTTTTCCCGTCTTTATGCTTATGTTTGTCGTCTTCCCGTCTTCATGTTTATGTTTGTCGATTTTCCGTCTTTATGTTTGTCGTTTTTCGCGTCTTTATGTTTATGTTTGTCGTTTTCAGCGTCTTTATGTTTTGTTTGTTGTTTTTCCCGTCTTTCTGTTTGTCGTTTTTCGCGTCTATGTTTGTCGTTTTCCGTCT
>BMAF01002781.1:0-21504 GCA_014132575.2 Gasterosteus nipponicus
ACCCAGGACCAGGTGGAGAGATTATATCTCTGCACTGGCCTGGGAACGCCTTGGGATCCCCAGTCAGAGCTGGTAGATGTGGCCCGGGAAAGGGAATATTTCTGCTGTTTTGTCAGATTGGGATTCCTTGTGGTGTTCCACAGGGTTCAATCATAGGTCCTCTCATTTAAATTGACAAATTAATATTTGGGTGAAACATCTGTTTCCTCTGTGTTTTTGATTGTATGTGATCATGAGTTCTATTAAATAACAATAGTGGCAACTTGTTTATTACATGAGAAGTCCAAGTAGGCGGCTTTAGATTCACATCAATGGAAAAAGGTCTGGAAACCCTCCTACAATAAACTTCTTCCTTTAATTCTTTAAACTACAGAATGTGATTTTACATCTTGCTAAGCTTCATTTCGATGTTAACTATACTGCTTATAGTCATCTTATTAAAATGTAGAGTCATCAGCAGCAATTAGGTGTATTAATGAGTCTTTCTGGTATTTAATAATCCTGAATAGTTGATACATATTCACAGCTATGTTTTGCATCTCCTGTTATTAAGTAGATACAACAAAAGTAAAATATTCTGCTCTCATTTTGTTAACCAGGAAGAAGAGCAACAGAAGTAAAAACAGATACTAAGAGGAGACGGTGAGATTCAGGGAGGAGCTCAGACGTTACTGAACTATAGAAGAGATGAACTTCTACATTCAACAGAGTTCAATATACGAAGCATCAACATCACCTTCATTCAACATGCTGTCACCACTGATGTTTCTAGTTATTCTACAAGGTTTGTTACATTCTGCTTTGAGGAAATGCTTCATTCCATTATTTGCTGAATGATTTAGTGAGTTTTGTAAAATGTTCTAACAGAGTTATCTCTTCTTTTAGGATTCAGCTGTGAAGAACTCACACCAGTGGAGACAGAAGAAAACAGTGTAGAAAACACGACTGTTACTCTGTCCTACGAATACTCACGTCAGGCAACTGGTAGTGATAATTTCTACTGGTATCGACAATATCCAGGAAAACCACCAGAGTTCCTCATCTCCCATCTCGGAACAGGAGGAATATTGAGGAGTCTAATGACTGAACTGATGATCAAAGTGGATAAAAACCGAATCAGTCTGAAGATCTCGTCTGCTACAGTGTCAGACTCTGCTGTGTACTACTGTGCTGTGGAGCCCACAGTGACAGGAAACACCAAGACTCTGTACAAGAACCTCTGGGGGTTTACACACCACAGCTCCTTCTCTTACTGAACAACAGCCCCCTCAGATGGACACGTTCTGTCTTCTATTATACGTTTCTTGTCAGTTGTCTTTTTGCACATTCAGGTGGATCCCAAAATGCTTAATAAATGGTTATCAACATCTCTGATCTTATTGTTTATTTTCTCTTTTTCATTACACATTACACATTTAAACAATCTATGAATAATCTTCACTTTATCTGCCTGCCGATATATTAGTGAGATTGTATATTTAAAGAATACAACAGTGACGACAAAAGAATCATCTCTGAATCATTATCCATTATACAGGTATTCATAACTATCGACGGCCCCCGGAGGGCTTGCAGAGTCGTGAATGATATGAATAAATCCTAATGACTATGATGCAAACTTCTGTTTTGTTTGATATTTTATTGCATATTGACAATAAATACTCCTTAAATGAATGAATCCATGATCTGAGTGTTTGTTAGAGCCAGTGGTGGTTGGGGGGCCATGGGGCGTGGACCCCACCTAGAATTTGTTTAATTATATTTAAATACTATTTTACAAATAGTCAATATCAGTGTATTTGTGTTTTTGGAACATGGAATATCCCGAGTAATATTTGTAAATTAAGATATCTATGCAAAATATTTGCTTTTCCAGCACGTCCTCTCCGCCTGACGGCGTGCCCCAATGCGGCAGCAGTCCAGCCAATCACTCATAGAGGTAATGAGTGACATGTAATAGGATTTTACGCTGCGCTCTGGAGAGCCGATTTACCAACACATCAAGAGCGACCACAGTCCACAAGTGGAGACTGACTGCAGCCGACACGGGACACACAAAGAGAATGTGATGAAAACAGGGACATTTTATCCAAAGGTTGACCATGTAATGCAAACACAAACTAAACAAACACAAACGTTAGGACGTTCTTTTAATCAACAATATAATAAATAAACAAACAAAATGGCAGACTTCTTCACATTAAAACACGTTACTCCACCTGTTGTTCTGGAGGTGAATTGCTTTGAAACACGCGCAACACTTTTAGAACCAGGAAGTGAAACGAGTGCGTCGCCACGACGACGCAGACGACAGCCTTGACTCAGGATGTGAACTCAGAGTCCACCTCCTCTGGTCCAATCAGAGCCCTGTTGGGTCTCTTCTGAGATGTGGACTCCTCAGTGATGCCCTTTGTTCGTCTCTTCCATGTCAGATGTTTTTTTCTTCAGCGTTTCTCCTGGATGAACAAAGGTGAGAATCCAATGACTTTAAGGGTCCTACTGGTCAACCGTCCTCACAGAAGTGACTTCCTTCAGTCGAGGTAAACAGTTCCTGAGAGAAGTCGTTAGGTGGTGCTGTGGTGTCAGCGATGGGGAGCCTGCAGAGCGCCACCTTCAGGAAGCACCTGACTCCTCGCCTACCTGGACACGAAGGAATCAGAACATCAGAGACAGGGTGTGACGCTGACACAATGACATCATCACATGAAGAGCTCCTTCATCAATCCACAAGGAGGACAACAAATACAACAGAAACAATAGACAGAGCTCAACCTATAAGCATTAGCATCTCTTCCGTCTTTTAATCACTTGTTGTTTGTGGGGTCAGCGCACTGATGCCATCTGTGAACTATCACACACATGAGTTTATCATGAGCGTTGTAACGTGTCAGACGTCTTCTGTTCTACTCAGATATGTTAGAAAAACTGGAGTTTTCTGCCTCTATGGCGTATAATCACTGTATAATCACGTAATAGCTGCTTTACAACAGACCATAATGCTAATAGCTATTATTGTTGTATTTAGTAAAGCATTTAAGTGCAAACAGCATGTAAAACGCCCTTAACATATATATATAAAATATTCCTATTTGTTACAATATATTATCTTTGTATACATATATTGTTAATATAATATATACATATGCGCATGTACAAATATTCATATAAGTACTTATATATATATGTGTGTGTGTGTGTGTGTGTGTGTGATTTATTTCATCTTCCTGAAGAGTTATAAAACATCTGCAGATGTTTTTCCACCACACGTGGAAACATGGTGACCTCGTTTCTTCTTCACCTTGTGCACATCCTGCTGCTGACTTCCTGTCGGTAGCAAAGCTGCAGAAAACTGCACACACACACACCTACAAACACACACACACACACACACACACAGAGGTCACACTAGGTCACCTTCACCTTCACCGTGGGTCAATCATAGAACTTTTATTTCAATTTATTTTCCTCGCTGAGGGAAGAGAGTGTTCCCGTCATGCGCCATGTGGCTCAATAACGTTTATCAATCTAACATTCATTTGTGGCCCCAAAATAACAGAATATGCACAATATTTCCTCCCCACACAGAACGAGGGGCCCTCTATGAAGTTTTGAAATGATGCTCTTGATATGCATAAATAACTATATCAATGTATTCATATAAGAGGCCGCTGTTACTCATCATACTTTCTGCTGACACTATTGTACTATTGCTAAGGTGAATGTGTGCTATCTAAATATTAAAAAAGGTTATTAAGTGACTTAATCACGTTAATTAATTAACGTGTTAATCATTAATCATGTTAATAAGGAGGAGTTTCTTCTCATTAAATATTAGTATTGTTAGTAGTAATATTATTATTGTTGTAATGTCTGACTTAATTTATCATCATCACAATAAAAGAATAAAATGATGAGTGTTTGCCTCCTGATAATTTACATTAATAACAATGATAATAATAATGCTATAGCTTTCAGTTGATCTGATGGTTTTGTTTCTTCTGTTGTTACTTTTATTGCTGTTAGACAATAACTTGTCTGTAAAATATAACATTTTATGTAATAATTTAAAGGATTAAAATATCATAATGAAATATAATTAAATATAATTGTGGTAATATTAATCATCTATAAAGGGTTTTCGAGATGCCTGAAAATATGATAGTAACAAGTTTAACGTTCATATTATTTATATTTAGGCCTGTGAACTGTGTTCTCACGATGCTTCTGAGGCCGCACCTGATGCCCCCCCCCCCCCCCCACGCACATCCTGTCCCAGCAGCCTTTGAGGCGAGCCGCCTGTGACGCGTCGAGCGGCTCCTTCCACTTCCTGTGGAAACTGAGAGCAGCAGCAGCCACAACCGCCTCCACAGGATGTTGCCATGGAGACGTGACTGTTATGACTAACATTCAAACGTACGTTTACATTCTCTCTTTTTGTGAAACGCCGCGAGCATCCGACCACAGCCGGGTCACAGTGTGACGATCAACAGCCCACGAAGACAAATATTCACATGACACGAGCAGGAGACGATGAGCGCATTTAAGGAGATAATATGAGTATTTCAATCATTTCTGTGGGATGAATTGAACGTTTTGTGCATCTTTGACGTTGTTCATTGTGTACGTCCATCGCAGTCTGTCCGTCCCAGGGAGGATCGTCCTGTGTCTCTAAAGGTTTCGTCCCTTTATTCTCCCCATCAAATACTTTTCATTGTTTGGGGAGTTTTTCCTGTCGATGTGAAGGTTTCTGAACAGAGGACGTCACATGTGTTCACACTGTAAAGACACATGAGGAAAATTTGCGATATTGTGCGATAGAAAAAAAAAAAAGTGATCATATAATCATGTTAAAGACTGACAGCGTCCCCCTGCGAGGCTACAAGCACGACAAAGTATCACACACAAGTTAACGTCATGCGTGTTGGTAAAATGTAACGGCTCATTTAAGGGCATCCATCAGATTATATTTCTTTAAATGTGTCTGCTGGCAGGAGGCTTCATGGGATTCATCATCTGATCTAATGGATACAAATGAATCGTTGTGAGGGTTTACTTTCTGCTCCCAGTCAGAACTAAACAAGAAGCAGCGTTCAGTTCTTCTGCTCCACATCTCCACAGTATGAGAGACAGTCTGTGGGACAGTATGAGAGACAGTCTGTGGGACAGTATGAGAGACAGTGTGGGACAGTATGAGAGACAGTGTGGGACAGTATGTGAGACAGTGTGAGACAATATGAGAGACAGTGTGAGACAATATGAGAGACAGTCTGTGGGACAGTATGAGAGACAGTGTGGGACAGTATGAGAGACAGTGTGAGAGACAGTCTGTGGGACAGTATGAGAGACAGTCTGTGGGACAGTATGAGAGACAGTGTGGGACAGTATGAGAGACAGTCTGTGGGACAATATGAGAGACAGTCTGTGGGACAGTATGAGAGACAGTCTGTGGGACAGTATGTGAGACAGTGTGGGACAATATGAGAGACAGTGTGAGACAATATGAGAGACAGTGTGAGACAATACAGTCTGTGGGACAGTATGAGAGACAGTGTGGGACAGTATGAGAGACAGTCTGTGGGACAATATGAGAGACAGTCTGTGGGACAGTATGAGAGACAGTCTGTGGGACAGTATGAGAGACAGTGTGAGACAGTATGTGAGACAGTGTGGGACAGTATGTGAGACAGTCCGTGGGACAATATGAGAGACAGTGTGGGACAGTATGTGAGACAGTGTGGGACAGTATGAGAGACAGTCAATATGAGAGACACTGGACAGTATGTGAGACAGAGACAGTCTGTGGGACAGTATGTGGGACAATATGAGACAGTATGAGAGACAGTGAGAGACAGTGGGACAGTATGTGAGACAGTGTGGGACAGACAGTGTATATGAGACAGTCTGTGGGACAATATTGTGGGACAGTATGAGAGACAGTGTCTGACAGTGTGGGACAGTATGTGAGAGTCCGTGGGACAATATGAGAGACAGTGTGGGACAGTATGAGACAGTGTGGGACATGAGAGACAGTGTGTGACAGTATGTGAGACAGTGTGGGACAGTATGTGAGACAGTCCGTGGGACAATATGAGAGACACTGTGGGACAGTATGTGAGACAGTGTGGGACAGTATGAGAGACAGTGTGGGACAGTATGTGAGACAGTGTGGGACAATATGAGAGACAGTGTGAGACAATATGAGAGACAGTGTGAGACAATATGAGAGACAGTCTGTGGGACAGTATGAGAGACAGTGTGGGACAGTATGAGAGACAGTGTGGGACAGTATGTGAGACAGTGTGGGACAGACAGTGTGAGACAGTATGTGAGACAGTGTGGGACAGTATGTGAGACAGTCCGTGGGACAATATGAGAGACAGTGTGGGACAGTATGTGAGACAGTGTGGGACAGTATGAGAGACAGTCCGTGGGACAATATGAGAGACAGTGTGGGACAGTATGTGAGACAGTGTGGGACAGTATGAGAGACAGTGTGGGACAGTATGTGGACAGTATGAGAGACAGTGTGGGACAGTATGTGAGACAGTATGAGAGAGTCCGTGGGACAGTATGAGAGACAGTCTGTGGGACAGTATGAGAGACAGTGGGACAGTATATGAGAGACAGTCTGTGGGACAGTATGAGAGACAGTGTGGGACAGTATGAGAGACAGTGTGGGACAGTATGTGAGACAGTGGGACAGTATGTGAGACAGTGTGGGACAGTATTTGAGACAGTGTGAGACAGTGTGGGACAGTATGAGAGACAGTCTGTGGACAGTATGAGAGACAGTGTGGGACAGTATGAGAGACAGTGTATGGGACAGTATGAGACAGTGTGGGACATGTGAGACAGTGTGGGACAATATGAGAGACAGTCTGTGGGACAGTATGAGAGACAGTGTATGAGAGACAGTGTGGGACAGTATGTGAGACAGTGTGGGACAGTATGAGAGACACACAGTATGAGAGACAGTGTGGGACAGTGTGGGAAGTATGAGTGTGGGAGACAGTATGAGAGACAGTGTGGGACAGTATGAGAGACAGTGTGGGACAGTATGAGAGACAGTGTGGACTGAGAGACAGTGGAGACAGTATGAGAGACAGTGTGAGACAGTATGAGAGACAGTGTGGGACAGTATGTGAGACAGACATGGGACAGTGAGAGACAGTCTGTGGGACAGTATGAGAGACAGTCTGTGGGACAGTATGAGAGACAGTGTGAGACAGTATGTGAGACAGTGTGGGACAGTATGTGAGACAGTCCGTGGGACAATATGAGAGACAGTGTGGGACAGTATGTGAGACAGTGTGGGACAGTATGAGAGACAGTGTGGGACAGTATGAGAGACAGTGTGGGACAGTATAAAAGACAGTGTGGGACAGTATGTGAGACAGTGTGGGACAGTATGAGACAGTGTGGGACAGTATGGAGAGAGACAGTGTGGGACAGTATGAGAGACAGTGTGGGACAGTATGAGAGACAGTGTGGGACAGTATGTGAGACAGTATGAGAGACAGTGTGGGACAGTATGTGAGACAGTGTGAGACAGTGTGGGACAGTATGTGAGACAGTGTGGGACAGTATGTGAGACAGTGTGGGACAGTATGAGAGACAGTGTGGGACAGTATGTGAGACAGTGTGTGAGAGACAGTCTGTGGGACAGTATAAAAGACAGACATGTGAGACAGTGTGGGACAGTATGAGGACAGTGTGGGACATATGAGAGACAGTGTGGGACAGTATGTGAGACAGTGTGGGACAGTATGAGAGACAGTGTGGGACAGTATGTGAGACAGTGTCAGTGGGACAGTGGGACAGTATGAGAGACAGTGTATGACAGACAGTAAGAGACAGTGTGGGACAGTATGAGACAGTGTGGGACAGTATGTGTGTGGGGACAGTATGTGAGACAGTGTGGGACAGTATGAGAGACAGTGTGGGACAAGTATGAAAAGACAGTCTGTGGGACAGTAGTATGAGAGACAGTCTGTGGGACAGTATGTGAGACAGTGAGAGACAGTGAGACAGTGGACAGTATGTGAGACAGTCTGTGGGACAGTATGAGAGACAGTGTGGGACAGTATGAGAGACAGTGTGGACAGTGAGACAGTGTGGGACAGTATGTGAGACAGTCTGTGGGACAGTATGTGAGACAGTGTGGGACAGTATGTGAGACAGTCTGTGGGACAGTATGAGAGACAGTGTGGGACAGTATGAGAGACAGTGTGGGACAGTATGTGAGACAGTGTGGGACAGTATGTGAGACAGTCTGTGGGACAGTATGAGAGACAGTGTGGGACAGTATGAGAGACAGGGACAGTATGTGAGACATGGGACAGTATGAGAGACAGTGTGGGACAGTATGAGAGACAGTATGAGAGACAGTGTGGGACAGTATGTGAGACAGTGTGGGACAGTATGAGAGACAGTGTGGGACAGTATGAGAGACAGTGTGGGACAGTATGAGAGACAGTGTGGGACAGTATGAGAGACAGTGTGGGACAGTATGAGAGACAGTGTGGGACAGTATGAGAGACAGTGTGGGACAGTATGTGAGACAGTGTGGGACAGTATGAGACAGTGTGGGACAGTATGAGAGACAGTATGAGAGACAGTGTGGGACAGTATGTGAGACAGTGTGGGACAGTATGAGAGACAGTATGAGAGACAGTGTGGGACAGTATGTGAGACAGTGTGGGACAGTATGTGAGACAGTGTGGACAGTATGAGTGAGACAGTGTGGGACAGTATGAGAGACAGTGTGGGACAGTATGTGAGACAGTGTGGGACAGTATGTGAGACAGTGGGACAGTATGAGAGACAGTGTGGGACAGTATGAGAGACAGTGTGGGACAGTATGTGAGACAGTGTGGGACAGTATGAGAGACAGTGTGGGACAGTATGTGAGACAGTGTGGGACAGTATGAGAGACAGTGTGTGGACAGTATGAGAGACAGTGTGTATGGGACAGTGTGGGACAGTATGTGAGACAGTGGGACAGTATGACTGTGGGACAGTATGTGAGACAGTGTGGGACAGTATGTGAGACAGTGTGTGGGACAGTAGTATGTGAGAGACAGTGTGGGACAGTATGAGAGACAGTGGTGGGACAGTATGAGACAGTGTGGACAGTATGTGAGACAGTGTGGGACAGTATGGGACAGTATGTGAGACAGTGTGGGACAGTATGTGAGACAGTGTGGGACAGTATGAGAGACAGTGTGGGACAGTATGTGAGACAGTGTGGGACAGTATGAGAGACAGTGTGAGACAATATGAGAGACAGTGTGGGACAGTATGAGAGACAGTCTGTGGGACAGTATGAGAGACAGTGTGGGACAGTATGTGAGACAGTGTGGGACAGTATGAGACAGTGTGGGACAGTATGAGAGACAGTGTGGGACAGTATGTGAGACAGTGTGGGACAGTATGTGAGACAGTGTGGGACAGTATGAGAGACAGTGTGGGACAGTATGTGAGACAGTGTGAGACAGTATGAGAGACAGTGTGGGACAGTATGTGAGACAGTCTGTGGGACAGTATGTGAGACAGTGTGGGACAGTATGTGAGACAGTGTGGGTGAGACAGTGGGACAGTATGAGAGACAGTGTGGGACAGTATGAGAGACAGTCTGTGGGACAGTATAAAAGACAGTCTGTGGGACAATATGAGAGACAGTGTGAGACAGTATGAGAGACAGTGTGGGACAGTATGTGAGACAGTGTGGGACAGTATGAGACAGTCTGTGGGACAGTATGGGACAGTATGAGAGACAGTGTGGGACAGTAGTAGTGTGGGACAGTATGTGAGACAGTGTGGGACAGTATGTGAGACAGTATGTGAGACAGTCTGTGGGACAGTATGAGAGACAGTGTGGGACAGTATGTGAGACAGTGTGGGACAGTATGAGAGACAGTGTGGGACAGTATAAGAGACAGTCTGTGGGACAGTATGAGAGACAGTGTGGGACAGTATGAGAGACAGTGTGGGACAGTATGTGAGACAGTGTGGGACATGTATGGGACAGTATGAGACAGTGTGGGACAGTATGAGAGACAGTGTGGGACAGTATGTGAGACAGTGTGGGACAGTATGAGAGACAGTGTGGGACAGTATGTGAGACAGTGTGGGACAGTATGAGAGACAGTGTGGGACAGTATGAGAGACAGTATGGGTACAGTATGAGACAGTATGAGAGACAGTGTGGGACAGTATGAGAGACAGTGTGGGACAGTATGAGAGACAGTGTGGGACAGTATGAGAGACAGTATGAGAGACAGTGTGGGACAGTATGTGAGACAGTGTGGGACAGTATGAGAGACAGTGTGGGACAGTATGACAGTGTGGGACAGTATGAGAGACAGTGTGGGACAGTATGTGAGACACAGTGTGGGACAGTATGTGAGACAGTGTGGGACAGTATGAGAGACAGTATGAGAGACAGTGTGGGACAGTATGTGAGACAGTGTGGGACAGTATGTGAGACAGTATGTGGGACAGTAGTGAGACATGAGAGACAGTGTGGGACAGTATGAGACAGTGAGAGACAGTATGAGGACAGTATGTGAGACAGTGTGGGTATGAGAGACAGTATGAGAGACAGTGTGGGACAGTATGTGAGACAGTGGGACAGTATGAGAGACAGTGAGAGACATGGGACAGTATGTGAGACAGTGTGGGACAGTATGTGAGACAGTATGAGAGACAGTATGAGAGACAGTGTGGGACAGTATGTGGGACAGTATGAGAGACAGTGTGGGACAGTATGAGAGACAGTGTGGGACAGTATGAGAGACAGTATGAGAGACAGTGTGGGACAGTATGTGAGACAGTATGAGAGACAGTGTGGGACAGTATGTGAGACAGGACTGATGAACTGGTCCAGCAGCTCAGATGAAGTCTTCTGATGTGTTGCTGTGGTGATTTAGACAAACCTGCTTCTGGGAACCGAAAAGCCTGAACTACGTCGTCTCGTCCGCCTCGTACGAGGAGCCCTGAAGGGTTTGAGGGAAAACGGGGACTGAAGTCATATGAATGTGGTATTTCTGAGGGGTGTTGTTGTCTTCTTGAAGAGGTTGTTGGTGTTCACCTGTCAGGGCTTCTGACTGTGTAACTACTTTGTCTATTTCGACTTCTATGTAGGATGAATGTGAACCCTTGTGAGTAATATGATGTGTTTATATGTTAGTGGTTAATAATTAAATTAGCATTTTATTTTATTTTATTTCATTACTTGTGCACTGCTGTCTTGTTGTCTATTGTCACACTGTCTGCTGTCACGCACCAACCAACAAGACAAATTCCTTGTATGTTTGACATATTTTGGCAATAAATGTTTCCTGATTCCTGATTGCTAAATAAAGATAAAACTCATCTAAGTCAGAGTCCAGGTGGTGGACAGCATCCGTGGAGTGAAGCACAACGAGAGAGCTTTAGTTGTATTATACTATCATATAGTATTTATACTATATATTTCACTGGCGTATAACTAATGGGGTTGTTACTAATATGGTTGCCTGGTTGCTGTTGGTAAAGTGCATGGTTTGTCCTGACACTACACAACACTACACTACACACACACACACACACACACACACACACACACACACACACACACACACACACACACACACACACACACACACACACACACACACACACACACACACACACACCTCCACCACTGAAACTACTGACTCCACACACCACCACCGCCATGTGCAGCCGCCAGCGGGGACGAGACATCCAGCCTTCTATGTATCTAAGGAAAGGAGCTTCAATGCTTCCTTACTTAGCTCCTTTAGGATAGGAACCACTGGCCCACCCTTTATCAAAGGAGATCATTACGTCCCACAAGAGAACATGCCAACTGCATACAGAGAGCAAGCAGTGCAAACCAACACATCGTGCCTTATATGAGAAGTGTATATACGTGTATATTTATACATACATATAACACATTAATTAACACACTCAGTTCCTGTGGAAAAAACTCAGCCGTGAGTTAAATATCTGTGACCTTGTGTCCTTTGTCTCGTGTGAAGTGTCCGTGTATTCATTTTATATAAATAATTATTATTTCATCAAGCTAATGTATCGTTAAACTACCAACAGAATAAAAGTAATTTATTATAACATTATCTATTATTCTGCATTATGCCTTTTGGTACTTTTGTACTTAAACGAGGGAGAAATGTTTGATATTTTTTTATTGTTTCGCTTTTGTCATAATATTAATAATAATAGCTCAATAATAAGTATTATAGTAACAATCCTTAGTATTATTTCACATACAGACTCCAAAAAATAGTTATAAAGATCTAGAGTTGGTTCAGATTAAAGTCACAACAATGATGATTCTTTTTGTTTCAGTCTTTATTTTCACATATGTATTTGTTTAAACAGTTGCATGTATGAAAAGTATTAAACTGAATAAAACAATTGAATGACTAACTAACTGTAATAACTGTGATATTTACAGCAACAAGATCATCAACAACACTTATAAGCAGGTCATGTTTTACAGTATGAAGACGTGAACACATGAATTATGAATGATGATGTTAAATTTGGACATTAAAGAAGATGATCAGATCGTCTCCTGAAGCCCTGCAGAGTTCCTACGAAATAAAACATGAAACCATATTAAATTAACATTAATCTGATGATTTAGCGTGAACAAACATCTAGTTGACAAAACATCAACGTTTTTGCTATCAATAAGTATTTATATTTATATCTTTTTTTAAATTCATCTTTTGAAACATCAGAAATACTTTGACTTTATGTTTTATGTGGAATAACGTCTATTGTATAAGTACATAGTATATAGGACAGTCTTATAAACTGTACTATGTAAGTTGTATATACTACAGAGGAGGTAAAGTATAAATTATGTAGTGTACAGTAAAGTATACATTTTATATATTCTATATAGTATTCAGTATATCAAAATATGTGTACTGTAGAATTGTACATTAAATTGAAAATGGAATTAATTAACGTATATATACAGTATATATATATACTTATACTATATACTTGTATAGATACTGTAACTATGTAATACATAGTATAAATTATATATATTTGTATATACATACTAATATATATAATATATAAGTATACTGATAAACTTATATACCTATGTACTTGTACATGCACTGTATGCTCATTATACTCACACTGACTGATCCACAGCCTCAGAGTCATCAGCACATTGAACACTACGGTTTTGAAGAAAAGCAGCCGGAGACCCAACATGGTGACAGACATCAGATTCACCCTCCCATCTGTAAACAACAACAACAACAACGCCATCACCACCACCATCTCAATCATCACCACCATCACCACTATAACCATCATCACCACCATCATCACCATCATTACCATCATCATCACCATTATAACCATCATCACCATCATCATCATCACCACTCAATCTCAATCATCACCACTATAACCATCACCATCATCATCATCACCATCATCATCATCACCATCTCAATCATCACCACTATAACCACCATCACCATCATCACCATCATCATCACCATCATCATCACCATCATAACCATCATCACCATCATCATCATCACCACTATAATCCATCATCACCACCATCAACCATCACCATCATCATCATCATCACCATCTCAATCATCATCATCACCATCTCAATCATCACCACTATAACCAGCACCACTATCATCATCACCATCATCATCATCATCATCACCATCATCACCATCATCGTCATGGAGAAAGGGTCACATGAGTTCTACTTAAAACGAACCTGCTGCAACAGGTTCTCCACAGACATCAGAGTCGTCTTCAGCTGAAAAATATCAAGACACAAATAGTAAATATTAGTTGTAAAAAAGGTTTTATTCCACACAGAGGATGAAAAAAAATTGGGGTTTAAACGTCTGGTCGATATCTCTCTCCACCATTTAGTAACTTTTTTAATGCATACTTATGACTTGTTTTATTCTATTGCATGACTTTATTCTGTTATTATGCTGCTCTTTGAACTCCACGTATATCAATAAGTCAAATACACATAAAGGCTCATATTCCATGACAGGTTTTTCTTTAATACGACACAGTGATCACGTCGGGACTTTGACCCCTCTGATGACCTCTCTCTCACCCTGCTCACACGCCTCCTCCTCCCCCTCAGAGGTCAACAGGACCAGCTGGTTGTACAGTGACACTTCTTCGACCAACACCGCCGCGCTGCGGCTGAAGATGGCGTGCTGCTCCTCGGCCGCTTTCTTCCGGCTGAAGTCTGACGCCAAACACGCTGACGTGCCGTCGCCCGACAGCTTGTAGAAGGACGGCTCGGACACGGTCTCTGGAACACAGGAGAGGGGGTCGTCAATACAACAAATCCATGACTGATCGGTGACGGATTGATGACTCATCATCAACGACTGATCAATGACACATCAACAATGACTCAGCGGCTCATGAACGATGGCAACAAAAAGTGAATATTAATAATTCAGATTGATCACATGAACTCACAAAGAAATCCTAAAATAAATCCTTTAGAATATTTATACAGCTGAAACATTTTCATTTTACTAACTTTGACCATCCAGCAGTTTGTGACTTCATGCAAATCCTTTTTTTTAATTTACTAACTACGTTTACAACATTAGTGTAGTTTCTGTTTTAAGATTAATCTAAAGCGTTTTAATTAATGTTTTAAAATGTTTTAATAGAAGCAAAGTTACAAAGCAGGTGCATATAAACAAATAAAGTATATTGTCATTGTAGTTGTACTAGTATACTAATTATAGTAGTAGAAGTATATTGTAAGTAAAGGCATAACTGCTCTTCTGATATTGTTAAAAACTCATCATTACATTACAAAGTACATCAAGTGTATCAAGCATTAAAGTTCAGTAATACTGAATTTGCCTTCAGGCTCAACAGCCACGTCGCAGATATTCAAAACTTATAAGTGACTTGAACTTAAGCAGTTTCTCATCAGATCAAAAACAAAACTATTTATTGTGTTTTGTAATATGCTATTATCAGGTTAATATTTTATTACAGTCCCATGTTGTCATGGCAACAAGTTTACATATATATTGATGTAAATATCGATACCCTTAATTGGAAGCTAACCATAATTTAGTTGAGAATATTTAATAAATGTGTAAGTTAACAGCACTTAAATGAAATTTTGTGTAGAATAATATGAATGTTAATAAATCAAAGTAACAATTAAAAAGAGAAACTTGCTCACATCTTTGAAATTTCAGTTTAATTCCAGATGCATAAATCTTTTAAATGTTGTTATTGATAACATTCTGCATGGAGGCTCAACAATAGACGCTGATACCAATAACTAAGGAATAACAACATTTAAATAAACTACAGGCTGTTATTTATTACAAGATCAATAATCAGCAGATTTAAATGTTGTAGCCTACTAATATAAATTACTAAATGAGTTCAGTTCAGATTACTTGTATTAACTGTTAATGACGGATTGTTTATTCCTTTTGTGTTCGATAATTAAATACGTTTGTAGTATACATCCATCATGTAGCAACAAGGAACTCAGTAAACAAAATATAGATATTTTTTATGATTATTATTAAAAAAGGGTATTTGTCTATTTTCACAATAAGACAGAAAGTTCAGGACTTTTCCTCAATAGATGTGAGACAATTAAGTGTAATAAATACATATTTACTGATTGTAATGTAAGCGCTAATAAATTCTAATCCCATCTGCCTGGTTGTCATTCAGATTACAGGCGGATGGTTACAATCACGTTTCACTATATTTATGGAAACTGATTAAAAACATTACATTTAATATGATTAACATTTAATTCAATGCAGTAAATATACTAATATTAAATATAATAACTTAAAAATGTTAAATTCAAATCTATAGATAAGTATAAGTTTTAGAGTTTAATGAAAGCAAAATATATGTAATATATATATATATATATATATTTACATATATTTTATAATAAATAAAATGATATCTAACTATATAATATATAAAGTTTTTAATACAAGTTATTTAAGGGAACATTAGCAAGTTCTGGTTTATAAAGCAGGAAATATCAATAACGTTATGATAAAAATACACAAACTAAGTTAGAGTTACAGTAGTACGTGTTAAGATGAATTATTAAACTCACTCACTGGGTTCTACAGTCAATTTAGTACCAGAACCAAAGACAATCCTGTTAAAACCAGTTGTCTTTGTTCTAGTACTAAGTGACATGAAAACAGTAGTGAAGTTTGTAATTAAATGCAGCACATGCCTGTAACTGCTAGTTTATCTTCATTTTTATCATAACGATATTGATATTTTTTCTTTACTAAACCAGAACTGTAATATTCCAGCAAATAACTGTATTAAAACTTTATATATATAGTTAGATATCATTTATTTATTATAAAATATATGTAAATGTATATGTATATATATATATATTACATATATTTGCTTTCATTAACTCTAAAACATATCTATAGATTTGGTGCTATTTTAAGATATTATATTTAATATTAGTATATTTACTGCATTGAGAATAAATGTTAATCCTGATGTATTGTTTAATCAGTTTCCATAAATATGGTGAAACGTGTTAACAAATCCGCCTGTGATCTGAGCAACAGTGAGCTGAATCAAATTTGTGGCAGCATTTGATCGTAAACGCTGTATTTGTACATGAGCCATCTCACGTGTGAGAGAAGTCGACTCTGTGCTATTATTAATGAACAAATACTCCCGCAATAATGATCACCAAAAATATCCTGTTTGTTTTATTCACTTGTTGCATGATGGATGTATACTACTAATGTGTTTAATATCGGCACACGAAGGAATAAACAATCCGTCATCTTTGAGATTAGCCTAATGTCTGAAAGACTACTCATTTAGTAATTTATATTGAGCTACAACATTAAATCTGCTGATTGTATTTATGACAAATAACGGCCTATCAATTAAATATTGTTATTCCTTGGTGTATTTATCAGCATCATTGACGAGCCTCCCATGCAAGTATTGTCAGCAACTTACTGACAAGATTTATGCATCTGTTAAACTGAATTTCAGATGAAACGAGATTTCTCTTTTAGTATTACTGATTTATTAACATTCTACACAAATTTCATTTGAAATCTTTGATGGCATTTATTAAATATTCTCAGCTAGAATATGGTTAGTAAGGCTATCGTATTTACATCAGTATATGTAAACTGTTGCCATGACATGGATGATATTGGCCTGATAATATTACAAAACACAATAAATAGTTTTGTTTTGTCTGATGGCTGCCCAAGTTCAGAGTCACTGAGTTTGAATATCTGCGACGTGCTGTTCAACCTGAAAACAAGTGTGACCTGGGCAATAACGATGCTGTGCTGTAATGTAATGATGAGGACTGGCGTATCGAAGAGCAGTTATGCGCTTTACTTACAATGTACTTCTGCTGCTATAATTGGTATGCTGGTACGGCTGTGACATACTTTATTTGTTTATATGCGCCTTTTATGACTTTGCTTCTATTAAACGTACTAAAACATTGAGATAAGCGGCACAAGTAATCCTTAAGGCAGAGGCTACGCTAATGTTGTAAGCGTGGTGTAAAAGGATTTGCGTGAGTGCAAACTGAAGATGGTGTAAAATGAAAATGTTTCAGCTGTATAAATGTTCTGGGACATTTGGACACAACATTGTGCGTGTGATCAGCTCTGAGTATTAATATTCATATTTGTGCCATCGGACCGTAAGCGCTGGTCATTGTTGATGTCGTGATCGGTGGGTTGATGATAGTCATCAGTCGTCACCTCGTCGTAATTCCTGTTGCTGATGACGACCATTCTCCCTGTGTTCGAAGATCGCTTCTAGCTGTCGAGGCGGCGGCTGCGCTCGGCGTCGAACTCGGCGGATGTCAATCTTCGGCTTGGCGGCTGTCACTGTCTGTCAGCACAATCTATTCGACCTCTGAGAGAGGCGTATTGGCTGTGAAGAGAAGATGTCGAAGTCAGAAGCTCCCGGCGTGTCACTGGCTCATATTAAGAAAAACTTGCAATGTGAGAATATGGCACATGTATTTGACTTGTGATGTATCGTGGAGTTCAGAAGCATTTCAATAACAGAATAAAGTCAATGCAATAAACAAACAAGTCATAAGTATGCATTAAAAAGAGATTACTAAATGGTGGAAGCCGACATAGCGCTAAGCTTAATTTTCATCTGTGTGAGAATAAAACGCTACACAGCTAATGTGTGATATTTTTCAGCTGGCGGCTCTGATGTCTGTGGAAGAACCTGTTGCGCGCAGTTGCAGTAAATTCATGTGACACTGCGGCGATGATGGCTGATGATATTGTCATGTGATGGCGATGATGAGTGGTGTTGAAAGTGATAGATGATGATGGTAGTAATTTATATTGACTGAATGTGTGCTGACGATGTTGACGATGATGTGATAATGCAATGATAGTTATAGTAAGTGATGTGTGATATTGAATGGTGGTGAGCGAAAGATGGCGGTGGTAGTAGTGATGATGATAGTGATGGTAGATGGTGGTGACGATGACGGTAAACGATGATGATAGCCAATAGTATAGTGGTGACGATGAGTGGCGGTATTGGTGTGTGATGATAGTTATAATAGTGATGACCAATAGTGATAATAGTGGTGATGACGCAATTGCAATATTGATAATAATGACGAATATATTGATAGCGATGACTGTTATTATTGTTACGAATGGAAGGAGAGTAATCGATATCTGTCACCATGTTAGTCTCGGCTTGCTGTGAAACCGTAGTGTTCAATGTGCTGGCGACTCGAACTGTGAATCGTCGATGTAGTATAATGAGCATACGAATACATGTACAGTACATAGATATATAGGATTTATCAGTACTCTTATATATTATATATATTGGTAATATTATCGCACAAATATGTATATAGTATACTATGTGACCACATAGTTGCAATGTCTATACAGAGGTAGATATAAATTATATATATATACTGTATATATACGTTAATTGAGCCATTTCAATTTGTACTCTGGCTGACACATATTTTGATATACTAGATACTATATAGACTATAAAATAGCCGCACTCTACTAGTACTGCCCTCATTTATACTTTACCCTCCTCATACGGTTATGGAACTGTCACCCATACTAATGTAGCCCTGGCGGAGCGTTATTCCATAAGCTGCAGAAATCAGAAAGTATTTCGATGTTTCAAGATGAATAAAAAAAGATATAAATATAAATGCTATTGTGCAAAACGTTGATATTTATTCACCGTCGCTCAGATTAATGTTATTTAACTATCGGTTTCATGTTTTTATTTCGTAAGACTCAGAGACGATACGATCATCTTCAACTGGCAATGTCAGAATTTATCATCATTCATAATTCGTCTTCATACTGTAAACATGACCTGCCTTAAATGATGTTGATGATCTTGTTGCTAGTAAATATCGTGTACAATTAGTTAGTCATTCAGTGTTTTATTCAGTTGCTCACTGCACATGCAACTAAATACGCTATGTGAAAATAAGGAACTGAGAGCAAAGGAATCATCGTGTTGTGACTTTAATCTGAACAACTCTAGATGCTATAACTATTTTGGAGTCTGTATGTAAATAATACTAGATACTATAATACTTATTGATGAGCTATTGTATTAATATTATGACAAAAAGCACGAACAATAAAAAAATATAATATTATTCTCCCTCATTTAAGAGTACAAAGGCATGATACTGAGAATAATGAATATGTTACATAATAATTACTTTTTATTCTGTTGGTAGTTTAGGCTCACATTAACTGATGAGTAATAATTGCTGCTGTATAAATCAATCTGCGGACACTTCACTGCGGGTACAAAGGTCGGGCTAACTCACGGCTGATTTCACGAAGGCTGGGGTGTGTTAGTAATATTATATGTAATGTGACAAATACACTTCTCATAGGCATGATGTCAGACAGTTTGCACTGCGCTCTCTGTATGCGGTGTATGTTCTCTTGTGGGGGCGTATTGATCTCCTTTGATAGAGAGGGTGGGCCAGTGGTTTTAGTAAAGAACTGGAAATTGAAGCATTGAAGCTCGCTCGCTGGCTTTGAATGCATGGAAAACAGTGTCTAGATCCCCGTGGCGGCATGGCTGATGATGTGTGGGTCGGTAGTTTCGGTGGTGGGGCTATTGACCGGTGGTGACGTTGATGTGTTTGACGATGACCGTTGACCACGATATTGACGATGTTATTGATGACGAGTGATGATGATGATGTATTGACGGTATTGATATTGAGTCGGTAGTTTCGGTGGTGGAGTGTGTTGTGTGTGATAGTATTAACCAGTGTTGATGGCGGATGACCGGGACAGGCATGCGCTTGCAACCGAACAACCATATTAGTAACAACTACGTGGTTATGCGCCGGTAGCCTTATATTATAAGTACTATATGATAGTATAATACAGCAAAGTCTCTGCTCGTTGTGCTTCACTCACGGATATCACCGCGGACTCTGACTAGATGGTTTATCTTTATTTAGCGATCGAAATCGAGCATTATTGCCAAATATGTCAGGCATCTGTATTTGTTGGTGATGCGGCGAACGGTGTGAACGTGAACAACAGAGGACGGCGGTGCTTGAACGAGTAAAAGATGAATAAAATGCTGATTTTAGTATTACTAATGCCAGGCTTACGTCGTATTACCGCGAGGAGTTCGCATTCTCACCATAGAAAGTCGAGGAAGCTGAACAGAGTAATTGCAGTCAGGAAAGCCTGACGAGCGAACGCCCGACGGCGCAACTGGAGACCCTCGAAAACTGCCGCATTCATGCTGACTCGTGCGTTTCCATCGTATATGCGAAGCGATGACGACGACGGTTCAGCCGTTCCCCGAGCTGGGTGTCTCAAATCGCCGCAGCATCGAAGACTTCATCTGTTTGCTGGACCGGTTCATCGATCTGTGCCATGCTGGCTCCCACACTGTGCCTCATGCATCTCACATGTGTCCCCGCACTGGCTCTCTCATGCAATCTCATGCTGTCCCCACCTGTCTGTCTCTCGCTCACTGTCTCTCTGCTGTCCCCACGCTGGCTCTGCTATCTCTCTGTCTGCATGCTGTCCCACACTGTGCTCTCATACTGTCCCCGCACTGTCTCTGTCCCCACGCTGTCTCATGCTGTCACTTGCTGTCACATGCTGTCACACTGTGTGCATGCTGTATACGCTGTCTCCGCATGCTGTCACTTTGTCATGCTGTCTCTCATGCTGTCACGCTCGTGTCTGCAATCCTGGACTGTGTGCATGCTGTCACTTTATACTGTCTTTGTTACACTGTGCATGCTGATCCCCTGCTCTTATGCTGTCTCTTTCATGCTGTCCCACGCTAATCTCTGCTGATCTCCCCGCACTCTCATGCTGTCCCCACCAGACTGTCTCTGTCCCAAACAATACGTAT
>BMAF01002782.1:0-21238 GCA_014132575.2 Gasterosteus nipponicus
GGATTTATATTTATTTGATAGTATATTTATTTCCACTCCATGATGAAGTGTTGTTCATATAAGAAATATTACACAACACCTCATTATCATCAGTTCCTTCAATCAGGCTATTTTTATCCTTCTTCTTCTGTTTCATCACCACTATGAATAATCCACACGGTATCGTCACATCCTGCTGAAGATATTCAGATGGAGACTCCCTCTGGTGGATGGTGTACAGAGTTGTCTTTGCTCCAGAGGTTCTTGTACAGAGTCTTGGTGTTTCCTGTCACTGTGGGCCTCACAGCACAGTAGTACACAGCAGAGTCTGACACTGTAGCAGACGAGATCTCCAGATCAACACGTTGGTCTGCTTTGTTAATGTGAGCTGAGACACCAGGAGCCGTCTGATGAATCGATCCTTCCTCTGTGATGTAGAGCAGGAACTCTGGTATGGATCTCCGGTATTGTCGGTACCACTGGATACTGTAGATAGTACCTTGATATTTACAGGTCAGGTTGATGCTTCTGCCCTCTGAAACATGTTCTTCAGTACTTTCTGGTTTGATGCTGGTTTCCTGCTGCATTGAACCCCGAGCTGCAAAATGAGTGTTTTCATGTAAGTTAGTCTGTGAGAGATTCATACAGAGGTTCTTGTCTTTCCTTCACCTGACCTCAACAGAAGCCTCACACAGATTCAGCATTAGATATCATAAATGTGGTTAATGCAGCAGGCTACTGTGACCTCTGTTCCAACACTCACCTATGAAGTGAAAGAAAGGTAAGAAGAAGTAAAGCAACATGTCTTTGGAGTTAAAGCCAAACCGATGAGAGAAGTTCTTCCACTGCAGTAGAATGAAACAACTAAACCGTCTCTCCGCTGCACAGCCCTTCTGCTCTGCAGACAGACGCATTCTCATTGGTTGGGTTAAATGTCAGTGGGTGCAGCCAGAGGATGAGACTCAGCTCATTTTGAACCCCGAATGCTGCTCCTTCATGTTGGAAGGGGCCACTGAGGTGGTTCATCCTCTGATCAGGATCCACCCGGATGTGTCCCTTTAGATTGGGGTCGCCTGAGAAACTATTGGAGACATTATAAATCTGATGGATCCTGAGAACTGCACTAGGTTCATCACAATGATCTGAAAATGTTGTTCTGGATATGGAGGTGTGGACCCATTTGATCAGTCTGCTGCTACCTTGATCCGGATAGGATGAGGAGAATATATGGATAGAACATGGAAGTCACTGAAATGATTCATCATAAAAACCTGTGCTTCCAAGAGACTTATCAACTAGGTTGTATCGCCTCATCAAATAGTTTGTTCCCACTGGATCACTCTTAGGTTAAGTGATACATATCAGCGTTATAGGAAGGCACGGCGGGGTGGTGGTTTGCACCTGTTGCTCGCTGTGATTGACTGAATTAATATCAAAATGATTTATTTTATTTGAACACTATGTGCCAATTCACTAGCAAGGATCACGGCACCAACAAAATGCGTTTACAGATTTTATTTGCGAGACTTGAGCAATTGTAAGTTGATCCGTTCAGGCGGTCCAATGGGTGGTGGGGAGCTACTTCGGAGGATCCGCCGTGGTGCCCGGGCACGGTGAACCTCTTCAGGACCCTACGAAAAAAGGTAGAAAGAGGGGGGAGGAAAAAGGGAAGAAACGAAATGGGTTGGGAGGGTGGTGTTTGGAATGCGTCAATGAGACAGGAGGGGGGTTAGGGAGGTATTTACAGGGATACAGGAGTAGGCGTGTTGGAGCCGTGGTCCTGCTCCAAAAATGACGCCGAATAGCTTCAATAAAAGCAATTACCGTTGATATTTTATTGAATTATATTTCAACTTTTAAAATTAAACATTATAGAACACCTTCAGTGATGATCCTTGATGAAGTTTGAGTTGGTTGAACTTTAGTTGGCTTCTGATGTCAAAGTTATTCAGATGGAGACTCCCTCTGGTGGATGGTGTACAGAGTTGTCTTTGCTCCAGAGGTTCTTGTACAGAGTCTTGGTGTTTCCTGTCACTGTGGGCCTCACAGCACAGTAGTACACAGCAGAGTCTGACACTGTAGCAGACGAGATCTTCAGATGGACTTGAGTTCTCTCCTTATTCAGTTCAGCAGTCAGCCGAGGCTCTGGAGGTTGTGCAGGCACCACTGAGGGCTGTTGAGTATCAGTGATCAGAAGAAGGAACTGAGGAGATGACCCCAGATTCTGTCGATACCACTGGAGATTATTGGCTTTAACTGAGTAGTTACAGGACAGGGAAACACTGAAGCCCTCAGATGAAAGAACTTCAGCACTGTTGGCAGTAATATCATCTTCCAAGGTGTTACCTAGTGAGGATGACCACAAGAAATATAAAGAGATCTGTTACAAAGTCAGAGATCCTTCAGATGAAAACTATGATGATGATGATGTTGTAGAGAAAACAAAAGATTCAGTTAGATAATTATTAATCCGTTATTAGTGATGACATCTAGATCTGCGTTGATTACAAGTAAACGTCTGACGTTACATTTCAGGTTTTATTGTCATCAACATACATACCTACGAGGGTCGAGAAGAACAGAACAGCAGCAAGTTTGTCCATGTTCACAGAGGTGAGATGTTGTATCTGAGTGCTCAGCATGGACACGTGTTTGGTCGGATGTTCACAACTGCAATCAAACCGTTTTACACCACGTAGACACCTCTGCAGTCAGTAGGAGGAGACTCATGTCACATAGCTGTAGTATATATAGTTCTTCACAACAACTGTCTCAGGGTTAAAAGGAATCCACACTGAGGGATCCTGAGTTGAACAACTTATTCAGTTGGAGACTCCCTCTGGTGGATGGTGTACAGAGTTGTCTTTGCTCTAGAGGTTCTTGTACAGAGTCTTGGTGTTTCCTGTCACTGTGGGCTTCACAGCACAGTAGTACACAGCAGAGTCTGACACTGTAGCAGACGAGATCTTCAGACTGATTTGGTTTTTATCCACTTTGATCATCAGTCGATGGATTCCATGTATTCCTACAGTCCCCGTAGCAGAGTGGGAGATGAGGAACTCAAGTGGTTTTCCTGGATATTGTCGATACCAGAAGAAATAATCACTACCAAATGCTTGTTTGGAGTAAATGTAGGACAGAGTAACAGTTGTGTTTTCTACACTGTTTTCTTCTTTGTTCAATGGTGTGAGTTCTTCACAGCTGAATCCTAAAAGAAGAGATAACTCTGTTAGAACCTTTTACAAAACTCATTCATTAAATCATTCAGGAAATAATGGAATGAAGCATTTCCTCAAAGCAGAATGTAACAAACCTTGTAGAATAACTAGAAACATCAGTGGTGACAGCATGTTGAATGAAGGTGATGTTGATGCTTCGTATATTGAACTCTGTTGAATGTAGAAGTTCATCTCTTCTATAGTTCAGTAACGTCTGAGCTCCTCCCTGAATCTCACCGTCTCCTCTTAGTATCTGTTTTTACTTCTGTTACTCTTATTCCTGGTTAACAAAATGAGAGCAGAATATTTTACTTTCTAGAGGCGTGAACCTTTTACTTTTTTGGTGTCCAATTTAAAAACAGGAGATACAAAACGTAGCTGTAGATATGAATCCCCCTATTCAGGATTATTAAATACCTGACTCATTTATACTAATTTAATTATACTAATTTAAAGAATGCTAATGATTTTATATGATGTATAAGATTACTATGGCAGTATATCTAATGTCAATAGACAACTCAGCAAGATGTAAAATCACATTCAGAATTTTAAAGAATTGATCGAGAAAGTTAATTCTAGGAAAGTTTCCCCACCTTCTTAGATTAATGTTGATCTATAACCGGCCATCTAACAGACCTCATGATCACATATAATCAAAAACAGAGAGGAATTAAATGTTTGACTCAAACATAATTTCATTCAAAGTATTTAAATTTAAATGAGGGGACCTAAGATTGAACCCTGTGGAACACCACAAGAAATCCCAACCTGACTAAACAGCAGAAAACTTCATTTTAATCAAAACAAAAAAAAAACAATGAAGACCTGAGTGTGTGATGAAACACAGTTTATCAAGAGTTTTTTATCGAACTGTGTGATTTTAGTTGTGGAGTTAAACATAGTAGTAAATATATTGACACAGCACATTCCATATGATCACAATGTGTTTCAGATAATGAATAATTTCTGCATATATATTGTTTGCATTGCTGGAATGATTACTAATTTCATTTAATTTTAGCTCTTTTAGATGTCATAGTATATTTATTTCCACTCCATGATGAAGTGTTGTTTATATAAGAAATATTACACAACACCTCATTATCATCAGCTCCTTCAATCAGGCTATTTTTGTCCTACTTCTTCGGTTTCATCACCACTATGAATAATCCACACGGTATCGTCACATCCTGCTGAAGATATTCAGATGGAGACTCCCTCTGGTGGATGGTGTACAGAGTTGTCTTTGCTCCAGAGGTTCTTGTACAGAGTCTTGGTGTTTCCTGTCACTGTGGGCTGCACAGCACAGTAGTACACAGCAGAGTCTGACACTGCAGCAGACGAGATCTTCAGATCCATTCTGGTTTTATCATCACTCACTTTAGCGGACAGTCTAGAGCTTGTTGCATGTTGTGTTCCAAAGTGAAAGATGAGGAACTCTGGTGGTTTTCCTGGATATTGTCGATACCAGTAGAAATAATCACTACCAGTTGCCTGACTGGAGTAATTGTAGGACAGAGTCACAGTCGTGTTTTCTACACTGTTTTCTTCTGTCTCCACTGGTGTGAGTTCTTCACAGCTGAATCCTAAAAGAAGAGATAACTCTGTTAGAACATTTTACAAAACTCATTCACTAAATCATTCAGGAAATAATGGAATGAAGCATTTCCTCAAAGCAGAATGTAACAAACCTTGTAGAATAACTAGAAACATCAGTGGTGACAGCATGTTGAAGGAAGGTGATGTTGATGCTTCGTATATTGAACTCTGTTGAATGTAGAAGTTCATCTCTTCTATAGTTCAGTAACGTCTGAGCTCCTCCCTGAATCTCACCGTCTCCTCTTAGTATCTGTTTTTACTTCTGTTACTCTTCTTCCTGGTTAACAAAATGAGAGCAGAATATTTTACTTTCTAGAGGCGTGAACCTTTTACTTTTTTAGTGTCTATTTAATAACAGGAGATACAAAACGTAGCTGTGAATCTGTATCACCTGATTATTAGATAGATACTTTATTAATCCCCAAGGGGAAATTTGTGTGCAATAGAATCAGTACAGTAAAAAAATGAAAAATGAATGCACAATATATACACAATACAGTAAAATAAAATAGCAGAGCAGAACATATTCAATTAAATTAAAGTGAGTATGTACAGTGGCATGGAATATGTATAACATTTAATTAAATTATATAATTAAATTAAGACAGTAGGTCAATGTTATTCATATTAAATAAGAAAGTAATGCAATGGTTGTTCAAATAAACAGGGATTTAGCCAGAGGTGTTTTGTTGTACAGTCTTAGTGCAGTTGGAAGGAATGTTTCCTGTATCTGTCCTTGTGAGAGCGGAGTTGGATCAACCTGTTGGAGAAGGTTCTCTGTGTCCCTGCAGTAAGTGGTGAAGAGGGTGGACCGGGTTGTCCAATATGGACAACCGTTTTTTCAGTGTCCTCCTCTCCACCACCTGTACAGGATGCTCCTTTTGGCAGCCAATGGTGGAGCCGGGCTTCTTCAAAAGCTTCTTCGGTCTGACGGTGTCACAAGCTCCAATGCTGTTCCCCCAGCAGACAATGGTGAAGTACAGATCACTGGCGACAACAGTCTGGTAGAAGATCTCCAACATCTGGCTGCACACATTAAAGGATCAATGTTTCCTCAAGAAAAAGAGTCTACTCATCCCCATCTTGTACACAGCGTTGACTTGGCCTTCCAGTTCAGTCTCTTGTCAACGGAGACACTCAGGTACTTGTACTTCTCCACTATGTCCACATCCTCATCCAGAACTCAATGGTTGTGAAGATGTCGTCTTCCTCCTTAAATCCACCACCATCTCTCTGGTCTTGGCCAGGCTCAAAGTTAAGGGATTTCTACCGGGGATTTTACAAAACTCATTCACTAAGTCATTCAGGAAATAATGGAATGAAGCATTTCCTCAAAGCACAATGTAACAAACCTTGTAGAATAACTAGAAACATCAGTGGTGACAGCATGTTGAATGAAGGTGATGTTGATGCTTCGTATATTGAACTCTGTTGAATGTAGAAGTTCATCTCTTCTATAGTTGTAGTCTTACATTGATGTGAATCTAAAGCCGGCCACTTCTTATGTCAATGTCGATGTCGAGTTTTAAAAGTAGAAAGGCTCGTCGCAGACCGCACAGAAAACGGCAAAGCGTTCCACAGTCTGGGAGCCGCTACTGCGAAGGCTCCATCTCCTTTCGTTTTTAGGAACGACCGAGGAACGTTCTGAACCTAACGGGAAGCCAGTGGAGAGGAAAGCACTGGCGTTATGCGCCCATGCTTTGTCCCGTCAGGAGACGGGCTGCTGCATTCTGCACAAGCTGTAGACGGTTGAGTTCTGATTGGTCGATACCGACATACAGGGAGTTGCAATAGTCCAAACACGAAGATATAAAAGCATGCATGACTTTTTCAAGATCATCTCTTTTTAGATCAGGTTTGACTTTGGCTAGAAGCTGAAGCTGGAAGATGCGAGCCTTAACCACAGAGCTGACCTGCTTGTCCAATTTAAACGCCTCATCAATAATATTACTACCATACTATTATTATTTAGTGCACCTTATGATCACATATAATCAGAAACGCAGAGGAAACAGATGTTTTATTCAAACATCATTTCATCCAAAGTATGACAATTTAAATCAGAGGACCTATGAATGAACCCTGTGGAACACCACAAGAAATCTAACCTGACAAAACAACGAAAAACCATCATATGAATAAAAATGAAGACTTGAGTGTGTGATGAAACCTATTTCATGAATCAAACTGGGTGATTTTAGTTGTGAAGTTAAACATAATAATGACTATATTGATACAACAATTTTCATATGATCACGTTTCAGATAAAAAATGGATTCCTCAAACATATATATTGTTTATATTGTTGGTTTCATTTCTGATCTTTTAGATGTCACAGTGTATGTATTTCAACTACATGATGAAGTGTTGTCCATATTAGAAATATTACACAACACCTCATCATCATCACTTCCTTCAATCAGGCTTTTTTTCTTGCTTCTTCTTCTGTTTCATCACCACTATAAATAATCCACACGGTATCGTCACATCCTGCTGAAGATATTCAGATGGAGACTCCCTCTGGTGGATGGTGTACAGAGTTGTCTTTGCTCCAGAGGTTCTTGTACAGAGTCTTGGTGTTTCCTGTCACTGTGGGCTTCACAGCACAGTAGTACACAGCAGAGTCTGACACTGTAGCAGACGAGATCTTCAGATGGACTCTGAGTTTTCTCCTCATTCAGTTCAGCAGACGAGGCTCTGAGGTTGAACAGGCACCACTGAGGGTGTTCCATCAGTGATCAGAAGAAGGAACTCAGGTGGATGACCGGGATGTTGTCGATACCACTGGAGATTATTGGCTTTAACTGAGTAGTTACAGGACAGGGAGTAAATGTAGCCCTCAGTATGAAAGAACTTCAGCACTGTTTTCTTCTATCATCCACAAGGTGTTAGTTCTTGACAGCTGAACCAAAAGAAAGATAAAGAGAATCTTTTACAAAAATTCAGAAATCATTCAGGAAATAATGGAATGATGCATTTCCTCAAAGAGAAAACAAAGATTTGTTAGAATAATTAGAAACATCAGTGGTGACAGCATGTTGAATGAAGGTGATGTTGATGATTCGTATATTGAACTCTGTTGAATTTCAGGTTCATCTCTTCTATAGTTCAGTAACGTCTGAGCTCCTCCCTGAATCTCACAGTCTCCTCTTAGTATCCATTTTTACTCCTGTTGCTCTTCTTCCTAGTTAACAAAATGAGAGCACGTGTTTTTATGTTCTAACTGCAATCAAACCGTTTTACTTTTTAGTGTCTATTTAATAACAGGAGATACAAAACGTAGCTGGAGATATGTATCACCTAGATTATTAGTATAGATAGTTATTAATCAACAACTGTCTCAGGGTTAATAGAAATCCACAGTGAAAAATGTTTTAAATGAACAAATATATTCACAATGGAGTAAAATAAAATAGTGGAGCAGTACAGATTCAATTAAATTAAAGTGAGTATGTACAGAGGCATGGAATATGTATAACATTTAATTAAATTATATAATTAAACAGCAGAGTAGGACACTGTTAGCATATTAAATAAGAAAAGAATGCAATGGTTGTTCAAATCCACTTTGAACAACCTCCGATGGAACCATGTAGGATACAGTCCCCGTATGCAGAGTGGGAGATGAGGAACTCTTCAGGTTTTCCTGAATATTGTAGAAAGAGAAATAATCACTACCAGTTGGAAGAAACGAAATGTAGCGTTCCCAGACACAGTAACAGGTCTCGGTTAACACAGTAAGGGTTGTGTCTTCTACACTGTTTTCTTCTGACTCCACTGGTGTGAGTTCTTTACAGCTGAATACTAAAAGAAGAGATAACTCCTGTTAAAACATTTTACAAAACTCATTCACTAAATAATTCAGGAAATAATGGAATGAAGCATTTCCTCAATGCAGAATGTAACAAACCTTGTAGAATAACTAGAAACATCAGTGGTGACAGCATGTTGAATGAAGGTGATGTTGATGCTTAGTATATTGAACTCTGTTGAATGTAGAAGTTCATCTCTTCTATAGTTCAGTAGGTGTCTGAGCTCCTCCAGAATCTCACCGAGTCCTCTTAGTATCAGTTTTACTTCTGTTACTCTTATTCCTGCACAGCTGAATACACAGCAGAGATATTTTACTCTTATTCTTTTGGTCACACTCCAATTTTTTAGGCTGTAGATATGAATCCTCTATTCAGGATTATTAAATACCTGACTCATTTATACTAATTTAATTATACTAATTTAAAGAATGCTAATGATTTTATATGATGTATAAGATTACTATGGCAGTATATCTAATGTCAATAGACAACTCAGCAAGATGTAAAATCACATTCAGAATTTTAAAGAATTGATCGAGAAAGTTAATTCTAGGAAAGTTTCCCCACCTTCTTAGATTAATGTCGATCTATAACCGGCCATCTAACAGACCTCATGATCACATATAATCAAAAACAGAGAGGAATTAAATGTTTGACTCAAACATAATTTCATTCAAAGTATTTAAATTTAAATGAGGGGACCTAAGATTGAACCCTGTGGAACACCACAAGAAATCCCAACCTGACTAAACAGCAGAAAACTTCATTTTAATCAACAAAAAAAAAAACAATGAAGATCTGAGTGTGTGATGAAACACAGTTTATCAAGAGTTTTTTATCCAACTGCGTGATTTTAGTTGTGGAGTTAAACATAGTAGTATATATATTGACACAGCACATTCCATATGATCACAATGTGTTTCAGATAATGAATAATTTCTGCATATATATTGTTTGCATTGTTGGAATGATTACTAATTTCATTTAATTTTAGCTCTTTTAGATGTCATAGTATATTTATTTCCACTCCATGATGAAGTGTTGTTCATATAAGAAATATTACACAACACCTCATTATCATCAGTTCCTTCAATCAGGCTATTTTTGTCCTTCTTCTTCAGTTTCATCACCACTATGAATAATCCACACGGTATCGTCACATCCTGCTGAAGATATTCAGATGGAGACTCCCTCTGGTGGATGGTGTACAGAGTACAGAGTTGAGGTTCTTGTACAGAGTCTTGGTGTTTCCTGTCACTGTGGGCTGCACAGCACAGTAGTACACAGCAGAGTCTGACACTGTAGCAGACGAGATCTTCAGACTGATTTGGTTTCCATCCACTTTGATCATCAGTCGATGGATTCCCTGTGAACTTAAAGTCCCCGTAGCAGAGTGGGAGATGAGGAACTGTGGTGGTTTTCCTGGATATTGTTTATACCAGAAGAAATAATCACTACTAAATGCTTGTTTGGAGTAAATGTAGGACAGAGTAACAGTTGTGTTTTCTACACTGTTTTCTTCTGTTCAATGGTGTGAGTTCTTCACAGCTGAATCCTAAAAGAAGAGATAACTCTGTTAGAACATTTTACAAAACTCATTCATTAAGTCATTCAGGAAATAATGGAATGAAGCATTTCCTCAAAGCAGAATGTAACAAACCTTGTAGAATAACTAGAAACATCAGTGGTGACAGCATGTTGAAGGAAGGTGATGTTGATGCTTCGTATATTGAACTCTGTTGAATGTAGAAGTTCATCTCTTCTATAGTTCAGTAACGTCTGAGCTCCTCCCTGAATCTCACCGTCTCCTCTTAGTATCTGTTTTTACTTCTGTTACTCTTCTTCCTGGTTAACAAAATGAGAGCAGAATATTTTACTTTCTAGAAGCTTGAACCTTTTACTTTTTTGGTGTCCAATTTAAAAACAGGAGATACAAAACGTAGCTGTAGATATGAATCCCCTATTCAGGATTATTAAATACCTGACTCATTTATACTAATTTAATAATACTGATTTAAAGAATGCTAATGATTTTATATGATGTATAAGATTACTATGGCAGTATATCTAATGTCAATAGACAACTCAGCAAGATGTAAAATCACATTCAGAATTTTAAATCGAGAAATTAATTCTAGAAAGTTTCCCCACCTTCTTAGATTAATGTTGATCTATAACCGGCCATCTAACAGACCTCATGATCACATATAATCAAAAACAGAGAGGAATTAAATGTTTGACTCAAACATAATTTCATTCAAAGTATTTAAATTTAAATGAGGGGACCTACGATTGAACCCTGTGGAACACCACAAGAAATCCCAACCTGACTAAACAGCAGAAAACTTCATTTTAATCAAAAAAACAAAACAATGAAGACCTGAGTGTGTGATGAAACACAGTTTATCAAGAGTTTTTTATCCAACTAGGTGATTTTAGTCGTGGAGTTAAACATAGTAGTAAATATATTGACACAGCACATTCCATATGATCACAATGTGTTTCAGATAATGAATAATTTCTGCATATATATATATATATATATATATATATATATTGTTTGCATTGTTGGAATGATTACTAATTTCATTTAATTTTAGCTCTTTTAGATGTCATAGTATATTTATTTACACTCCATGATGAAGTGTTGTTTATATTAGAAATATTACACAACACCTCATTATCATCAGTTCCTTCAATCAGGCTATATTTGTCCCTTTCATCTGTTTCATCACCACTATAAATAATCCACACGGTATCGTCACATCCTGCTGAAGATATTCAGATGGAGACTCCCTCTGGTGGATGGTGTACAGAGTTGTTTTTGCTCCAGAGGTTCTTGTACAGAGTCTTGGTGTTTCCTGTCACTGTGGGCCTCACAGCACAGTAGTACACAGCAGAGTCTGACACTGTAGCAGACGAGATCTCCAGATCAACACGTTGGTCTGCTTTGTTAATGTGAGCTGAGACACCAGGAGCCGTCTGATGAATCGATCCTTCCTCTGTGATGTAGAGCAGGAACTCTGGTATGGATCTCCGGTATTGTCGGTACCACTGGATACTGTAGATAGTACCTTGATATTTACAGGTCAGGTTGATGCTTCTGCCCTCTGAAACATGTTCTTCAGTACTTTCTGGTTTGATGCTGGTTTCCTGCTGCATTGAACCCCGAGCTGCAAAATGAGTGTTTTCATGTAAGTTAGTCTGTGAGAGATTCATACAGAGGTTCTTGTCTTTCCTTCACCTGACCTCAACAGATGCCTCACACAGATTCAGCATTAGATATCATAAATGTGGTTAATGCAGCAGGCTACTGTGACCTCTGTTCCAACACTCACCTATGAAGTGAAAGAAAGGTAAGAAGAAGTAAAGCAACATGTCTTTGGAGTTAAAGCCAAACCGATGAGAGAAGTTCTTCCACTGCAGTAGAATGAAACAACTAAACCGTCTCTCCGCTGCACAGCCCTTCTGCTCTGCAGACAGACGCATTCTCATTGGTTGGGTTAAATGTCAGTGGGTGCAGCCAGAGGATGAGACTCAGCTCATTTTGAACCCCGAATGCTGCTCCTTCATGTTGGAAGGGGCCACTGAGGTGGTTCATCCTCTGATCAGGATCCACCCGGATGTGTCCCTTTAGATTGGGGTCGCCTGAGAAACTATTGGAGACATTATAAATCTGATGGATCCTGAGAACTGCACTAGGTTCATCACAATGATCTGAAAATGTTGTTCTGGATATGGAGGTGTGGACCCATTTGATCAGTCTGCTGCTACCTTGATCCGGATAGGATGAGGAGAATATATGGATAGAACATGGAAGTCACTGAAATGATTCATCATAAAAACCTGTGCTTCCAAGAGACTTATCAACTAGGTTGTATCGCCTCATCAAATAGTTTGTTCCCACTGGATCACTCTTAGGTTAAGTGATACATATCAGCGTTATAGGAAGGCACGGCGGGGTGGTGGTTTGCACCTGTTGCTCGCTGTGATTGACTGAATTAATATCAAAATGATTTATTTTATTTGAACACTATGTGCCAATTCACTAGCAAGGATCACGGCACCAACAAAATGCGTTTACAGATTTTATTTGCGAGACTTGAGCAATTGTAAGTTGATCCATTCAGGCGGTCCAATGGGTGGTGGGGAGCTACTCCGGAGGATCCGCCGTGGTGCCCGGCACGGTGAACCTCTTCAGGACCCTACGAAAAAGGTAGAAAGAGGGGGAGGAAAAGGGAAGAAAAGAAATGGGTTGGGAGGGTGGTGTTTGGAATGCGTCAATGAGACAGGAGGGGGGTTAGGGAGGTATTTACAGGGATACAGGAGTAGGCGTGTTGGAGCCGTGGTCCTGCTCCAAAAATGACGCAGAATAGCTTCAATAAAAGCAATTACCGTTGATATTTTATTGAATTATATTTCAACTTTTAAAATTAAACATTATAGAACACCTTCAGTGATGATCCTTGATGAAGTTTGAGTTGGTTGAACTTTAGTTGGCTTCTGATGTCAAAGTTATTCAGATGGAGACTCCCTCTGGTGGATGGTGTACAGAGTTGTCTTTGCTCCAGAGGTTCTTGTACAGAGTCTTGGTGTTTCCTGTCACTGTGGGCCTCACAGCACAGTAGTACACAGCAGAGTCTGACACTGCAGCAGACGAGATCTTCAGATCCATTCTGGTTTTATCATCACTCACTTTAGCAGACAGTCTAGAGCTTGTTGCATGTTGTGTTCCTAAGTGAAAGATGAGGAACTCCGGTGGTTTTCCTGGATATTGTCGATACCAGTAGAAATAATCACTACCAGTTGCCTGACGGGAGTAATTGTAGGACACAGTAACAGTTGTGTCTTCTACACTGTTTTCTTCTGTCTCCACTGGTGTGAGTTCTTCACAGCTGAATCCTAAAAGAAGAGATAACTCTGTTAGAACATTTTACAAAACTCATTCACTAAATCATTCAGGAAATAATGGAATGAAGCATTTCCTCAAAGCAGAATGTAACAAACCTTGTAGAATAACTAGAAACATCAGTGGTGACAGCATGTTGAATGAAGGTGATGTTGATGCTTCGTATATTGAACTCTGTTGAATGTAGAAGTTCATCTCTTCTATAGTTCAGTAACGTCTGAGCTCCTCCCTGAATCTCACCGTCTCCTCTTAGTATCTGTTTTTACTTCTGTTGCTCTTCTTCCTGGTTAACAAAATGAGAGCAGAATATTTTACTTTCTAGAGGCGTAAACCTTTTACTTTTTTAGTGTCTATTTAATAACAGGAGATACAAAACGTAGCTGTGAATATGTATGAAATATTCAGGATTATTAAATAGCAGAAAGACTCATTAATACTCCTAATTTAAAGACTGCTGATGACTCTTAATTTTAATAAGATGACTATAAGCAGTATAGTTAACATCGAAATGAAGCTTAGCAAGATGTAAAATCACATTCTGTAGTTTAAAGAATTAAAGGAAGAAGTTAATTGTAGGAGGGTTTCCAGACCTTTACATTGATGTAAATTGCCATACTTGAATCTCAACTACTATTGTTATTTAATAGAACTCATGATCACATACAATCAAAAACACAGAGGAAACAGATGTTTCACCCAAATATTATGTTAATCAACGTATATCAATTTAAATGAGAGGACCTATGATTGAACCCTGTGGAACACCACAAGAAATCCCAACCTGACAAAACAACGAAAAACCATCATATGAATAAAAATGAAGACTTGAGTGTGTGATAAAACCTATTTCATAAATCAAACTGGGTGATTTTAGTTGTGAAGTTAAACACAATAATAACTATATTGATACAACAATTTTCATATGATCACAATGTGTTTCAGATAAAAATGGATTCCTCAAACATATATATTGTTTATATTGTTGGTTTCATTTCTGATCTTTTAGATGTCACAGTGTATGTATTTCAACTACATGATGAAGTGTTGTCCATATTAGAAATATTACACAACACCTCATTATCATCACTTCCTTCAATCAGGCTTTTTTTCTTGCTTCTTCTTCTGTTTCATCACCACTATAAATAATCCACACGGTATCGTCACATCCTGCTGAAGTTATTCAGATGGAGACTCCCTCTGGTGGATGGTGTACAGAGTTGTCTTTGCTCCAGAGGTTCTTGTACAGAGTCTTGGTGTTTCCTGTCACTGTGGGCCGCACAGCACAGTAGTACACAGCAGAGTCTGACACTGTAGCAGACGAGATCTTCAGATCCATTCTGGTTTTATCATCACTCACTTTAGCGGACAGTCTAGAACTGGTTTCATGTTGTGTTCCAGAGTGAACGATGAGAAACTCAGGTGGTTTTCCTGGATGTTGTCGATACCAGAAGAAGTAGTCGGAATAAGTAGCAGCTTGATAGTAATTGTAGGACATAGTAACAGTTGTGTTTTCTACACTGTTTTCTTCTGTCTCCACTGGTGTGAGTTCTTCACAGCTGAATCCTAAAAGAAGAGATAACTCTGTTAGAACATTTTACAAAACTCATTCACTAAATCATTCAGGAAATAATGGAATGAAGCATTTCCTCAAAGCAGAATGTAACAAACCTTGTAGAATAACTAGAAACATCAGTGGTGACAGCATGTTGAATGAAGGTGATGTTGATGCTTCGTATATTAAACTCTGTTGAATGTAGAAGTTCATCTCTTCTATAGTTCAGTAACGTCTGAGCTCCTCCCTGAATCTCACCATCTCCTCTTAGTATCTGTTTTTACTTCTGTTGCTCTTCTTCCTGGTTAACAAAATGAGAGCAGAATATTTTACTTTCTAGAGGCGTAAACCTTAAACGTTTTTGGTGTCTACTTAATAACAGGAGTTACAAAACGTAGCTGTGAATATGTATCACCAATTCAGGATTTGCAAATACCAGAAAGACTCATTTATACTACTAATATAGAGACGTCTGATGACTCTAAACTATGGCAGTGTACTTAACATCAAAATACAACTTAGCAAGATGTAAAATCCCATTCTGTAGTTTAAAACATTAAAGGAAAAAGATGATTGGAGGAAGGTTTTCAGACCTCCTTACATTGATGTGAATCTAAAGCCGGCCACTTCTTATGTCAATGTCGATGTCGAGTTTTAAAAGTAGAAAGGCTCGTCGCAGACCGCACAGAAAACGGCAAAGCGTTCCACAGTCTGGGAGCCGCTACTGCGAAGGCTCCATCTCCTTTCGTTTTTAGGAACGACCGAGGAACGTTCAGAACCGACTGGTCAGCTGACCTCAGGGCTCTGAAGGGTTGATGTACATTAATAAAGCTGGATAAATATTCTGGGACCAGTCCATACAGAGACGTAAAAACAAATAAAAGATTCTTAAAATCAATTCTGAACCTAACGGGAAGCCAGTGGAGAGGAAAGCACTGGCGTTATGCGCCCATGCTTTGTCCCGTCAGGAGACGGGCTGCTGCATTCTGCACAAGCTGTAGACGGTTGAGTTCTGATTGGCCGATACCGACATACAGGGAGTTGCAATAGTCCAAACACGAAGATATAAAAGCATGCATGACTTTTTCAAGATCATCTCTTTTTAGATCAGGTTTGACTTTGGCCAGAAGCTGAAGCTGGAAGATGCGAGCCTTAACCACAGAGCTGACCTGCTTGTCCAATTTAAACCCCCCATCAATAATAATAAACCAGCTGCTACTATTGATATTTAGTACACCTTATGATCACATATAATCAGAAACGCAGAAGAAACAGATGTTTTATTCAAACATAATTTCATCCAAAGTATGACAATTTAAATCAGAGGACCTATGAATGAACCCTGTGGAACACCACAAGAAATCTAACCTGACAAAACAACGAAAAACCATCATATGAATAAAAATGAAGACTTGAGTGTGTGATGAAACCTATTTCATGAATCAAACTGGGTGATTTTAGTTGTGAAGTTAAACAAAATAATGACTATATTGATACAACACTTATAACACTTCATATGATCACAATATGTTTTACCTGATAAATGGATTCCTCATAGATATATATTGTTTAAATTGTTGGTTTCATTTCTGATCTATTAGATGTGAGAGGACTTTTTTTCCACTACATGATGTGATGTTTTTTATATAAGAAATATTACACAACACCTCATTAGCATCAGTTCCTTCAATCAGGCTTTTTTTGTCCTTCTTCTTCTGTTTCATCACCACTATGAATAATCCACACGGTATCGTCACATCCTGCTGAAGATATTCAGATGGAGACTCCCTCTGGTGGATGGTGTACAGCAGGGGTCTCAAACTCGCGGCCCGCGGGCCAATTGCGGCCCTCGGGACGATATTTTGTGGCCCCGCCTTCATATGAAAGTGTAATGTTAGTGCGGCCCGCGAGTTCTATATTGTAGCAAACTCGCTGTTAGCAGCCACTTACGACCTCCACCCCAGCGCCGACCGTTCCGTTCGCCGGTCGGACCGTCAGTGTCATCCCCCCCCCCCTCGGCCATAATGGTCTGGCCCGCGTTCGGTCGAGGTGGGCTGCATCTGGCCCGTACCTGACTTGAGTTTGAGACCCCTGGTGTACAGAGTTGTCTTTGCTCCAGAGGTTCTTGTACAGAGTCTTGGTGTTTCCTGTCACTGTGGGCCTCACAGCACAGTAGTACACAGCAGAGTCTGACACTGTAGCAGACGAGATCTTTAGTGGAACCGATGTCTTGTTGATTGTAGCATCGAATCTGTCCTTCTGGAACTCTGGAGAATTATGTTCTGTGTTCAAAGTATCACGTCTCAAAATGTAGATCAGCTGGTTATTGACTTCTTGTTTGTACCAGAACAAATATGCATTAATGCTACTACTTATTTCAAATGTACAGTCAAGAGTAACTGTGTGTCCTTCGGTAGCGATGACCTCTCCTGTGGACTGGATCACTGTGTCTTCTCCTGAACACTCTGAGGAAGAAGAGATGAATCAATGAAGATGATTGAATGAAGCAGAACTATCAGGAGCTTTAAAGAGTTACCGAGCCAGAGAGTCAGAATCAGCATGTTTCCCATCCAGTGTTTCATGGCTGCAGTGAGAGGAGGAACACAGACACGTTGTTGGATATCCACTATTTGGGTTCACATATCTAGAATGTTTCTCCACCAGCTCTGACTCCACCTTTACACATGTGCAACACTCAGCCAGGCGCAGTCAGGTTGCTGTACAGAGACTGTGGGTTTCGGTCCCGGTGCTCAGATGTACACAGATTCCCTCATCCGGTCAGTCCACGTGTCCCTGCGGCTGGACAGAGTGACGGCCTTGATAGTTACTGGACAGCGGTCACCTTTGGGATGGACGAGAAGCTCCACTCACCAAACCCGCCGTGTGGAGGACAGTCAGGCCTCTGCTGCCCCCTGTAGGACAACACCAACCACTACACTCAGGTACCGGCCAGTATTTCACCTTCTGGGACGTAGTACAGTAGAAGGTACATCTTGTACCCTGAGGTGTACAACAGTAAATAGTACAACATGTACCTCTGAGGTGTAGTAAAGTATTAGTGTAGTACAGTAACTATCGATATATCTCCGTCGATGTAATATATCGGTGGATGTATAATACACTCAGTGGTGGGTGGGACCTTCAGCTCTAAGAACAACGCAGCCCATTGGTCGGTAGGATCAGAGGGCGACCAGCCGTTTACTCACAGGCCTTATTGTTGACACGTGGCCTCGCAGCTTCTCAGAAGAAAGAACATCAGCGGTTTGTTTACTCTCGCTGTAAATGCATATTTTATTTACTGTAAGCACAAACTAATCCGTTATCAAGGACGTTTCCAGCGTGGAATAACTTCTGTGGATGCCCTTGGTGTAGGTTGAGTTGGTTGAACTTTTGTTGGCTTCTGATCTCAAAGTTATTCAGATGGAGACTCCCTCTGGTGGATGGTGTACAGAGTTGTCTTTGCTCCAGAGGTTCTTGTACAGAGTCTTGGTGTTTCCTGTCACTGTGGGCCTCACAGCACAGTAGTACACAGCAGACTCTGACACTGTAGCAGACGAGATCTTTAGTGGAACCGATGTCTTGTTGATTGTAGCATCGAATCTGTCCTTCTGGAACTCTGGAGAATTATGTTCTGTGTTCAAAGTATCACGTCTCAAAATGTAGATCAGCTGGTTATTGACTTCTTGTTTGTACCAGAACAAATATGCATTAATGCTACTACTTATTTCAAATGTACAGTCAAGAGTAACTGTGTGTCCTTCGGTAGCGATGACCTCTCCTGTGGACTGGATCACTGTGTCTTCTCCTGAACACTCTGAGGAAGAAGAGATGAATCAATGAAGATGATTGAATGAAGCAGAACTATCAGGAGCTTTAAAGAGTTACCGAGCCAGAGAGTCAGAATCAGCATGTTTCCCATCCAGTGTTTCATGGCTGCAGTGAGAGGAGGAACACAGACACGTTGTTGGATATCCACTATTTGGGTTCACATATCTAGAATGTTTCTCCACCAGCTCTGACTCCACCTTTTACACATGTGCAACACTCAGCCAGGCGCAGTCAGGTTGCTGTACAGAGACTGTGGGTTTCGGTCCCGGTGCTCAGATGTACACAGATTCCCTCATCCGGTCAGTCCACGTGTCCCTGCGGCTGGACAGAGTGACGGCCTTGATAGTTACTGGACAGCGGTCACCTTTGGGATGGACGAGAAGCTCCACTCACCAAACCCGCCGTGTGGAGGACAGTCAGGCCTCTGCTGCCCCCTGTAGGACAACACCAACCACTACACTCAGGTACCGGCCAGTATTTCACCTTCTGGGACGTAGTACAGTAGAAGGTACATCTTGTACCCCTGAGGTGTACAACAGTAAATAGTACAACATGTACCTCTGAGGTGTAGTAAAGTATCAGTGTAGTACAGTAACTATCGATATATCTCCGTCGATGTAATATATCGGTGGATGTATAATACACTCAGTGGTGGGTGGGACCTTCAGCTCTAAGAACAACGCAGCCCATTGGTCGGTAGGATCAGAGGGGGACCAGCCGTTTACTCACAGGCCTTATTGTTGACACGTGGCCTCGCAGCTTCTCAGAAGAAAGAACATCAGCGGTTTGTTTACTCTCGCTGTAAATGCATATTTTATTTACTGTAAGCACAAACTAATCCGTTATCAAGGACGTTTCCAGCGTGGAATAACTTCTGTGGATGCCCTTGGTGTAGGTTGAGTTGGTTGAACTTTTGTTGGCTTCTGATCTCAAAGTTATTCAGATGGAGACTCCCTCTGGTGGATGGTGTACAGAGTTGTCTTTGCTCCAGAGGTTCTTGTACAGAGTCTTGGTGTTTCCTGTCACTGTGGGCCTCACAGCACAGTAGTACACAGCAGAGTCTGACACTGTAGCAGACGAGATCTTCAGACTAATTCGGTTTCCATCCACTTTGATCATCAGTCGATGGATTCCCTGTGAACTTAAAGTCCCCGTAGCAGAGTGGGAGATGAGGAACTGTGGTGGTTTTCCTGGATCTTGTTTATACCAGAAGAAATAATCACTACTAAATGCTTGTTTGGAATAATTGTAGGACATAGTAACAGTCGTGTTTTCTACACTGTTTTCTTCTGTCTCCACTGGTGTGAGTTCTTCACAGCTGAATCCTAAAAGAAGAGATAACTCTGTTAGAACATTTTACAAAACTCATTCACTAAATCATTCAGGAAATAATGGAATGAAGCATTTCCTCAAAGCAGAATGTAACAAACCTTGTAGAATAACTAGAAACATCAGTGATGACAGCATGTTGAATGAAGGTGATGTTGATGCTTCGTATATTGAACTCTGTTGAATGTAGAAGTTCATCTCTTCTATAGTTCAGTAACGTCTGAGCTCCTCCCTGAATCTCACCGTCTCCTCTTAGTATCTGTTTTTACTTCTGTTGCTCTTCTTCCTGGTTAACAAAATGAGAGCAGAATATTTTACTTTCTAGAGGTGCAAACCTTTTACTTTTTTAGTGTCTACTTAATAACAGGAGTTACAAAACGCAGCTGTGAATATGTATCAACTATTCAGGATTATTAAATAGCAGAAAGACTCATTAATACTCCTAATTTAAAGACTGCTGATGACTCTTAATTTTAATAAGATGACTATAAGCAGTATAGTTAACATCGAAATGAAGCTTAGCAAGATGTAAAATCACATTCTGTAGTTTAAAGAATTAAAGGAAGAAGTTAATTGTAGGAGGGTTTCCAGACCTTTTTCCATTGATGTGAATCTCAACTACTATTGTTATTTAATAGAACTCATGATCACATACAATCAAAAACACAGAGGAAACAGATGTTTCACCCAAATATTATGTTAATCAACGTATATCAATTTAAATGAGAGGACCTATGATTGAACCCTGTGGAACACCACAAGGAATCCCAATCCGACAAAACCGAAGAAAACTTCATTTTAAGGAAAAAAACAAAGCCAATGAAGACCTGAGTGTGTGATGAAACACAGTTTATCAAGATAATTTATTAAACTTGGTGATTTTAGTTGTGGAGTTAAACATAATAGTAAATATATTGACACAGCACATTTCATATGATCACAATGTGTTTCAGATAATAAATAACTTCCTCAGATGTATATATATATATAGTTTGCATTGTTGGAATGA
>BMAF01002783.1:0-34211 GCA_014132575.2 Gasterosteus nipponicus
GACAAGGTAATTGTGTGGTAGGCTTTAACATTCATGGATGTCGACAACGACCAGCCTTAGTACTACATTCCTTTCATTGTTAGATTCAATTGGTTTCTGTCAGTGTGTAAATAAACCAACTCACCTGTTTGCTAACCACACTCTGCGACTTGGTTCTTGTGTATGGGATTGGATGAACATTTAACAATTTTTCCTGAGGCCCTCTCCTGTGGACCATTGCAATCGGCAACGCTGAATTTCTACTATCAGAACCACCTCCTCCTGCCAAAGTTTCTACAGTCGGCAGCTTATCGGATACCGCTGCTTGCCTTATTTAAGCCATTTCTTCTGCTCTAAGTTCGGTGCCCTGCCTCAAGATAGAAGACTCCTGTGAGAACCTCAGTCCGTCTCAGATCGATAATTTTTGTCGATGCTGCTACAGGCTCTTTGAGAGTGGCGCTGGATGCTATTGCTCCTCTGGAAAGAAGAATAGCAACAAGAAGGAAGTCAGCTCGTGGTATAACCCTCAAACCACGGAACCCTAAAAAGCAAACTAATGCGGAAAGCTTGAACGGTATGGCGTTCCACCAAATCAGAAGGATCTAGGCTAGTTTGGCAAGACAGCCTTAAAACATACAGAAGGCTCTGCGTAGCGCAAAGGCATCTTATTACTCATCATTAATGAAAAATAAAAACAACTCCATGTTTCTCTTCAGCACTGTAGTTAGACTGACTGGCAAAGAGTCACAGCTCTCGAGCCGTGTATTCCTTTGGACCTCACTAGTAACGACTTCATGAACTATTCAATGATAAGATTCTGACTATCAAAGAGAAAATGATGGTCTCCTGCCTTCAACCAGTGCCGACCCTGTCCTCCAGATGTAGGAACCTTGGATGCAGCCAGTGGGCCTGATGCTGTTTTGGATGCCTTCTCTTCCATCAACCTTGATCAACTTTGACTTCTTTATTTTTCAAAGTCTAAATCTTTCTTGTCTCTTGGATCCGATTCGACCAAACTGCTTAGGAAGTTTTTCCTTTAGTTAGCACATCATATTAGATATCATGAATCTGTCTTTGTTGACAGGACATGTACCACAGTCCTTCAAGGTAGCTGTAATTAAACCTCTTCTTAAAACCTACTCTTGCTCCAGAGGTGTTGGCTAACTACAGACCTATCTCTCTAATCTTCCTTCCTCTCTAAGATCTTGAGAAATCCCGTGCAAATCAATTATGTGACTTTCTACAAAACAATGCTATGTTGAGGATTTCCAGTCAGGATTCGAGTGCATCACAGTACAAGAAAACAGCACTGGTGAAAATTACGAATGATCTTCTACTTGCATCGGACCAAGGACTCATCTCTTTTCTTGTCTTGCTGGACCTCAGTGCCGCATTTGATACCATAGACCATTGTATCCTGTTGCAGAGACTAGAACATTTAATTGGTATCAAAGGAACTGCACTCAGCTGGTTTAAATCCTACCTATCGGACCGATCCCAGTTTGTGCTTGTAAGCGGTGAATCCTCAAAGACCACCAATGTTGGTCACGGAGTCCCCAAGGTTCTGTACTTGGACCGATTTTATTTACCCTCTATATGCTTCCTTTGGGCGATCTTATCAGGAAACACGCATAAACTTCCATTGTTATGCAGACGATACTCAACTGTATCTGTCGATCAAGCCAGAAGAGACGGACCAGTTAGTTAGACTCAAGAATGTCTTGGAGACATCAAAACTTGGATGACAGCAGCTTCCTGATGCTAAACTCAGAAAAACGGAGATTATCTGATAGGACCAGAGCGCCTTCGAAGCCAGCTGTCGCGTGATACAGTTTTATGGATGGAATTGCTCTGGTACTTGGCAGCACCGTCAGGAATCTAGGAGTTCTCTTCGACCAGGATATGACCTTCAACTCCATATAAAGAAGACTTCAGGACTGCCTATTTTCATCTAAGTAACATATCAAAATCAGGAACTTCCTGTCTCAAAGTGATGCAGAAAAATTAGTTCATGCGTTTGTCACTTCCAGACTGGACTACTGTAATTCTTTGTTATCAGGCTGCTCTTATAAATCTCTTAAGCCTCTCCAGCTGATTCAGAATGCTGCAGCACGTGTATTAACAAGAACTAAGAAAAGGGATCATATCCTCCTGTATTAACTTCTCTGCACTGGCTCCTGTTAAATCAGAATAGATTTTAAGGTACTTCTCCTCACCTACAAGGCACTTGCTGGTGAGGCACCGTTTATCTTCAGAGCTTGTAACACCGTGTTGCCCTACAAGGCAACTGCGCTCCATAGATGCTGGGTTACTTGTTGTTCTAGGGTTTTAAAAAAGTAGGCTGGGGCCCAGGCCTTCGGTTTAATCAAGCTCCTCTTTTGTGGAACTCCAGGTTCCACTTTCAGTCGAGAGCAGATTCGGTCAGCTCTTTTAAAGTAAAACTTAAAAAGCGTTCCTCTTTGATTCTGCCTATAGTTAGGACTGGCTCAGGTTAGTCCGGACCAGCCCTTAGTTAAGCTGCTATAGGCTTAGAATGCCGGGGAATTCTTAGGACACACCAAGCTCCTCTCTTACGCTCTCGTTCTACCATAATTCAAGTTTTATTAATGCACATGACTAATTCAGCTTCTTTCCGGGAGTTTTTTTGTGCTTTCTCCCTATCAGGTCTCCGTAGATCGTGGTTCCTTCGGGACCCTGGTCCTGACACCTACCGTGGCCATGCTGACGCCTGCTGCTGCCATCATCATCATCATCATTATTTTAGATATTAATCATATTACTTTACTCATAAACCGACATTACCCTCTCTAAAATCTCTGTGCTCTCCCTCCCCACAGGCTTCTGTGGATGGTGGTTCTATCTGATGGTGGTTGCCTCTGCAGTGGTCCTGCTGTGCGCCTGGCTTACTACTCACAATTACTTGAATCATTTCTGTCATAGGAATTGCATGTATTATACATTGTTCATTCTGTACACATGGCATCCATTGTAGTCCTTGTATGCTAGCTATATGACACTAGTTTAGTGCATGCTACCTATGTGACACTAGTTCAGTGTATGCTAGCTATATGACACTAGTTTAGTGCATGCTACCTATGTGACACTAGTTCAGTGTACGCTAGCTATGTGACACTAGTAGTTTATGCTATCTATGTGATACTGCCCATGCCTGAAGTTTATGTCCACACTGTTGACTCATACTTTACACATGTTTAACCGTAGATAAACCCTTGTTATTATAAAAGGTCATTGTATAAACAGACTAAATGTATGTTTGCATTAATTGATGCATCGAAACATCATTTTAAATCAAAGCAATGAAGGATGAGACCACTGACACAGAAATCAGAAAATAGTGCAGCAGGTTTTTCAAAAAGTTTTAAAGCAGTTTAAATACATAAACACATTTCTGTTGATTTCAATGACAACAGAACAAGTAAAAATATGTGAAAAGATTCAGAAAATGTAGTTTTTGTACACCTATAAATAGAACACTTTTACATTCATTAGTAGTTGTGTGCAATGAATTAGCAAAGAAATCCAACATTCCGTAGTTTTTAAAAAAAGTTTTCCTCCGCTAAGCAATGATACCAAGTTGCATTGTGGGAAACGTATGATTCAGTGTTATGTTTTAACGTTTGTTACTCAAACAAAATGAGAGAGCAATCACAAAAGCTGAAGACTGAGGCTAAATCATATAAATGGTTATAAATAAAGACGTTTTAACTTTTTTTTTAATATCCTATACGGTATTTTTCACGTAACATTGTACAAATACGATTGTTAATCGGTGCGTTTAGCAGCAGGACAAACACTTTTGTGATAAAAAGTAGAAAGCTCCAGGTGGTCTCAGGATCCTCAGGCCTCCTCGATGGGGGCTGTTAAAAGCAGCCCTTGGGGACGGCCTTCAGGATGTCCTCCAAGTTTTCAATGTCCACTAGTATGGCATCAATATCCAGGTTGATGCGCTCAACGGCGCTAGGCCTCCTCCTGCTCCTCCCATGTCCCTTAGCCGGGGACCCAGGCGGCTGTCCACGTCGTTCGAGCGTCAGCCACAGACTTCTCCCAGGCGCTCCAGCTGCGTCTCGCCCACGGCGCCAGTCTGGTCTGAGGAGGAGAGGAGGAGGGTATATGTCAATGTAAAATGTAAGTGTAAAGGGTAAATATCTCTATGCTCAGGGATCAAGGCTCGACCGAGAGAGAGGCTGAACTCACTGAAGTTGGCAAGCAGACGGCGGATATCGCTCAGGGTTTTCCCACGGAATCTCGGGGTCCTGATGGCGTTGTTCAAAGCTTCGGTTGCTTCGACGGCCGCCTGCAGAGTGAAACATTCACGTGGCAATCAGGTTCTGATTTACTCCTGCTTTGTCAAATCTGTTCAGACTTTTTTTCTTTTATTAGTTGGTTGGGTCCGTGGTGTTGTCAGGGTGTTACCTTTCCCAACTTTCAGATACCAGCCACCCTTTGAGTGGAGTTTCAGATGCTTCCTTCTGGGCTAAAAGCAGGACTAAGAAAGTATTTTGTGTCTGTTGTAGTTATTATATCATGCTTGCTGCACTACAAATTGCCCCTCTGGGTTCTGGCTTCTTCTCCTGGTGGAGATCATAGAAATAAATATTTTGAAATGGTTTTAACACGTTTTATTCTTGCAAAAAGAGCAACGGACCCCATATTACATTACAGGTCATTTAGCTGACGCTTTTATCCAAAGCGACTTACATTGCATTTTAAACCCGTGGCTTTTACATGTTTGGGGGAGCAATTAGGGGTCAGGTGTCTTGCTCAGGGACACTTCGACATGGGACATCGAGCAGCCGGGGCTCGAACGGCCAACCTTGCGGTTCCTGGCGCTCCCTCTCTACCCTTGCGCCACCGTCGACCCCACACATATAAGCTATGGGTCAATCCTATGCAACCCAATAATGGGCCCGTATAAGGTATGGGTCAATCCTATGCAACCCAATAATGGGCCCCAATCCTATACAGCAATAATGGGCCCATATAAGGTATGGGTCAATCCTATGCAACAATAATGGGCCCATATAAGGTATGGGTCAATCTATACAACCAATAATAATGCCCATATAAGGTATGGGTCAATCTCTATGCAACCCAATAATGGGCCCGTATAAGGTATGGGTCAATCCTATGCAACCCAATAATGGGCCCATATAAGGTATGGGTCAATCCTATGCAACCCAATAATGGGCCCATATAAGGTATGGGTCAATCCTATGCAACCCAATAATGGGCCCGTATAAGGTATGGGTCAATCCTATGCAACCCAATAATGGGCCCATATAAGGTATGGGTCAATCCATGCGTCCAGATGATGGCCCTATATAAGGTATGGGGCTATCCTATACAACCCAACGCTGCCTCTTCTCGTACTTTTCTAGGCCGCAGGTACATTTTCACTTGAGTCTAAGTCATTTTCCATCACAGGGAATAATTTATAGGGTATAAACTTAAACCTTACCTCCTGGGCGCCGGCCTCAAGCATCCTGCCTTCATTCAACTCTGATTCTACCAATCCTGCGGTGTTTGAGGCCTTCTTCTTCAGGTCCTGAGAGTCCTTGTTCAGTTTGGTGGCTTCATTCATTAGACCAGTGAGAGGCGGCAAAGATCCAAACGTTCCCTGAAAAGAAAAGACGGAAGTAGGACTAAATTGCAGTTTTCTACAACAAAAACTACTTTAATTCATGTCATTTAGCAGACACTTTTATCCAAAGCGACTTACATTACACTTTAAACCCATGGCTTTCACACATTTTTGCCCGGGGAGCAATTAGGGGTTAGGTGTCTTGCTCAGGGACACCTCGACATGGAACATGGGGCAGCCTGGAATTGAACCACCAACCTTGTGCTTCCCAGCACACCTTCTCTAACCCCTGTGCCACGACGACCCCGAGATTCACAAAACATAAATGCCAAGGAGCAAACCGTGGACCACGAACATGAAAAACTCACGACATAGAAAAAACACTCAATGAACTGACAAATGACACAAAGGTTTAAATACACTGGGGCCGTGCAGGTGTATCATGGACAAGGCAAACAATCACAGGGGTAATGCAACAGGGCGGGAAGTGAAGGTAAGGTCCAGGTACAACGAGAGGCAGAAACAAACCACCAGTCGGCCAGGACTGCATCCTTATCTAAAACTACATAGTTTATGTATATAGAGCAGCGGTGCCCAACCTTTCTCGCCTAACGGAATGGTTTCATGTGGGATAGTACAGTATTTTGCCGACCGGTCTTGAAGGTGAGGCGAATAAACACAACAATAAAACCCGGGGTTATAGTAGTCGTTGCGGACAGATTGCTGCATACGGCAAAAATGAATGGATGGGGACCACTGAGTATTCAATATCAGCATTCCATTTCCACATAACTTTCCATAAGCAGAGATCAAAGATGCCGGAAAAAAACTAAATAAAATACTAGCGTGGATGATTCAGAGAGACTGAACCTACGAGGAGGTCAACGTTTGAACTTGGAGGCGTTTAGAAGCAGGTAGGTCTGAGTGTGAGAGTTTGTCGGCCTGTCTCTCTCCCCTGTCCGTCTACCTGTATGTTGGTGATGTTTTGTTTTTTTACCTCCAGACCGGTGACCAGGTCCCCCAGCACGCTGATGGTTCCGAGCCTCGTCAAAGTCTTTGGAGACGTCCCGCAAGACAGCGTCCGTGTCGGCGTTGTTGCGGACGGCCTGTTGGACAGTGGCGTTGATGCCGAGGCGCTTGATGGCAGTGTCGGCCAGAGATCTGCTGTCCTCAATCTGCTGGTCGAAGCCTGCAGGGAAACGAGAAGGAGGAGGCAGCCTGTCTTTACGTCTGTCTGCTTGTTTGTCTTTCTCCTGTCTGTCTGTCTACATGACTGTCTGCGTCTCTGCCTGTCTGTCTGTCTCTCTACCTGTCTGTACCTCTCAGGGTGCTCAGGGCGTCGTCCAGCTCCTTGGTGTTGCCATTGATGCGTCTCAGAGCCTCCTCGGTGTCGGTCTTGGCCACATTGACTCTGTCCAGCAGCTTGTTGAAAGTCTCAAAGACAAAAAAAAAACAACTTAACTAATTGGATTCCCCCTTTTTGGATACTTAATCCTTCCCATGATGCTTCAGTACCTGCTGGGCGTCCTTGCCTGCTGCCAGCAGGTCCCAGTGACGACCTTGTCGCGCTGCACATCGTCCTGCAGCGCCTCAAGGCTTGAGGCGTCCGCGTCCACCGCCTGCTTCAGCTCATCCAACCTGGTCACCATGTTGTCCGCCTGCCCCTGTGCATGATGGGAGAACAGAATATGAACCTTGAGTGACTCCCGGGAGGACTCGTCGGTGTTTAATGTGGACATCTTGGTCTCACATTCAGGGGCAACGGGAGGTTTCGCTCCATGTTGGCGATCTCCTTCAGCATGCCGTTCGCCATGTTGCTCTCGTCCGCGGCCTCGCCACTAAGCCGGGTTGCCTGGTTCTCCAGACCCTTCACCTGGGCCGAGTTCTTATCATACCTGGATATGAGGAAATCATTGCTTCAGAGGTTATTGATCGTCCCCCGGGGAACAGCTCTGCCTTAGACTTCAATTCCCATGAGCCTCAGCTCAAAGAACCCTGTTAGGACAACAGTGATTCCAATTGATCCCAAATTGATCCAAACCTCATTGTAATGTCTACTTTTATCCAGCAGGTTTCACAAAGATCTCCCTTGTCATCGTGGTTGGATGAGAAGGATGAACATTTACCATTCAGACAGACTATTCTACGCGATGCACCTGCAGACGACACAAATCAGAATGACGCCGGGTGCGAAAAGTGCTCGGTGGAAGGTTCCTTTGTCAGAGCGGCACAAGGCGATCTCAGTTGGGTGTTTAGATATGGACCCGCCTCCTCCTCCTCATGCCAATTCCATGTAACCGTTTTTAACTTTATTGAGAATCTGACACAACACAGCGACCTGCAAGTAGCGCAGCGTCTTAAATAAATCGATGTGTGTCTTAATGCGGCTTTAGAAAATGAACACATGAACACAAATAAAGTCTGAAACTGGTCATTTGGTCGATGTTTTGATTACCAACCGAAGCCAGTTCAGTGTTTCCTCATCATTATAACTCCTCCCCACATCAAGTCACTGCAAACAGGCTTCTGGTTTTATCTGTCTAAGTTGTGTATCATGCGGGTCGATACGTTTGTCCCTTCAGCCTCTCTGAATATCGTTATGTTCCATCATCAGAACAGCAGCTCACGTGATCTGAAGGCTCCTCTGGTCACGTAACAGGTCACACACTGAGAGTTTGTCCTTAATGGAATTCATTTCCCCTTACATTACATTTACTTTTATACTTTAAGTACTTTGAAACCAGTACTTACACTTCTAAAGTAAAACACAGAAGTCTTTTCATACCTTAGTACCTATACATGAATACCTTTGGCACCTCTGCACAACACCCCGTGTTTGAAACCCTTAAGTGGAGGCGCTTGGACTCACGTGGTTTGGAGATCTCCAATCAGCTCCTTCACCTTGTTCTCTTTGTTCATGAGGGTGCGAACGAGAGCCAGACTCTTCTCCGAGTTGCTCAGAGCCTCGTTGGCGCTTCGCTGCACCTCATCCGCCGTCGCCGTATGTCTGTGGGTCGGGACAGGAAGTGATGAAGGCCCAGGGTGGACTTTCACAATCACTTTCCCATGAAAACACTTCACAACTCACTTGTCGGCCAGACTGACGGCCGTCTCCTTCAGAGACGAGAAGACGTCGGACCCCTGTAAAGCGTCTCCGAGAGGAATCTCCTGAGGGAAAGGAAGAGTCCGAGGGGCTGGTAAGAGTAGCACTGTCATCTAGACCTTCTCGCCACCACAGTTCTCCACCACACCCTTCTAGTTACTACCTGAACCACTCTGATCGCCTTCAATCCAATGATGTTCCTACTTGATCTGATTTATCAGAAGTCTTTGTCAGTCACTGAAGATGGAAATCCAACGCGACGGTATATTTACATTATTTGTCCTTCAAACTTCTGATGGGACATCTTCACTTACAGCTGATCTGAGGTCGGCCTTGGCTTCGTCCAGTTTGCGTTTCATCTCCTTCATCAGACTGCGAACCTCCTCCACCTTTGTCCTGTACGTCTGCTGCTGTCGTTCGACTTTGCCGGCCGCGGCGCCGATGTCTTGGAGGAGCCGGCCCTCAGCCAGCTGACTCCGGCTGATGGACGACAGGCGGCTCTGCAGGCTCTTCTCCAGTCCTGTGGGACACGCCATGCGTTTGTCATCGTGCATCCAGTGAGTGACAAGCCTGACGGAGGGCGAACGAGCCTCTCACCTTCCAGCAGCTCGGTGTCGTACTGCAGGTCGTCCACCAGCTCCTCGATGCCCCTCAGGGTCGCCTCCATCTGATCCCTGCTGTCCGGGTTCAAACCCGCGGCGTCCTTGTCTGACAACAGGAGCTCCAGCTGCTTCAGCTTGCCAGCGTATGCCTCCATCTGAAAGATTAACCCTTTACATTCCATCACATGTCATTTATCTGACGCTTTTATCCAAAGCCACTTACAGTAAGTTATTCAGCCACAAGGACACAAACAGAAGAACAAGAAACAAGAGAGTGCAACTTCATCAAATAAGCCAGTTTACAACTTGCTGTAGATTAGTGGCGTTCTAGGACCCTGAAGCAGCCAAGAAGATGGTAGCCGACCCCTCTCCCCGGACCTGTTAGTGCCCTTCCATCTGGCAGGAGGCTGAGGTCCATCAGGACCAAGACCTCATCAACAGAGCCGGACCCCACTTTCTGTTCGCTGGTGCACTTTATTTTACATTTTTAAACATTTTAACTTAAACTTTTATTTCTTTATTTTTAAACTAACCCACAGCATTATATTTATTTTATTCCTGCACTGTTGTCTTGCCGTCTATTGTCGTACTGTCTTCTGTTACGCACCAACCGCCAAGTCACATTCCTTGTATGTCACATATGACGTTTCCTGATTCCTGATTATAAGTGCAATGTAAGTGCTGCAGTTAGTGTGTTAGTGGAGGTAGAGTCTGAAGAGGTGTGTCTTTAGTCTGAAGATGTGAAGGCTCTCTGTGGTCCTGATGTCTTCACAGACCTCCTTCCACCATTTAGGAGCAGGACAGCAGAGAGTGGAGATCTAGTCGAGTGTTTTGCTCTCAGTGAGGCGGAACAAGCAGTTCAACTTGAACAAGCGACTTGTTCAGACCTGTTTGTTTCACCTGATTTCAACCCGGCGCCTTGAGCGCGATATGAGGAAAGCAGGTTGTCTGCTAGTAACAAGGTTCCACACCGGAACCTTCATGACCACATAGTCAGATCAATGAACGTTGCATTACCGTCTGTCCAACCCATATTTCTTACAGATTCTGTTGTAATAAACTAAATGATTTTCTCAAAGAAATCCCTTATTTGAGGATAGAGTTATTTTCTCCCACAAACTAATCCCACCGGTGAATCGGTGAACCCGTTACCTTTGTCCTGATGGGGCTGAAGCAGGCGGGGCAGTCGGACCTCAGGCACCTCAGACCCTCGTAGCCGGTTCTGCAGCGACAGCGACCCGAGTCGTCACACTGTCTGGACTCGGAGCCCTGGAGGTCGCAGTCACACGCTGGCCCACGAAAACCACAGAGGGAACAGCTTAGGTTTCTCCCCTCGATGCAGAGCGTCATGTCAAAGCTTAAACATTTGCTTTTCTTTGCCTTTGGATCTCAAACCGTTTATACGTTTATTTACACGACACAAAATAAGGTGATCATTCATTGAAAGCGTGATTGGCAGGCGTTACGTTTGCAGGCGTCGGTGGCTCGTTGGTGGTAGAAGCCGGGCACGCAGTCCTGGCAGCCGCTTCCCCTCGTGTTGTTCAAACACCTCAGACATTCGCCGCTGCTGCGGTCGCAGCTTCCCGCCACGCCGACGTCGATGTGTCCGTTACACTGGCAGGGCCGGCAGGTCTGCTGCTCCACGTCACCGCGCGGGGGGGCGCCGTAAAAACCCTCCATACAGGTGTTGCAGCGAGGACCTGAGGGGAGGTTTTACAGATGTTTTTTGTTATGTGTGTGTGAGGAGGACAAGCTGCTACTGATGGAACACAAGACTCAAGAAGGACGTGGGGCTTTCTGGGTCACCTTCAGGTTACAACCTTGTTTCAAGGGAAGTCAAAGGGCTAAAGGTAGGGCGGGGCTACGCGCTGATTGACAGCTCTCTACCAGAGAGATCATATGATGAGAATGTGTGCGGCGTAGACCAACCCGTGGTTCCGGTAGGGCAGCGGTCACACCGGGCCACCAGTGAACCGGCCGGCAGCGAGCAGGACACTCCTTCCATACAGGGACACCTCACGCAGGCACCGGGCTGCCACGGGTCGCGGTAGAAACCCTCCGGGCAGCCGCGCTCTCCGGGCGTCTCATCGGCGGAGTAACAGTCCCCCGTCTGCGGGTCGCAGCCGCCCCCTCTGCAGCTGCAGGGCTCGCAGCGGCTGAAGGCCCCCTCAGCGGGGTTCCTGCGCCTGAAGCCGGGCGAGCACCGCTCGCAGAACTCGCCGTCGTAACCCGGCGGGCAGCTGCACGTCTGAACCCAGCGGGCCGGGGCGCCGTCGGCTCGCTGCGCCGTCACCAGCCGCACGTTGGCGAGGTATCCGCGTCCTGAGAAAGCAGGTCAACAATCCAGATCCTCACGCATATATCTGACATCCAGAGTCTTACTTTGAAAAACCGAGTGGGAGCAGAAGGAAGAGAAAAAAAAGAAGCGCACCATTTTCTCCAAACGTGGCCCGGATCTTGACGGCCGTGAGGTTCTGGAGGAGCGTCTGGAACTGTGAGGCCGAGAGCTGAGGCTTCCACCTGCTGCCGGGCTGCTCATCCAGTCTGTTCATCGGACACAAGGAAGGATTTACCTTCAGCACCAGTGAGAAGCTCAGCTGGAAACCTCACATGAAACACTGAGCCTTCAGAGTAAAAGCACGTGGAACTAGTAGCAAGCCTGGAATCTGGAATTGCTACGACAAAATCGACAAAAATGGGAAACGTTGAGGACAAAGAAGTTCTCTTCAGCACCTTCGCCCTCCAAGAGGCGTCTGCTGAGTGTTGTTATTTAGTTTTGACATGATAGTTTCATGGATGAAACACTGTGCTTCTGTTGGAGGAGTTTGTCTCTACTTGCTCTCATGACCTCATCGGGATCCTTCAGGAATGTTCCCCCTCGAGTGAAAAACTAAAACATTTCAGTTGCATCAAGAACTTGATTCAACCAGCGTGGAGCACCATGGGGACAGTGGCGTTTCTTACCTGAAGCTGTAGTTTATTTTCTGTCCACAGGGGACGAGGGACCGCAGGTCGCCCAGGGAGGCTGCCACTCGGAGGCCGCCGCCCTCCAGGACCACGTCGCTGGTGGACGGGTGGCGGACGCCGCGGTCCAGACGCAGCGAGAAGGAGAAGTTCTGACCGTAGCTCAGCAACTGATTCCCCAGGTAAGGAGCTGTGGAAGGGGAGAGAAAACACCTGGTGAGGAGGGAGGAGGCGAGGGACAGAGGGATGTGTGAAGTCAGGAGAGGAGGCGAGGAAGGAGCAGAAGGGTACGAAGGAGGAGGTGTGGAAGACAAAGGAAAGAAGGAAAAGGAGAAAAGAGAACAGAAGATGTGGTGGAAAGGAAAGAAATATCTTTGGAGGAGGTAAAGGAGAGTGAAGAAGGAAAAAGATAGAAAAGAAGGACATGGAGACATGGAAATACAATGAGGAATAAGAAAACAAGTGAGGGAAGCGAAGGTTCGAAGGTAGGAGGCGATAAGGGGGCGATCCTTAAAAAAGGAAAACAAAGAAGGACACATTGAAAGAGTCAAGGAGGGGAGACAAGGAAAGGAAAGAAGGGAAAAGAAACTGGTGAGAAAAGTAGACACAGGCATGAAAGAAATGAAAGTCATTGAGGGGGCGGGGCCTATTCTCACCTGGGGCGTACAGGTAAACGGGGAGGCTGTTTTTGGAGATCACCTCCAGGTCGTGGTGCTTCGGTGACCAGCGGAAGTGTACGTCATCGGGGATAACGCCCCTCGCTGTCGCCACCCACCAACCGTCCAGACCTGAGGACACAGTCCGTTACAACCAGTGTTCTCCGAGGCTTTTATGTTGAAATCTAACCCAGAAACCACTGTTAACCAATGAGATCAGCGGCTGGTCTTTTATTGTGAAAGGTGAACGATACCTTCGGCGAATGTGGAGGTGATGCTGTGGATAGAGTAACCGGATTGTGGAGAACATTTGCTGCTATGACCATAACAGAAACACATCTGACTCCCAGAATCCTCTCTGGGCTGACGTCTAAAAGCCACAACAAACAGGAAGTCAGAGCAGAAGTCTTCATTTAACAGCCTTCATTTAAAGTTTAAATTTAAAGTTAAAGCACTGAAAAGAGTTATTAGACTGAAGAAATGTGGGATCATCTTAACCTTTGCGAGCAGCCGTTCGGTCCGACCGTCCGTCTGGGCAGCGGTCACATTTCTCTCCAGTGACGCCATCTTTGCAGCTGCAGCGCCCGTTCTGTCACACGTGGCGCCGACAGAGCCTGAAGGGCAATGAAAGGTCAGCAATGACTTCCTCCTTCACCCCTTTTGTGATCGTGTTACTGAAGTGTCTCCTCACCTGCAGGGGTTGCAGCGGCAGGGCGTGCAGCTCAGCGCCGCCCCCACCAGGTTGAAGCCATCTTTGCAGCTCGCAGTGGCGCCCTGCGGTGTTTCCTGGCAATTGACGCAGTGCAGCCCCGGGCGTCCCGGAGGCAGTACTGAGATCGGCCATTGCAGCCGCAGCGCCCGTCGCTGCAGAAGGAGACAGGGGACCATCGTTTAGTCCATTTAAACGTATCTTCGTTGTTACAGAAGGTTAGCTCGTCTTGTAAACAGGTCAACCACCAGATCCTTATCTCCTCCCTTCAGGAACTTGGTGTCTCAGGCTCTGCTCTCCCTTCTCTCGTCCTACCTCGACGGACGCACCTACCGGGTAACCTGGCGAGGATCTGTGTCGGAACCTTGTCCTCTTACTGCTGGAGTTCCTCAGGGTTCCGTCCTGGGTCCCCTCCTCTTCTCCCTCTACACCAACTCTCTCGGCGCTGTCATTCGCTCGCATGGCTTCTCCTACCACAGCGATGCTGATGTCACCCAACTAATTCTCTCCTTCCCTCACTCGGATCGCTGCCTGTCTGACTGACATCTCTCAGTGGATCCGCCCACCATCTGAAGATCAACCCCGACAAGACTGAACTACTTCTCTTTACGGGAAAATATTCTCCTACAGAGGACCTGACTGTTAACTTTGGCAACTTCGTGCTAACACCCACTTTGACAGCAGGAACCTCGGCGTGACGTCGACAGCCGACTCTCCCTGACTCCAACATCACTGACAACACCATCCTGTAGATACTCGCTCTACAACATCAGGAGAACACGTCCTCTTCTCACTCAGGAGGCAGCGCAGGTACTGATTCAGGCTCTTGTCATCTCCCTCCTGGACTACTGCAACTCCCTCCTGCAGGTCTCCTGCTACCACCATTCCACCTCTGCAGCTCATCCAGAATGCAGCAGCTCTACTGGTCTTTAACCTTCCTAAGTTCTCCCTCACTCCTCCACTCCTCCGCTCTCTTCACTGGTACCGGTGGCTCATCCAGTTCTAAACATGGTGCTCAGGTACCAGGCTGTGAATGGATGGGGTCCAGCTTACATCCAGGACCTGGTCCAACCCGACATCCCGACCCGCACTCTCCGCTCTGCATGTGATAAACTGCTTGTTCCTCCTCACTGAGAACAAAACACTCGACTAGATCTCCACTCTTTGCTGTCCTGCTCCTAAATGGTGGAAGGAGGTCTCTGAAGACATCAGGACCACAGAGAGCCTTCACATCTTCAGACTAAAGACTCACCTCTTCAGACTCTACCTCCACTAACACACTAACTAACTGTAGCACTTACATTGGACTTATAATGGTTCTTATCTACAGCAAGTTGTACATCGGCTTATTTAAGGAAATCACACGTTCTTGTTTCTTGTTCTTCTGAGTTTGTGTCCTTATGGTTGAAATGTTCTTATTGTAAGTCGCTTTGGAAAACAGCGTCAGCTACATGTCATGTGATGTAAAGGGTTAATCCTCTGAAGAACAGTAATGAGATAAGAACATTTAATTCAAATGAACTGTTGTATTTTAAAAACTGTATTTCCAATGTTGGTGTCAGCCAACCATCAGAAGGCTGTTAAAGACTTAGGAAACAACTTTGAAGGTTCACAAATGCCTTCAGAGTCTGGCTCAGAGATCCGTAACTAGGGCTGCACCTCGTAGCCCGAAGCAAGACAAATCACGGAGTCACACCCACAACCGCCGACGCCTTGTCTGAGAGAACATCACCACTCAGGAGCTCCTCAGGCTGCTGCTGGTTCAGACGGAGGGAGGGGGTCCATGGTGCAGTTAGGAATGATGGGTAGGAAGAACCCCGAACCAAGAACCAGGTCCAGGGCTCAGGGGGAAGACTTGTTCAGGATTTCAACCCTCTGAATAACGTTTATGTCTCAAAGTTGATTTAATGCTCCATAACTCAAACCTCCATCCTCATCCTCATCATCAGTATCATAAGCATTAGTAGTACTAAAGCAGGTACTCACAGTCGTGTAGAGGTAGTCACTAGTACTAAAGCAGGTACTCACGGTCGTGTAGAGGTAGTCACTAGTACTAAAGCAGGTACTCACGGTAGTGTAGAGGTAGTCACTAGTACTAAAGCAGGTACTCACGGTAGTGTAGAGGTAGTCAGTAGTACTAAAGCAGGTACTCACAGTCGTGTAAAGGTAGTCACTAGTACTAAAGCAGGTACTCACGGTAGTGTAGAGGTAGTCAGTAGTACTAAAGCAGGTACTCACGGTCGTGTAGAGGTAGTCAGTAGTACTAAAGCAGGTACTCACAGTCGTGTAGAGGTAGTCAGTAGTACTAAAGCAGGTACTCACGGTAGTGTAGAGGTAGTCAGTAGTACTAAAGCAGGTACTCACAGTCGTAAAAGGTAGTCACTAGTACTAAAGCAGGTACTCACGGTCGTGTAGAGGTAGTCAGTAGTACTAAAGCAGGTACTCACAGTCGTGTAAAGGTAGTCACTAGTACTAAAGCAGGTACTCACAGTCGTGTAGAGGTAGTCAGTAGTACTAAAGCAGGTACTCACAGTCGTGTAGAGGTAGTCAGTAGTACTAAAGCAGGTACTCACAGTCGTGTAAAGGTAGTCACTAGTACTAAAGCAGGTACTCACAGTCGTGTAGAGGTAGTCACTAGTACTAAAGCAGGTACTCACAGTCGTGTAGAGGTAGTCAGTAGTACTAAAGCAGGTACTCACAGTCGTGTAGAGGTAGTCAGTAGTACTAAAGCAGGTACTCACAGTAGTGTGCGGAGGCCCTTAGGCCACACAGCAGCACGGCGAGGGTCATCCAGCTGCTCTTCATCGTGGGGTGAATCCTCAGGAGAGAATGAAACGCAGACTTCAGGCTCCTGCTCACAGCGTCGTCTTTTATCTGCAGCCAGCAGGTCCCAACACGCTGCTCACACAGACACACACTGACTCATGTGACACACACACAGGAAATGACTGTGTGTTGTTCTGGGTCTCGTCCTCCATATTTACATTTTTCTGACACAGAGACGAGAAGTGGAAGAGAAGGCCGCTCTGTCCCACTAACGCTCATCTCTAGTTGATAGTGTCTGATTCACACGGTTCAGGGTGGAGGAGGACGAACGTGCAGCCAATGAAACGTGAGCAGAACATGAAGGACAGATTGAAGAAAGAGGACCAGTCACAAGGAGATGTCCTGTTCCCTTCACAATAAAACCTTCTGTCATGTCCCGAGATACACAAAGTCCTTCATGCATTCATCTCATTAAGACGCCTCTGTGTCCCGAAGCCTCATTCTGTCATCGAAGGTTACACATGAAATCCCCTGTAAACTGTGTCCTGAGGTTCAGACAGACACACCCTGAAAACACACTCACACACACCTACACACCATGATCAATCACACACACCCAACAGCATACCTGGTTACACACACCTTCCATACCGCAGAGCTGCACAAATACGCAGCCGCAGGGGGCGTCTCACACACACACACACGCACACACACACACACACACACTCACCACACACACACACACACACTCACTCACTCACACACACACACACACACACACACACACACACACACACACACACTGGGGTTCTCACACACACACCACCACACACACCTCACGTTCACACACACACACACACACTCACTCACTCACACACACTCACTCACTCACTCACACACACTCACTCACTCACTCACACACACACTCACTCACTCACACTCACTCACACACACACACACGCACACGTCTGGCTTGTTCTCCGTTGCCGTGCCGACGCCACACCCTGAACACACACGATACCTTTCTGCATTTCACAATGCTGCCTTCACTTTCCAGCTCCACTAACCGAATACTACAACTATGTTGTACTTTATTTACTGCACCAACACTAGATTCAGTCTATCTGAAACTTACAGACAGAATACTTGCAGTATTCAAAACAGTATCACAAAAGTACGACATAATAATTATTGTAAGTCGCTTTGGATAAAATCTGACACAAGTACAAAAAAATTATTGTCAAATATACTAAAAGTAGTCACGCTAAAGTTAATTTTAATAACTATAACTTTACTTTATATTGTGGATAGTTCAATCTTTAACTACATGTAATCATTTTTTTGTTTTAAAATTAAAGATCTCAATCTGTAAAGTTAAAAAAGCTTTCAGATAAATGCAAAGGAAGAGAGGTATTTTCTATAGAAAATGGCAAAATAATAAATACTCAAGTAGAGTACAGGTACCTCTAAATTGTACTTCAGTACAGTACTTGTGTAAATGTACTTATTTATTATTCATATTCAATCAATCAATTTAATCTAATTGAATTTACTTTTAGGTTCACATTGTTGACTAACTGGTCGCATCTCTGAATATACAAACAATCATTTTGTATAATATACTTTACATATACTCTCCAACAAGATATTCATATATTTATGTATAAGATAAGATATTTCTTTATTAGTCCCACAATGGGGAGATTCACAGCATCGCGGCAGCCAAGTGGACAGTGCACACAAGATCCACGGTAAGAAAACAAGAGCCGCAGTATCACGATGATGATAAAAAAACAAGAATAAAAATAAAAAACAAGTGCAAAGGCCACAGTAACTATGTACCAAATAAATATATGCATATGTACACATATCACAGCGGTTATTGCACACATGTTTCAGTGTTTTCAGTGATTTAGTGTCCTGTGGTTCACTGGTGGTTGTGCAGCCTGACAGCAGCAGGTGTGAAGGAGCTGGTATCTCCTTCACACACGGGGGGTGGAGGAGCTGCACAGAGCTTCCAGGACGTCCACCATGGGGTGCGAGGTGTTGCTCATCAGGGAGGAGGCTTAGTCATCATCCTGCTGTCCCCCACCACCTCCACCGTGTCCAGTGGACACCCGAGCACCCTGCTGGCCTTCTTCATGAGCTTGTTGAGTCTCTTCCCGTCGGCTGCTGATATGCTGCTGCCCCAGCGGACCACTGCATAAAAAATGGCAGATGAGGTCTCCTGCACACCAAAGGACCTCCGTCTCCTCAGCAGATCGAGATCTGACCCTTCAGTGCACGGACGACATCTGTCCAGTCCAGTTTATTGTTCAAGTGAACATCCACGTGAACTCTCACGATCTCAATGTCCGTTCCCTGGATGTTCACTGGTACCGGGGCAGAGCGTTCACCCCGACGGAAGTCCACCACCAGCTCTTTGGTTTTGCTAGAGTTGATCTGGAGGCGGTTCTGCTGGCACCACCCTAAGAAGTCCTGGTAAAGTTCTCCCCGTCATCACCGGCGGAAATGAGACAGACGATTGCAGAATCATCAGAGGAGAGTAGTCATATTTAAAGTCAGAGGTGTGGTGAAGAGGAGGGGAGCTAGCACAGTTATTATCATGTCATATATTCTACATATGTTGGAGTTCATCCCTGTGTTGTGTGTATGTCTTAGATTCTAATTGCTTTCATTGCATGTTTGTCTTATAAACCACTCGGCAACTGTTGTGCATCTATTACAATAAACACAAGTTCCTCTGCAGTGGACGTTCGTCCGCGGTGCAGTTCTCCTCCGGTCCGACAGGCGGCGCCACCGAGCAAACAGCCGACCAGCGGGCGACAACTCAGGCGACGACTCCCGCTGCGAGCTGGTGTTTGGTAGCCGCCGTTAGCTTAGCCTCGCTGACTGTAAGTAATACAGCGACCGCTAAAACCTTCACAAAGTAAACATTTGTACTAATTCCTCGGAGCGGTGGACCGCTAGCTAGCACGAAGCTAACGCTAGCTGAGCAGGTGTGTTGGTGAAGCTAACAGCACACCGGTGTGATGCTAGCTGATAGCCTGCAGCTAGCTTCACACCGACACTAACGGAGATACGCCGTATTGTCTAAAATAAGTCAGCAAGGTACAAATTTAGTGCTGAAGTCCCATTGTTCGGTCATCGTTTCCATCCCGAATCTCAAGTGACGTTTAGTTAATCATAACTTAATATTAAAGTCATGAAAGACGGGTGTGTTTTCTAGCACAAAATGTAGTGTTTTATAAGTAGAGTCTGGTGACCCCATTGATGGTGGTGATTTAAAGCTTTTGTTGACTTTAAAGGCTGTTAATATAAATGACTCCCTGCGTTCTGTAGCTAAGCAACGCAGATAACGGGCTGGTTTTGATCCCTAAAGACCTTTTTGTGGTAGTAAGAAAACCCCTATTTTGGTCATATTTTTAATCCGATATTTGTCAGCAAGGCCAAGACATACACCCCGCCCAACATGGCCGACATCAAGAACTTCCTGTACGCCTGGTGTGGAAAAAGAAGCTGACTCCCAGCTACGACATCCGAGCCGTGGGAACAGAACCGGCAGAAGTTCATGTGCGAGGTGAGTCTTTAGGTGTTTGGAGCTGGAAGGAGTTCTTCTGGTCGCTGGCAGGTTCCTTTGCCTTGACGGCGGTTTGCGGTGGTCGGATCCCTTTTCGCACTCGGCGTCGCTCTGTCCCTTTCTAACCGCTGGACTGCCCTCAGGTCCGCGTGGACACCTACAACTACATCGGGATGGGGAACTCCACCAACAAGAAGGACGCTCAGACCAACGCCGCCAGAGACTTTGTCAACTACCTGGTCCGCATCGGGGAGATGAACGCTGCCGAGGTCCCGGCTCCAGGGGTCAGCAAGGCGCCTTTAAGGCCTTTAGGCGTTTAGGTGTAAAGGGTTCGGAATCAGACATCCGCCAGTGAATCCGTGAAGCTTTGGACTCAAGGTCGGAGTCTTGTTTCTACAGGTGAGCGCTTCAGGTGGAGACCAACCCCGTGATGATGGAGGACCAGCAGCAGGAGGTGGAGCAGGAGTCGGCTTTGGAAGCCTCCCCTCCAGCGGTCCGCTGCCACCTCACCTGGTATTGAAGACTGAGAAAGGTACGAGGGTTCAGCGGAGGAGAGCAGATCAACGTTTGTGCTGTCGACACTAAAGGCGCTGGCGTGCTTCTGCTTCTGCAGCTGCTGCTTTTCACGCAGTCGTGTCAATGGACTCGTTTCACTTCCTGGTTGTAAAGTCTTGTTCAGTAAGGGAAGGAGAGCCATCACTCCCTTGAGTTGACTTGTTGGTGGAGACGTAGAAAGTATGAAATGTTTACTTTGCTTCTTGTTGTTAGAAGAGGGCCGCCTGCAGTGGGCCGATACCAGGAGTGACTGGACTCGGCTGCTCAGGAGGGACGGAACTCTGTGGGGGAGGAGGAGGAGGAGGGAGGAGGAGGAGGAGGAGCCGAATGGGAGCGAGGGGAGCCAACCTGAAGGAGTACTACGTCAGAGGGACGAACAGGAAGCGCAAGCGGCTGACGAAACAAAGAGGAGAGTCGTCTCTGGTTCTTTAGTCCACCAGATGTTCTTTAGTGCTCTACCTCATGGTCAGCAGGACTCGTGACTCTGAATCAGTTCACGTGTCAACGAAACATCTGGTTGCGTCTGTTAGAGTTGAAATATGAACTTTCTCTCGCTGCAGACTCTGGAGTCGGAGGAGGTGGACCTGAATGCTAGTCTCCGCGGCAGCTGGACCCTGGGAGAATGCCAAGGCCCGTCTGAACCAGTTCTTCCAGAAGGAGAAGACCAGCGCAGAGTACAATACAGCCAAAGTGGGACCGGACCACAACAGGTCTGGACCAGAGAGCAGGAGGCCTGATGGGTCCATAGAGCTCTAGATTGGGCGTTTGTTTTTAAGAGGTCCTCTCACACTGGTCCTTTTCTCCATGAGGCCATGTCATTGGCTCAGCGTGTCAGGCTCATGAAGGTTTGTCCAAAGCAGGAGGACCAGGAGCCTTCTTCTTGTGCCTGTGGCTCCTCTTTGTTTCTTCTCGTACCTCCTCTTCATCTCACCGGTTGTCCTCCCCAGATGTCTCTACGTGTTGCTGTGTGCGGAGTAGTGAGTGGCTCTGAATAGCGGGTCACGATGTCTGGTATGTTTTTCTGCTGGACTGCTGTAAACTCTGAGACCTCCAGTGTGTCGGCCAGCCGGAGAGGTCTCACTGTCTGATTGGTCCCACGGGCTGAGCCTTAATCCCGTTAATAAGATACATAGATGTATAAATCTATAAGAGTCGCCCGTCTAAAATGTGGTTTGAGGCACGGGCGTTACCAGGTCGTATTCAGACTTTAGCTTTCATCAGAGATATTGATCGTTTCAAGCTTGTGACACAAAGGCGGCGCCAAAAGAGATCAGAAGCGCCTGAACAGCAGACACGGGACGGCGCTTAAGGGCACTAAGGCGGTCCCGTGGGTCCGTGCACTCGGTTCTGATCTCTTGGTGTCTGCCGGCTGGCAAGACAGCTCGCTGCCTCACTCACCACAAGTCCGACAGAAGAAAAACATACAGCTCCTCCTCTCGGGTGAGTCACGCGCCCCCTCATCGGCTTTATTCTGAAAGGGCCAAACAGGAAGTGCGGTGTGGCTTTGTTTGGTGTCCTGGGAGCTTCATCGCAGAGATGCAGCTGTTTGTCAGACAGCTGGGAAGAGTAGAAAGCTCTCCTCTGGACTTACAATACACATAGTACACAACACTGTGCCACAGGTACACATAGTACACAACACTGTGCCACAGGTACACATAGTACTTTCAAACTGTGCCCATCTCTGGGTACACTAAGTACACAACACTGTGCCACAGGTACACATAATAACTGTGCCTGGTACACATAAACACAACGCTGTGCCTGGGTACCCATAGTCTCACAGGTACACATAGTACTCAATACTGTGCCACATCTCACAGGTACACACATAGTACACATAATTACTCAATACTGTGCCACATCTCACCAGGTACACATAAGTACACAACACTGTGCCACAGGTACACATGGTACTCAATAACGTGCCTGGGTACGCATAAGTACACAACACTTTGTGCCTGGGTACACATAATTACACAACACTGTGCCACAGGTACACAATTACTGCAACACTGTGCCACAGGTACACATAAGTACACAACTTGCACTGTGCCTGGTACACATAAGTGCACAACTTGCTGTGCCCTGGGTGCACATAAGTACTCAATGCTGTGCCCATCTCACAGGTACACATAGTACACAACACTGTGCCACAGGTACACATAAGTACTCAACACTGTGCCACCAGGTACATAGTACACAACACTGTGCCACAGGTACACATAGTACTCAATACTGTGCCACATCTCACAGGTACACATAGTACACAACACTGTGCCTGGGTACATAGTACACAACTTACTGTGCCACAGGTACACATAGTTTTTAACACTGTGTCACACATCTCACAGGGTACACAACACTGTAATCTTACATAGTACTGGCTTACTGTGCCACAGGTACACATAGTGCACAACACTGTGCCAGGTACACATAGTACACAACACTTTGTGCCTGGTACACATGAGTACACAACACTTTGTATATGGGCTGTGCCTTATACAGGGTACACATAGTACTCAATACTGTGCCACAGCGGCACACATAGTACTCAACACTGTGCCACATCTCACAGGTACACATAGTACACAAACTGTGCCACAGGCTGTACACTGTGCCACAGGTACACATAGTACACAACACTGTGCCACAGGTACACATAGTACACAACACTGTGTCACATCCACAGGTACACATAGTACACAACACTGTGCCACAGGTACACATAGTACACAACACTGTCACATCTCACAGGTGCCACAGGTACACATAGTACTCAACACTGTGCCACCACATATCTGTGCCACAGGTACACATAGTACACAACACTGTGTCACATCTCACGGGTACACATAGTACACAAACACTGCCACAGGTACACAGGCCACAATACTGTTATACAGGTACACATAGTACACACCACTGTGCCACAGGTACACATAGTACACAACACTGTCACATCTCACAGGTACACAGTACTGTCACATCTCACAACACTGTGCCCACAGGTACACATAGTACAACACTGTGCCACAGGTACAATGTCACACCACTGTGCCACAGGTACACATAGTACACAACACTGTGTGCCACAGGTACACATAGTACACAACACTGTGCCACAGGTACACATACACAACACTGTGCCACAGGTACACATGTACACACCACTGTGCCACAGGTACACATAGTACACAACACTGTCAATCTCACAGGTACACATAGTACACAACACTGTCACATCCACAGGTACACATAGTACACAACACTACTCAACACTGTGCCACAGGTACACATAGTACACAACACTGTCACATCTCACAGGTACACATAGTACACAACACTGTGCCACAGGTACACATAGTACACAACACTGCCACAGGTACACATAGTACACAACACTGTCACATCTCACAGGTACATAGTACACAACACTGTGCCACAGGTACACATAGTACACAACACTGTGCCACAGGTACACATAGTACACATTTTGTTCACTGACATAAACTCTTTACCAGCTGCAGCGACACTAAAATACACAACGTGTTACTCTGATGCTTTTCCATCAGAAGGTCAAAGGTCACCGCGCTTTGTGCCTGCAGGGATCACGGCGCGAGAGCACGGCTCCAACAAGAAGCTGGCGGCCCAGTCGTGCGCCCTGTCTCTGGTCCGGCAGCTGTTCCACCTGGGGGTCCTGGAGGCCTTCTCAGGGGTCACCAAGAAGAAGGAGGGAGAGACTGTGAGCCGCGTCCCCCCAACGCGCGTCTCCCGGGACGCCTCCATGTGGAACTGACTCGCTGATGTTGTGTGTTTCCCCCCAGCTGGAGGCCTTCGAGGTCACCGTGTCTCCGGACCTGCAGCAGCAGCTGGCCACCGTCGTCCAGCAGCTCGGAGTCCACGTCCCCCCTCGGGTGAGTCCCCGGATCTGACCCCCGATCAGCAGGTCGAGCCGTGTGAACAACCCGAGTCATCAACACATGCAAAGAGCGAACTCGAGCAAATACGTTCAGATGCCCCCCCCCCCCATTCTCCCTTTCCTGTGACACCTTTTAGAAATGTACTTCCTGTTCGTCTCGGGCTCATAGTGGTTCTTGTGGTCTTCTGGTCCCATCCAGCCGGCGGACCCCTCCGACCGGTGTCTCTGATTCAGGGGAAGTTGGCCACGTTTGAGCCGTCCCAGCGTCAGAGCGGAGCAGGGGTCGTCCCCTGGTCGCCCCCGCAGGTCAACTGGAACCCCTGGACCAGCAGTAACATCGACGAGGGACCGCTGGCCTTCGTGAGTCCTCGCAGTGGAGCAGTGGAGCAGTAGAGAGGCTTTTTATCTGCTGCAGGTGTCTCCGGATGTGTTTGATGTGTTTACTGGTACCATTATGCAGCGTGCATTTGGACCGGTGGGGGGGTCCTGTGCCTGTGAGACAATGCTCAGGGTCAACAGGAGCCTGAATTAGTCCCCTTCCTCCCATTGGCTGCTCGGTGGTGATGTCACCATGTTTTATCTGTACCCAGTGCACTCCTGAGCAGATCAGCAGCGACCTGCAGGAGGAGCTGCTGTACCAGCTGGAACATGACGACCACCTGCAGAAGGTCAGCCTGGTTCCTCCTCCTCCTTCTACTGGTTTCATTCAGCAGAGATACCGAGTGTAGAAGAAGAACATTCCTCCCGGGGTTTCAGATCCTGTCGGAGCGCATCCAGCTGCCCGTCAAACAGTTTGAGGAGGAGATCATGGCCGCCGTGGAGAACAACGCCGTGGTGATCATCAGAGGGGCGACGGGCTGCGGCAAAACTACCCAGGTCCCTCAGTACATCCTGGACCGCTTCATCAAAGCCGGCAGGGCGTGCGACTGCAACATCGTGGTCACCCAGGTAACATCGGCAGGCGTCCAATCACAGAGCCCAGAAGGTCAGACCATGACCGGGTGGAGCTTCACCGTTTTAACACGATAGGGAGAGTCCACTTCTCTTAAAGGGGAGGTCAGTTGTGAGGCGTTGAAGGGGCGGGGTCTGTTCAGACGAAGCTCCACAGCAGCAGTGACCTCACTAGTGGACCCGGGACTCTTGTCTCCCTGCAGCCCCGGAGGATCAGCGCCCGTGTCGGTGGCGAGCGGGTCGCCTACGAGAGAGGGAGGGCGTGGGCAAGAGCTGCGGCTACAGTGTCCGCTTCGGAGAGTCCGCCCTCCCGCGGCCGCACGCCAGCGTCCTCTTCTGCACCGTGGGTAGGTGGACGGACGTCTCCTCCCGCTGCCTCCCGGTGTGGGCCGGTGGTGATGAGTGCGTCTCCGTGTTTCAGGGGTTCTGCTCCGGAAGCTGGAGGCGGGAATCCGGGGGATCAGTCACGTGATCGTGGACGAGATCCACGAAAGAGACATCAACGTGAGTCCTTGTGTCCCAGGGGGCTCCTGGTTGGACTCACTTCCTGTCCGCTCTGAACCCTCCGACCCCTCCGTGTGTGTCTGCAGACGGACTTCCTGATGGTGGTCCTCAGAGACGTGATCCAGGCCTACCCGCAGATCCGTATCCTGCTCATGTCGGCCACCATTGACACCACCATGTTCAGAGAGTACTTCTTCAACGCCCCCGTCATCGAGGTGTTCGGACGCACCTTCCCTGTTCAAGGTACCTCTGACCTTCATGACCTCTGACCTTCGCGATGTTAGATCATGAAGGTACTAGTCCTCTATCAAGACATGTATTCAGGATTCACTGTCTAAATCAAACAGTTTTAACTGTATGTTTGCACAGAGTATTTCCTGGAGGATTGCATTCAGATGACCAACTTTGTCCCTCCACCGCTGGACCGCAAGAAGAAAGAGAAAGACGAGGACGGAGGAGACGAGGATGTAAGCCACCATCGCGTTCCTTCCCCTCTGCTGAACCAAAAGATGAGAGCACCATCCAGATGTTGTCTTTGTCTCCTTGTGTGCAGACCAACTGCAACATGATCTGTGGGCCTGACTACTCCCCGGAGACCAAGTGCTCAATGGCCCAGATCAGCGAGAAGGAGACGTCCTTCGAGCTGGTGGAGGCTCTCCTGCGCTACATCGAGACGCTGCAGGTGGCCGGAGCCGTGCTGGTGTTCCTGCCCGGCTGGAACCTCATCTGCTCCATGCAGAGGCACCTGGAGACCAACCCGCACTTTGGTAGGCTCCATCTCCTCCAGGTGGATCTGCTGGAGGGCCGGTAGAGGATGCAGGAGAAAGTACCACACGTACCCATGAGCTGTGTCTTGTTTCCAGGAAGTAGCCGGTACCGGATCATGCCGCTGCACTCTCAGATCCCCCGGGAGGAGCAGAGGAGGGTCTTTGAACCAGTTCCTGACAACATCCGGAAGGTCGGACCCTGAAGCCTGTGTTCTGTGTTCAAGGGTTTCCGTGGGATTCAAACCGGCAACTCTTAAAAGACTTGCATATGTTGTTGTTCCTGTTCTCAATGAGAAGGTTTCATCTGCAGGTGATTCTGTCCACCAACATCGCAGAGACCAGCATCACCATCAACGACGTGGTCTACGTCATCGACTCCTGCAAGTAAGGGTCCCGCAGAGTCCTCCCTGTCCCGAGTTAGTCTACTTGTCCCCGGTCTAAGAGGACCTCCTTGTGTCCCCCCAGGCAGAAGGTGAAGCTCTTTACGTCTCATAACAACATGACCAACTACGCCACCGTGTGGGCTTCAAAGACCAACCTGGAGCAGAGGAAAGGCCGGGCGGGCCGAGTGAGAGCCGGCTTCTGCTTCCACCTGTGCAGCAGGGCCCGCTTCGACAGGCAGGGCCTCCTCAATGCGCCTCCTCCGCCTCCTCACCGCTCCTCACACCACCTCCTTACTCCTCCTCCTCACCACCTCCTCCTCCTCCTCCTCACCTCTCCTTACACCTCACCCTCCTCCTCCTCTCCTCTCTCGTTACACCTCATCCTCCTCCTCCTCACTGCTCCTCACACCGCCTCCTTACTCCTGCTCCTCACCGCTCCTCACACCTCATCCTCCTCCTCCTCACCGCTCCTCACACCTCATCCTCCTCCTCCTCACCGCTCCTTACACCTCCTCCTCCTCCTCACACCTCCTCCTCACCGCTCCTCACCTCATCCTCCTCCTCCTCACCGCTCCTTACACCTCCTCCTCCTCCTCACACCTCCTCCTCACCGCTTGTTACACCTCCTCCTCCTCCTCACCGCTCCTTATACCTCCTCCTCCTCCTCACACCTCCTCCTCCTCACCGCTGGCCTACACCTCCTCCTCCTCCTCCACACCTCCCTCCCTCTCCTCCTTGCTTACCACCTCCTCCTCCTCCTCCTCACCGCTCCTTACACCTCACCCCTCCTCCTCCTCCTCACCTCCTCACCTCCTCCTCTCCTCCTCCACCTCCTATACCTCCTCCTCCTCACACGCTTATACCTCCTCCTCCTCACCGCTCCTACACCTCCTCCTCCTCCTCCTCCCTCACCCTTTTATACCTCCTCCTCCTCACACCTCCGCCTCCCTCCTCCTCTCACTCCTTAGCTACACCTCCTCCTCCTCCTCCCTCCCTCCTTCCACCGCTCCTCCTCACCTCCCTCCTCACCCCCTCACACCTCCTCCTCGCTCCTTACACTCTCCTCCTCCTCCTCACCGCTCCTTACACCTCCTCCTCCTCCTCCTCCTCCGCTCTCACCTCCTCCTCACTCCTACACCTCCCCTCACCGCTCCTTATCACCGCTCCTCCTCCTCACCCTCCTCCCTCTCACCGCTCCTCACCTCACCCTCCTCCTCCTCACCGCTCCTCACCACCTCCTCCTTCCTCCTCCCTCCTCACCGCTCCTCACACCTCACTCTCATCCTCCTCCTCACCGCTCCTTACACCTCCTCCTCCTCACACCTCCTCCTCACCGCTCGTTACACCTCCTCCTCACCGCTCCTCACACCTCCTCCTTACTCCTCCTCCTCACCGCTCCTCACACCTCACCCTCATCCTCCTCCTCGCTCCTTACACCTCCTCCTCTCCCTCCCTCACCGCTCCTACACCTCCTCCTCACCTCCCTTCCTCCTCCTCCTCACCGCTCCTTACACCTCCTCCTCACCGCTCCTCACACCCTCCTCCTCTCTCCTCCTCTCCCCTCACCCTCAGGATGACCCTCACCGCTCCTTACACCTCCTCCTCACCGCTCCTCACACCTCCTCCTTAATCCTCCTCTCACCCTCACACCTCACCCCCATCTCCTCTCCCACTCCCTTACACCTCATCCTCCTCCTCTCCCTCGTTACCTCATCCTCCTCCTCCTCACCTCCTCACACTCTGTTCATCCTCCTCCCCTCCTCAGAGTGCCTCACACCTCCTCACCGCCTCACCTCCTCCTCACCGCTCCTCACACCTCCTCCTTAATCCTCCTCCTCACCGCTCCTCACACCTCACCCTCATCCTCCTCCTCACCGCTCCTTACACCTCCTCCTCCTCACACCTCCTCCTCACCGCTCCTTACACCTCCTCCTCACCTCTCCTTACACCTCCTCCTCACCGCTCCTTACACCTCCTCCTCCTCCTCACCGCTCCTTACACCTCCTCCTCCTCACCTCCTCCTCACCGCTCCTTACACCTCCTCCTCCTCACTCCTCCTCACCGCTCCTTACACCTCCTCCTCCTCCTCACTGCTAATACTCCTCCTCCTCACCCGCTCCTCACACTCACTCCTCCTCCTCCACTCGCTCCCTCACACCTCACCCTCCTCCTCCTCACCGCTCCTCACACCTCCTCCTCCTCCTCACCGCTCCTCACACCTCACCCTCCTCCTCCTCATCCTCCTCGCTCCTTACACCTCCTCCTGCAGGCTGGAGACCCACATGACCCCAGAGATCTTCAGGACTCCTCTTCACGAGGTGGCTCTGAGCATCAAGCTGCTGCGACTCGGCGCCATCGGCCACTTCCTGTCGAAGGCCATCGAGCCGCCGCCGCTGGACGCCGTGATCGAGGCGGAGCACACGCTGAAAGGTAGGAGGCCCCGAGCCGAACACTGCTGATCAATAATCAATGAATGATGGACTCTGAGTGTCTCCCCCTCAGAGCTCGACGCTCTGGACACCAACGATGAGCTCACCCCTCTGGGTCGGGTTCTGGCCCGGCTCCCCATCGAGCCTCGCCTCGGCAAGATGATGATCATGGGCTGCATCTTCAGGTCAGCCTCTTCCTCTGCCCCCCGGTGACGTAGTGTCACTGTGGCCCCTCAGTGGCGTGAGCTGTGCCCCCTCAGTGTCGGAGACGCCATGTGCACCATCTCGGCCGCCACCTGCTTCGCGGAGCCCTTCGTCAGCGAGGGCCGGCGCCTCGGCTTCGTGCACAGGAACTTCTCCGGCAGCCGCTTCTCGGACCACGTGGCCCTGCTGTCCGTGTTCCAGGCGTGGGACGACGTGCGGTATGCGTGTGTCTGTGTGTCCACAATGAAAGGCAGGAGGTTGATGCTGAGGGGAGCATGAATACGACGCCCGTTAACAGGATGGGCGGCGAGGAGGCGGAGATCCGTTTCTGTGAACACAAGCGGCTCAACATGTCCACGCTCAGGATGACCTGGGAGGCCAAAGTCCAACTCAAGGAGATCCTGGTCAACTCCGGATTCCCTGAAGGTACCTGAACACACCGCGGAGAAAGATCTGCCCCCCCCCCCCGTTATGCCCCTCCTCCACCTCGTCACCTGTTGCCCCTCCCCCCCCCCGTCAGAGTGCCTCACAACCCAGACGTTCAACACGGTGGGACCCGACAACCAGCTGGACGTGGTGGTGTCCCTGCTGACCTTCGGCTCGTACCCCAACGTGTGCTTCCACAAGGAGAAGAGGAAGATCCTCACCACCGAGGGGAGGAACGCGCTCATCCACAAGTCCTCCGTCAACTGCCCCTTCAGCAGCCACGATGTCGCCTACCCTCCCCTTTCTTCGTCTTCAGTGAGAAGGTACGGCGATTCTTAGTCTAGGTAGTCTACTAGCAGTAATACTAGTGTACTACACTACAGACTAGTATTACTGCTTCTAACTGATTCCAGATCAGAACCCGGGCCGTGTCGGCTAAAGGAATGACTCTGGTCAGCCCTCTGCAACTGCTGCTGTTCGCCTGCAAGAAGATCGCTCAGCGAGCGTGGTGAGCTCGGCGACTGGTGAGGGGCAGACGTAGAGTGACGTAGAGTGACGTAGAGTGACGTAGAGTGACGTAGAGCGACGTAGAGCTGACGTAGAGCGACGTAGAGCGGCGTAGAGCTGGCGTGAAGCGTAGAGCGGCGTACAGTGGCGTGGCTGGCGTAGAGCTGATGTAGAGCTGATGTGAAGCGGCGTAAGCGTAGAAGCTGACGTACAGTGGCGTGAAACGGCGATACAGTGGCGTAAGCGGCGTACGGTGGCGTGAAGCGATATGGGAAGTGGCGTGGGTGGCGTGAGGCTGACGTACAGTGGCGTGAGCTGGCGTGCACAGTGACGTAGAGCGTGGCGTAGAGCTGGCGTCCAGTGGTGTGAAGCGGCGTGGGGCGTGCGTAGAAGTGACGTAGAGCTGATGTACAGTGACGTAGAGCTGACGTAGAGCTGATGTACAGTGACGTAGAGCTGACGTAGAGCTGATGCAGTGACGCTGACGTAGAGCTGACGAGCAGTGGCGTAGAGAGCGTAGAATGGCGTGAAGTGGCGTGAGCGGCTGATGTACGCGTAGAGCTGGCGTAGAGCTGACGTCAGTGGCGTGGCGGCGAGAGTGGCGTGGAAACTGGTGAGCGGTGACGTAGAGTGGCGTAGAGCTGGCGTACAGTGACGTAGAGCTGACGTACAGTGGCGTGAGAGCGGCGTGCAGTGACGTGGAGTGGCGTACAGCGGCGTGAAACTGGCGTGAAGCGGCGTAAGCTGACGTACCAGAGCTGATGTGAAGCGGCGTGAGGCTGGCGGTAGAGCTGATGTGGCGTACCAGAGGCTGGCGTGAAGCGGCGTAGAGCTGACGTAGAGCTGACGTAGAGCTGACGTACAGCGACGTACAGCGACGTAGAGCTGGCGTACAGCGGCGTGGGGAAGGCGACGTGAAGCGGCGTGGGAGCTGACGTACAGCGACGTAGAGCTGACGTACAGCGACGTAGAGCTGACGTAGAGCTGACGTAGAGCGACGTAGAGTTAGGTACTTTAGTCCCACAGGAAGTGGCCGCTGACCTTTCAAAATAATGTGTCCAGGATCAAGCTCAGGATTCCTCACGATGTGGCGGCGGGCATCGCTGCCCTGAGGGCCGGTCTGGAGGCGCTGGTGGTGGAGGTCACCAAAGACCCAGAACACATCAGACAGATGGACCAGAAGGACCAGCAGCTCCTCAACATCATCAGACTCACATCCAGACCTTCAGCTGCTGGACTCAACATGATGAGCAGCAACCAGAGGTACTATGAGGGACACTCACTGAGAGAGACGCTGAGGGACACTCACTGAGAGAGACGCTGAGGGACACTCACTGAGAGACGCTGAGGGACACTCACTGAGAGAGAGAGACGCTGAGGGACACTCACTGAGAGAGACGCTGAGGGACAGTCACTGAGAGAGACGCTGAGGGACACTCACTGAGAGAGACGCTGAGGGACACTCACTGAGAGAGACGCTGAGGGACACTCACTGAGAGAGACGCTGAGGGACAGTCACTGAGAGAGAGAGACGCTGAGGGTGAGAGAGAGAGATGCTGAGGGACACTCACTGAGAGAGACGCTGAGGAGAACACATTGATGGACAAACTGAGGGACATTCTGACATTCTTCTCCTCTGCAGAATGGGAGACGGCCCTCGACCTCCAAAGATGGCACGCTTCGATGGAGGAGGAGGAAGCAGTTACCGAGGAGGAGGAGGATACAGAGGAGGAGGAGGCTACAGAGGGGGGGAGGAGGAGGGGGATACAGAGGGGGAGGAGGAGGGGGGATACAGAGGGGGAGGAGGGAGGAGGAGGGGGATACAGAGGGGAGGATGCTATGGTGGAGCTGGAGGAGGGTACAGAGGAGGGGGGGGCTACAGAGGTGGAGGATACAGAGGAGAAGGAGGGTATTAATGAGGAGGAGGAGGAGGGGGTGGAGGGGGTATTAATGAGGAGGAGGAGGTTTCATCTTCACTGATTCTCAGAATCAAAAGAACCAATAAATCTGCTGTAGATTTTCAGTGGATGATGAAGAAGATGTTGTTGTTGTTGATGAAGATGAGTGAGCACGCTGAAGATACTGAGATGATTAATAAACGTACTATAACAAAAACTTCACATCAAACTATTTTATTATTAGACTAAAATCCTTCAACTTTATACTGTACCTCATCTGAGAGGTACACGTAGTACTTTATATTGTACACTATCATTTTACATCACGTCATTTATCTGACGACTTACAATGGTACATTTAACCACAAGCTCTTCTTCTTCTTTACAGGTTTGTGTCAGAAAGAAGAGAGTTTGTGGTTAAATGTATATTGTAAGTGCGTCAGATGAAGCGGCGTGATGTAAGATGATAGTATAAGTACTCGTGGCACACTCTCAGATGAGCCTGAGTAAAGGATTGAATTTTAATCTCTAATATCGCGATGTGGATTTTGTTATATGCATTTGTGTCATCGTATCTTCAGCGCATTACTAAATATTCGTCAACAGCTGTTTCTTCATCATCCGCTGAAAATCTACAGCTGAAGCTAAACAATTCGCTGGTCACGAAAATCGTGAGAAGACTCCTCCTCCTCATTAATGCCCCCCTCACCCCTCCTCCTCCTCATTGTGCCCTCCTTCTCTCTGTATCCTCCACCTCTGTAGCCCTCCTCTGTACTTATCCTCAGCTCCACCGTAACATCCTCCTGTAGCCTGCCTCCTCGCCTCTGTATCCCCTCACTCCCCTCGTGCCCACCCCTCTCCTCTCTCACCCAGCATCCCACCCCCTCCTCCTCCTCTTGGCAGCTCCCTCCTCCCTCTGTATCCTCCTCCCTCACGGTGGCACTCTCCTCCCATCCGAGCGTATCCCCCAGAGGTCATGCCAGCCCTGCAGCCTGTCTGAAATCCTCATTGACTCCATCAATGTTCTCTCGGCGTCTCTCAGTGGTGATCCTATCTGCCCTCAGCGTCTCTCTCTCTCGGTGACTGGCTCCTGGCGTCTTCTCGGTGATTGATCCGTCTCTCTGCTCGTGGTGATCCCTCGTCTCTCTCAGTGAGTGTCCCTCTGTTTCGGCGTCTCTGCTACTCGTTGATTGATCTCTGCTCGGTGGCTCCTCAGCGAATGTCGGCGTCTCTATGATGTCGGCGTCTCTCGTGGTGTCCCTCGCCAGTACCTGCGGTTATTTGCTCACTCATCGTTGATCAGCTGAAGATCTGGATGTCTGTTGAAGCTGCTGGTCGTTACTCCATCTGGCTCTGATGAGTCTTTAATTCCGACCTCCATAGGCGCCTCCAGACGACCTCGGTAGTACTGCATGCATAGTGAGGTACGAGTGATCTGGACATTATTTGAAGGTCGTAGCACGGGACAAAGTACCTGCTCTGCGTAAAACACGTCAGCTCATCGGCTCTAGTAAGCTGCTCACGTCGGCTCTACGACAAGCTGCACGTCAAATAAGCTTCGATCGGCTCTCGTCGCTATAGATGCGATAAACTGTGCGTCGCTGTGCGATCGGCTCGTCAGCCAGATCGGCTGCGTAACACTGGGTATCGCGACAAACTCATCGGCTCTGCGCGTCGGCTTTCGATAAGCTACCCCTGCGTCTC
>BMAF01002784.1:0-22919 GCA_014132575.2 Gasterosteus nipponicus
TGACTACGTTTCAGTTACGTATTGCTACTACTCATGTACCTGAGTGTAAAGTACTATATGTACCTGGTCTTGAAAAAGTGTGAGATACACAAGTACTATATGTACCTGAGATACACAGTGTAAAGTACTATAGTGTGTACCTGAGATACACAGTGTAAAGTACTATATATGTACCCTGAGATACACAGTGCCTGTACGTGTAAGTACTATATGTACCTGCACAGTGTAAAAGTACTATATGTACCTGAGATACACAGTGTAAAGTGTGTACTATATGTACCTGAGTGTAAAAAGTACTATATGTACCTGAGATACACAGTGTAAAAGTACTATATGTACCTGAGATACACAGTGTAAAAGTACTATATGTATGTACACAGTGTAAAGTACTATATGTACCTGAGATACACAGTGTAAAGTACTATATGTACCTGAGATACACAGTGTAAAGTACTATATGTACCTGAGATACACAGTGTAAAGTACTATATGTACCTGTACCAGTGTAAAAGTACTATATGTACCTGTACACAAAAGTGTAAAGTACTATATGTACCTGAGATGCACAGTGTAAAGTACTATATGTACCTGAGTGTAAAGTACTATATGTACCTGAGATGCACAGTGTAAAGTACTATATGTACCTGAGATACACAGTGTAAAGTACTATATGTACCTGAGTGTAAAGTACTATATGTACCTGAGATACACAGTGTGTACTATATGTACCTGTGTGTAAAGTACTATATGTACCTGAGATGCACAGTGTACAAGTGTAAAGTACTATATGTACCTGAGTGTAAAGTACTATATGTACCTGAGATACACAGTGTAAAGTACTATATGTACCTGAGTGTAAAGTACTATATGTACCTGAGATACACAGTGTAAAGTACTATATGTACCTGAGTGTAAAGTACTATATGTACCTGAGTACACAGTGTAAGTACTATATGTACCTGAGATACACAGTGTAAAGTACTATATGTACCTGAGATACACAGTGTAAAGTACTATATGTACCTGAGATACACAGTGTAAAGTACTATATGTACCTGAGATACACAGTGTAAAGTACTATATGTACCTGAGTGTAAAGTACTATATGTACCTGAGTGTAAAGTACTATATGTACCTGAGTGTAAAGTACTATAGTATACCACTATATAAACATTAAACGTCCTCTTTTGATCATTTTGCACCGGCGTCGAGTGAGAATTTTTTGACATATACTTTGACTTGGAGTATTTCCAGGGACTGGGGGTACGTTGACTGCAGTACTCCCTCTGGTATTTGGCTGTGGAGGAGGAGTACTTGTACTGTAGTACTCATGGACACACTACACACTCAAAGGACTCCTGTAGTAATCTTTTATTATTCAAATGTTAGGAGTGGATTTACAGGCACGAGGGATCAAACACTCGGGTCCTCGCAGGGCTGGAGGCGTGATGTCACCGCCGCGTCGCCATGACAACACAATAAAAACCACAGAGACGGCGTCCTGCAGCCACAAAGACGTCTCAGACAACACGGTTAAGATACAAACAACGGTTACATTATTACTTAAAATACTGTTCATACACCTGTGTGTGTGTGTGTGTCCGGTTGCCCCGGTAACCTCCTCTCCCTTGATGTCATCGGTTCACTCGGTGTTAACTCGAGCTAGCATAGCACAACATAGCACAGATGTTGTCGTAGATATTTTACCTGGTCTCCTTTGATTGATCGCGATCAAAGCGTTTGATGCGTTGGAGTCTTTAAGCATATATTTACACAAATAACAAGAAAAACAACTGTCACGATAAAAAAAAAAAAACATTCACACAAAAATATAACATTTGAAATAATTATTAGCACCAGTGTATCAGATCAGAACTCTCGCTACGCAAATGTACAAAGTTGCATAGCGGCGGATTTCAGGCCGTCGGATGAAGGCGGGAACGAACAGCGAAGCGCCGCTTCGAGGCGCCGTTGTGAATTCGTCCGCTGTGCCGCGTTTGTATTTTGTCCCCAAAAGATCCAGATCTTGGACACGCAACTTAATATCAAAGAGATATTCTACCATCGCTTCAGCGTACGAGTCTGTGGCGCCGCTTAACTTACGATCCAAGTCCTTTGGGAACAAGATACAGATGGACTCCCGAGGCTTCTAAGGTGGGCGTGGCTTAGCTCAGCGACACATCCCATTGGAGGAGAGAATACTGTTGAGGAGGATTCCTTCACTGTGTGGTTTCTTGATTTAAACATTTCATAGAAGAAGACTAAAAAGAAAAGAAGTAGCACGGCGTGTCCCTGGGCATGATGGGTAATTCGGGCAGACGCGTGACAACACGGCGGTGCAGTCTCAGTGGGTCTGTGGTTCTGGTTCTGGTTCTCCAGCTCTCCTTTACTTTGTGCTTCTGCGACAAAGAAAACTGCTGCTTCTCTTCCCAAGAAAATAAAAAAGACGTGAAATTCGAGGACAAAACAAAGCGTGTTTAAAAACCGTTTTGGTAAAAGTCGGCGTGTTTGCCGCAGTGTTAGGCGTGAGGGGCGTGGGGGAGCGTTGGAGGGGGCGGAGCTACGGCCGCTCCAGGATGGGCGTGTTGAAGCAGCCGTCGGGCAGCGTGTTCTTGATGTCGTTGAGGTTCAGGATGTCGGCGCGGATCTCTTGGATCTGCCGGTCGTAGTCGTCGATCAGAACCTGCTGGCTCCTCGCCACCTCGTTCAGCTCCGTCAGCTTCCTGTCCAGCTCGCTGTCGCCCATCTTGCCCTTGGCCCGCTTCAGGGACTCGTCGATCTGGTTCAGCTTGCTCAGGTCCACCTTGTCGATGTTTCCTGGGGGGAGAAGACGAGGCGTTTATGAAAAGGTTCTAAAGGAGCAGACCCGTCCTGGTGTCGGTGACTCACCCAGCTGATCCAGCAGGATGGTGATGGTGCTCAGCACCGTCTTCACGGCGCTCTTGGCCTTACGGGCGTTGTCCTCGGCCTCCTTGGCGTTGTCGGCCGCCTGGTGGGGGGGGGAGGGTATTAGGCACTGACGGACACACAGACCCTGACGTTCATCGACCCCGCGTCCAGGTTCCTACCATTCCCGCCATCATCATGTCCTGGTCGGCCTCCGCCTTCTTCCTGGCCAGCTCCTGCTCGGCGGCGTCCAGCTGCACCATCACGTCCCCCACGTCTCCGTCCAACTTGCTGGTGTCCTGGAAGGCCTTCTCCGCGTCCTCCTTGGTCCTGGCCGAGCCCTGAGGAGCACACAGCGTGAGTCACGCCCGCCGCCGGCCACGCCCGCTTTGGGGACCTCGCCGTCATACCTTCTGCACGGCGGCGGCGATCCTCTCCGCCTCCTCCGCCTTGCTCTTTGCATCTCTGGCGTCGGCGGCCGCGTTGCCGAGCGCTGCTTCCGCCTGCCGCGTCTTCTGGTTGGCTGCCGCGATGGTGGCGTTGATGGCGGGGATCTTCTTCAGGGCCTCCTCGGCCGCCGTCTTGTTGTCGTTGACACGCTTGTCGAAGTCTTAAGGAGCAAAGAGGAAGTTGATTCAGCTTAAAGACAGACAGACAACAGTCTGGAGGACAGAAAGACAGACAGGAGGACAAACACCTCTGAGGTCCTCCAGGATGCTCTCGGCCTCCCTGAAGGTGGACTGTCCTTTCTTCGCCGCTTCCTCGGCCAGAGCTTTGGCGGCGTCGGCTCGGGCCAGCAGCTGGTCTGCAGTCTGTCAGACAGGAAACAGGAAGTGACACGTCGGCATGCATCATCCATTTGTGACACTTCTCTCTCTGGGGACAATACACATAAGCAGTCTATATTCTGGTTAGTTAGGGTTAGCCTAGCTTAGCATCGTACCTGCTGCTCGCTCCTCCCCTTTTCCAGCAGCTTGCGGACTTCCTGCTCCTTCCCCCTCAGGTCGTCTCTCAGGTCGTTGTACTCCTTCTCCGTCTTGTCGATGAGCTTGTCCAGGTCTGACGCTTCCTTCTTGATCTTACCAGCTTCATCCTGAGAAGACAGCGAGCAGTACTTACACATGTACACATATATGTATATCATATGTATGTAATACACATGTAGAATATATATAGTCACCTCTAGAGCTTTGGTGTCAAACGAGGGGACGCTTGTCAAGTTGGCAAAGATCTTCAGGGCCTTGTCCCCGGCGTCCTCGGCCTCGGCCTGGACCTTGTTGGCCTGCTTCTCCAGGTTCTTTGCCAGCTCTTTGGCCTCGTTGTACCTGGAGCGTTGGAGTACGCGGGCGTGTACATAAGTACACACAGTATTCACACAGGTAGATGTGTATCTCTGATGAGACGTACTTCTTGTTGAGCTCGTCCACCTCCTGACTCGTCCTGCTCTCTCCTTCCAGAGTCCTCAGCAGCAGGTTGTGCGCTTTGGTCGACGTGTCGTTGGCGTCTCTGGCGATCTTCTCGATCTGGTCGGCGTCCATCTTGTGCCTGAAGAGAGTCCAGCCAGGTTTAATGAGACGGACGTCCTTTGGTCTACCAGACGTCCTTTGGTCTACCAGACGTCCTTTAGTCTACCAGACGTCCTTTAGTCTACCAGACGTCCTTTAGTCTACTAGACGTCCTTTGGTCTACCAGACGTCCTTTAGTCTACCAGACGTCCTTTAGTCTACCAGACGTCCTTTGGTCTACCAGACGTCCTTTAGTCTACCAGACGTCCTTTAGTCTACCAGACGTCCTTTGGTCTACCAGACGACCTTTAGTCTACTAGACGTCCTTTGGTCTACCAGACGTCCTTTAGTCTACCAGACGTCCTTTAGTCTACCAGACGTCCTTTGGTCTACCAGACGTCCTTTAGTCTACCAGACGTCCTTTAGTCTACCAGACGTCCTTTGGTCTACCAGACGACCTTTAGTCTACTAGGCGCCCTTTGGTCTACCAGGCGTCCTTTGGTCTACCAGGCGTCCTTTGGTCTACCAGGCGTCCTTGGGTCTACCAGGCGTCCTTTTACCAGACGTACTAGGCGTCCTTTAGTCTACCAGACGTCCTTTGGTCTACCAGACGTCCTTTAGTCTACCAGACGTCCTTTAGTCTACCAGACGTCCTTTAGTCTACTAGACGTCCTTTAGTCTACCAGACGTCCTTTAGTCTACCAGACGTCCTTTGGTCTACCAGACGTCCTTTGGTCTACCAGACGTCCTTTGGTCTACCAGACGTCCTTTAGTCTACCAGACGACCTTTAGTCTACCAGACGACCTTTAGTCTACCAGACGTCCTTTGGTCTACCAGACGTCCTTTAGTCTACCAGACGTCCTTTAGTGAAAAGTTTCACAATAAAAGCCTCCTCCTAACCCCCCACACACGTGTGACACTCACTTGTCGGCCAGCGTCCGCGCCTCCTCGGCCAGCAGCGTCATGTTGTTCGGGTCCCCTGTGCCGCTCGGCGGTTTGATGTCCTGTGGACAGACAGACAGCGGCGTCAGCTAAGCGGCGTCTCGGCAGGACCGACGGCGGTTGCCGTGGCCGTGACTCACCACTTTGCCGAGCGCGTCCTTGGCCTTGTCCAGCTCCTGGCGAGCGCGGTCGATCAGGTCCTCGGCCTCCCGGACGCGGTGGCGTGCGCGGTCGGCCTGCGTGCCCGTGTCGTCCACCGTGCCGCGGATGTTCTGCAGGCGGTTCCACTGGGTCGTCAGCGTGTTGTTGATGGCGCTCAGGCGGTCCAGCAGACCGCGGTCCGCGTCTGGCAGGGCACAAAGGTCGAGGGTCAAAGGTCAGTCGGGTCACGCGTTCTCAGCTGTATTGAAAAGCTTTGACTCATTGGATCTTTGACCACGACTACGACATGTTGTAGGTAGTGAATATTCATATGTTAATTGATGGATGCCGCTGTCTGAGGTGCTGAAGTAGTTCATAAGGTGAGAGCAGGTCTGCTGTGTGTGTGTGTGTGTGTGTGTGTGTGTGAGGACCTCTGCTGGCCTCGGCCTCCTCCAGCAGCTCCATGATGGACCTCTCTGCCTCCTTCAGCCGGTCCTCGAAGGCCTCGTCGGGGACCGAGCCCTCCCCTGAGCCCAGGCTGTCGATGAGGGTCTGCAGGTCCTGCAGCTTCTGCCTCTGCTGGTTCACCTGGACACACGTGAGTGGACTTCATGTTAATCATTGCTTCTGCATGATTACAAGGTAACGTTTATCTCAGTGTCCCCCCAGAGGCGTCTGTCCTCACCTTGTCCCTGACCAGGCTGTAGCAGGAGGGACACTGCTGGCAGCCCGGCGCCGAGCGGTTGTAGAAGTAGTTCTCCTCACACATGTCGCAGCGAGCGCCCACGAAGCCGGGCCGGCACCCGCAGCGCCCGTCCTCCTCGCACTGACCGGACCGGGAGCCCTCGGGGTCGCAGTCGCAGGCTGTGGGTCACATGGGGGGTTACAACACACGCACGCACACACACACGCGCACGCACACGCGCACGCGCACACACACGCACGCAGCGCGCTCACGTTTGCATCCCGACGAGCTGAAGCCGAAGAAGTTGACCTCGCAGCGCTGGCAGAGCCGGCCGGAGACGCCGGGCTGGCACTCGCACTGCCCCGAGGTGATGTCACACTGCCCGCTGGTGGAGCCAATCGGATCGCAGTTGCACCTGCGCAGCGAGGGAGGGGTCCATTAGAGGGGGAAGAAGCGCTGCCGTGACGTGACGGTGGCGGCGGCGGCGGCGAGGAGAGCTCACCGTTCACAGCCGGCGGCGCTCTGCAGGTTGAAGAAGCCGGGCTGACAGACGCTGCAGTCCCTCTGCGCCACGTTGGGGAGACACTCACACTGACCGGTGACCTGAGAGCAGCTCGTCTGTCCCCCAACGGTACCGGACGGAGAGCAGGAGCAGGCTGGGGACAGGAAGGAGACGAGAGGGACACGATGTGAGGGACACGATGTGAGGGACAAAGGAGAAGAAGAAGGAGGAGGAGGAGGAGGAGCTGTTACGTAACGTGATGTCATGGACCAAACTATGGATCAGTTCTTTTAAACCTCCTCTTCCTCCTCCAGAAGAACAAGGAGCAGATCATGAACCATTTCAGATCACGTGACCCAGGAAGCCTCTGGTCCCCCCCTTACGTTTGCACTTGTCGGCGGCGCTGGCGGCCAGGGCGTTGCCGTAGTAACCGTCCTTGCAGCGGTCGCAGAAGAAGCCGGCGGTGCTGTAGATGCACTTCAGGCACTCGCCGGTCTCGCGGTCGCAGTTGCCGACGGCGTTGGGGTCAATGTTGTCGCTGCACTTGCAGGCGCGGCAGGCCCGGACCGGCCCGGCCCCCCCGAGAGGGTCCCCGAAGAACCCGTCGTCACAGAGCTCGCAGCGCTTCCCTGGAGATGGTGGACCGGTTACCATGGAGACGATGGAAGGCACGCGTGTGTGCACACATACACATCATGTGTGTACCTGTGGTTCCTGCGGGGCAGTTGGTGCAGACCACCTCCCGGGTCTTGGGGACCACGGCACAGGTGGCCCCGGCGGGACAGGGACACGGCTCACAGTCTCCTGACGACCCGCTGGTGGCGTCGCCATAGAAACCGTCTCTGCAGCGCTCACAGCTGAGGCCGGCCGTGTTGTCCCGACAGTCGCACGCTCCTGGACGGGGAGAGAGAGACGCTGTCAGACCGCTCGGTGTGTAACCAGTACCAGCACCAGTACCAGTCGTACCCGAGTCCGGGTCGCAGGCCTCGCTGTGTCCGTTACAGTTGCACGGCTCACACGGGCTGAAAGCTCCCAGTTCCTGCCGGGCGCGTCGGTATCCCAGAGTGCACTGCTCACAGTGTTGCCCCTGGTAACCCTGAGGACAGGTGCAGCGCTCAACCCAGCGGGCCGGCACACCTGGGGCCCGCCTGGCCGTTACCAAGGAGACGTCGTCGAGGTAACCGGCACCTGTGGAGACGAGTGGTTAGTGGATGATGCGGAGGAGGGTGCGCGCGTCGTGCTCCTTCGGGTGCTCGTACTCCTCTCGCTGTAGGTTCCGCGGATCTTGATGGCGGTCAGGTTGTGGAGGAGCTTCTGGAAGTCGGGCTGGCTGATGGTCGGCCTCCAGGGGTAATCTGCGGTGTCGTGCAGCCTGACGTTGTGACACACACACACACACGTTAGCTGTCAGTAATCACAGCGGCCAATGGGAGGGGACACACAGCAACTTCCACTCTAGCCCCGCCTACAAAATCTGTAAACCCTGAACCTGACCATCTCACCTGAAGACGTATGTCTGCATGTTCTCGTTGGGGTAGGCGTTGCCCTGGGCGATGAGGGGCACCGCCACCCGGAGGCCGGCCCCCTCCAGCACCAGATCCTCCGCCGACAGGCGCGTGTCCCGCCGGTCCACCCGGAAGCTCAGACTCAGGTTCTGTCCGTAACTGAGCATCTGGTTCCCCAGAAACTTCTCTGTGAGGACAAGAAGGAGCCCAGCTGGACGTGTGAATACCAACAACCACGTCCCCTCAGCAGCGTTTAAAAAGTGTTTGTTTGCAGGTAAAGTTACTTTGAGGTGTGTGGTGTGTGTGTGTGTGTGTGTGTGTACCTGGGGCTACGAAGTACATGGGGAAGTAGTCTTCTGAGATGAGGGACACTTCCTGTCCACTAGGAGACCACTGGACGGAGACACTGGAACCGTCGCGCTGCTGCCCGGTCCACTGCTCATCACCTGACACACACACACAGGTTACAGCACCTGCCCGTCACCGTGGTTACGCTGGGGAGGCGGGCCTACCTCTGGGGAAGGAGGCGCTGACGGCGTGCACGCTGAAGCCCTCGGCGCTGTCGCACACCGACGAGTGCTGGAAGCAGAAGCAGGGGGTGCAGCCCTGAGGGTTGGTGGGGTCCAGGTTGAAGAAGCCCAGTTTACACCTGCAGTGGGGGGGTTAATACACGTAGCTGATGCTACAGTTCTGGTGCTCTTGTTTGAAGTAATAATACACAGAGTATGCAGAAGTACCTCATAGAAACAGACTCCTTAACATCACTACTTTCCCTTTAACATCTGGAAAGCTGCCCCCCACATGTGTTCACGTGTGTGCGTTACCTGTCACAGCTGAAGCCCTCCACGTGCTCTTTGCAGCGACACTGTCCCGTATTCACATCACACTCCTGAGTGCTGCCCGAGGGGGAACAGGAGCACGGCCTGACGCACACAGAGAGGTGATCACATGACTGGAAGCATCATCCCCCCACAGACACTACAACCACCCGCTGCAGATCACATGACCTCACAGGGGTAAATGTTTCAATCTGCCCAGCGGGGGGCGCTCAAAGCTCATCGAACTTAATTCACGGCCCCTTTTATACTTTCGGATTTCTGAATCTGCAAAAAACATGGGAGCTGCATTTATTTTGATGCTAACAGTTTCCACCCGTTTCCATTCTTTGTGCTCAGCTAGGATACGAATCCTTCACAGTAAACCTGGTAACAGTGAGAGTAGTAATACCACGCAGCAAGACGCAGCGGCTAATCGTCTTGTATATTTGCGTCTGTGTTGTGTGTAAAGTCACTAACGCGATCCGATACACAGCAGCAGCAAAGTAGCAATACTCAAGTACTTCTAGCTTGTACTACGTTTGTAACCATCCTGTAAAAACTACAAGGAGAACAGTCATCAAGTGTCCGACTCGTTGGTCCGAATCACCACCGTCACAAATATATCAATGGCTGTACATATTTACACTCTTCCATATAGACGATAGTGCAGTGATGTTGTGGTGTTGCCATGGAAACATGTCGTCACGGTTACCTGCAGCCGGCCTCGGTCAGGCTGTGGAACCCCGGCTGGCAGCGGTCACACTTCTCTCCGGTCACTCCGGGTTTACACGCACACACGCCTCTGTCGTCACACTGAGGAGACTCCGAGCCTGAAAGCACACGCACACACACACACGCGCACACGCACACGCACACACGCACGCACACACACACACACGCACACACGCACACACACACACGCACACACGCACGCACACGCGCACACACACACACACACACACGCGCGCACACGCACACGCACACGCACACACACACACGCACGCACGCACGCACGCACACACACACACACACACACACACACACACGCGCACACACACGCACACACGCACACACACACACACACACACACACACACACACAGGGAAATGTCTTCACTGAACAAAGCAGAACTCATCTGAGAAACATTTGTTTGTATCAACAGTCCTGCTCCCTCGTGGTGTGTTCAAGCGCCCGCAGGGAAACACAAACTTCCAACGTAAAATATGATTTGTTTTTGCATATTTTACTATTCACGTTGTTGCTGGAATGAAGATGTTCAGATAGTGTCGTTTCTGCGTGTTCAGTTTTGAGCCTGTTAGCTTAGCTTAGCATAAAGGGGGAAACCGCTAGCATGGCTGCAGTCTAAAGGAAACAGCATCACAGTTACAAGCTCACGTTATGCTGTGGCCTCCAAGGTGTTAAAGGGGTTTTATTATCATCATAACTGCCAAGCTAGCAGTTTCCCTCGTTTCCATTCTTTGTGCTAAGCTAAGCTAAGCGTTTATAAGCGCTACAATGAGACTCAGACTATTCATTCAAGTCCCCCGATGCTCTCAGCTGCGTCTCATGGTCTTCATGAGACAGGTATCGAGTAAGGAGGCGACGTTAGGCCCTGAACTCACCGACGGAGTTGCAGCCGCAGGGCCGGCAGCGGCTCCCGCCGGCGTCCCGGTGGTAGTGGTCCAGGCAGCGCTCGCAGTTGGGCCCGTCCGTGTTGTCGGCGCAGTTGATGCAGTGACCTCCGTGACCTGTGGCCCGGTACAGCTCGCTGTCGAAGTAACACTCAGAGCTCTTCCCGTTGCAGTCGCAGGCTGAGAGGGGGGGACAGGTGTATCAGATGTATCAGGTGACTCACCTATTACGAGCAGTAAGACGTAGTACTTCATTCAAGCAGTGGTAGTACTAAAGCAGGGCCTGCGGTAGTGGGTAAAGCGTTGTACTTGGACAGTATTTCTGTCAGTTGTACTAATACGTGAGACTCAGTCCAGACCAACAAGCCTGTTAGTCACGCATCTGTGATATGAATGAGTAGCCGTCAGGAAACTACAGCTCCCACAATCCCCCAGGGGCCGGCGTGAGCACATCATGTGAGCGGTTGTGAGGCTACGCCCGTCCAGCAGCTGCTCCATGATTGTGGGAATGTTTGAACTAGAATACTTTGTGAGATGAGCTTCTGTGTTCGGCTCGCTGCTCTTTCTTCTCAACAATAACATCTGCAGTAAAGCAGTAGTCTCTGCAGTAAAGCAGTAGTTTCTGCAGTAAAGCAGTAGTTTCTGCAGTAAATCAGTAGTCTCTGCAGTAAAGCAGTAGTCTCTGCAGTAAAGCAGTGGTCTCTGCAGTAAAGCAGTAGTTTCTGCAGTAAAGCAGTGGACTCTGCAGTAAAGCAGTAGTTTCTGCAGTAAAGCAGTAGTCTCTGCAGTAAATCAGTAGTTTCTGTAGTAAATCAGTAGTTTCTGCAGTAAATCAGTAGTTTCTGTAGTAAATCAGTGGACTCTGCAGTAAATCAGTAGTTTCTGCAGTAAATCAGTAGTTTCTGTAGTAAATCAGTGGTCTCTGCAGTAAAGCAGTAGTTTCTGCAGTAAAGCGGTAGTTTCTGCAGTAAAGCGGTAGTTTCTGCAGTAAAGCGGTAGTCTCTGCAGTAAAGCAGTGGACTCTGCAGTAAATCAGTAGTTTCTGCAGTAAAGCAGTAGTTTCTGCAGTAAAGCAGTGGACTCTGCAGTAAAGCAGTAGTTTCTGCAGTAAAGCAGTGGACTCTGCAGTAAATCAGTAGTCTCTGTAGTAAATCAGTAGTTTCTGCAGTAAAGCAGTAGTTTCTGCAGTAAAGCAGTGGACTCTGCAGTAAAGCAGTAGTTTCTGCAGTAAAGCAGTGGACTCTGCAGTAAATCAGTAGTCTCTGCAGTAAAGCAGTGGTTTCTGCAGTAAAGCAGTGGTCTCTGCAGTAAAGCAGTAGTTTCTGCAGTAAAGCAGTAGTCTCTGCAGTAAAGCAGTGGTCTCTGCAGTAAATCAGTAGTCTCTGCAGTAAATCAGTAGTTTCTGCAGTAAAGCAGTAGTTTCTGCAGTAAAGCAGTGGACTCTGCAGTAAAGCAGTAGTTTCTGCAGTAGTAAAGCAGTGGACTCTGCAGTAAATCAGTAGTCTCTGCAGTAAAGCAGTGGTCTCTGCAGTAAAGCAGTGGTCTCTGCAGTAAATCAGTAGTTTCTGCAGTAAAGCAGTGGACTCTGCAGTAAAGCAGTAGTTTCTGCAGTAAAGCAGTAGTTTCTGCAGTAAAGCAGTGGTCTCTGCAGTAAACTCACGCAGACAGTCGTTGGGGTTCTCGGCGGTGGCTCTCCTCCAGGGCCGGTCGTTGTAGAAGGCTTTGCAGACGTCGCAGTCGTCTCCGTCCGTGTTGTGTTTGCAGTTACACACCAGTCGTCCTCCGCTGTTCTTCAAGCACTCGCTGGCGTGGCCGTTACACTTACACCTGACGGCACAGACACACACTCCTGCTACCTCTGAACAATAGACATCTTTCTACATCAGCTGATCTCGTTATCAAAATGACGCCATATTGCCCTCAAAACACACTGAACATTCAAACTTGCACCCTCTGAGATTTGGCTGTTGTGATACCGTTATTGGTTTTGGGAGTTATGGGGGGAGTTTTTGGAGTTTGTGTGTGTGTGTGTGTGTGTGGGGGGCTCACAACACGGCGGGACTTGATCAGCAGCCACCTTAGTGTTTCCTGGCAGAGAGCAGTGGAAAAACTAACAACCAGAACAAAGACTGAAGTACAAAAGACACACACACACACACACACACACACACACACACACACACACTTGTGTGTGTATATATTTGCATACACATACACCTTCACAGGGACAGTTTTGACCCGTGTTCTGATTGGTCCTGGTGGAGCTGACAGACAAAGTCTCCCCACAGAAGATCTTCCCTTTTCCTTCCGCCCGTCACGGCGGTCTCTCCGCCCCGTTCCGGTTCCCCTGTAATCCGGCCCAGGAATGCCAGGAATGCTGGCGGTGTAATGGAAGTCTGCTCCACATTTCAAACAGATTACGGCCCGTCCCACACACACGCGTGACGCCTGTCCAAACCCTCTTCTCTCCTCTTTTAGCAGGACAATGGAGACCACACAGTGACCCTCAAGACCCTCAAGACCCTCGGCAGCGTCTACTCTGTCCGAGCAGGTTTCCTGAAGCTCCGGCTGCTGAAACTTGTTCTGTGCAAACTACGACTAACAGCGTCAGGAATCAGAACGTGTCTCGGTCTCACCTCCCCCCCACAGCGAAGTCGGAGATGGCGTAGTAGTAGGACTTGAGGACCTTGGGGTCGTTGAAAACCTCGTCTCCGAACGTGTTGAGCCGGTTCAGGGTCACCCTGATGTCGGTGGCTGTCACCCAGTCCTGCAAAAGACACAACATGGACGCTAGACGTTAGAAAGGACGTCAGAGGCGATAGAGACATTGAGGCCGAGTGGAGCAACAATGGGAGAAAACGATAGCGGATCCAGGTGCTGAGGTCCATATGCACCCGGAGGTGGACTTGCAGTAGAAGCGGCCTTTGGTTCTGCAGCCTGATGGTGGCGCTGGAAGTCTCATCCCACCCAAAGATGTGTGGGAACATTCTGTGACGGTGACACTTTAAGCTAAATAGAATTTATCTTCTTGGCGTTATGATACGAGAGCCAGATCGCTGGGGGGGGGGGGTCCGGTGCACCTGTTTAAAGAAAGTTACTCAACATCCTGCGTGTGTGGAAACCAGTGAAGGCCACAGATAGCTTTGTCCCGCTATCAGCTCCTCATTCAGCTCACAGCAGCTGCTGGAGGACAAACAGACCCCCCACAGGAACATCTGGGAGGAGCTCTCCTCCCTCCCTGACCTTCTATCTAGGACCTTCCTGTCCTCACCGATGTCAACGTAGGGCCGCTTCACCCACGCGCTTCAAACAGGAAGTGACAATCCGGCGCCGTTGTGCTCTGAAGCACCATGAGATCCTGCAGCTGCCAGCGGCAGCTGCAGGATCTCAGAGCGTCGGCCCCCAGGAACATCTGCTTCACATCCATCCTGTGAGTCAGGGATCTCCTCTGGGGACCACGAGCGTCCGGCTCACTCGGAGTACTCCTACTCCAGAGGAGACTTGTTTTTAAAAGACATGAATCACAAAATGAGATTGACAGTAGAAATGATTATAGTACTGCTCTTTAGTACTAGTTCAAGGTACTAGAACTTTACTTTCTACTCCTGCAGTACATCTCACAGTACATATTGTACTGAGACATCAACTGTGTTCTTACCAATCAATGCGCGTACTACACTTCCTACCCCCCCAGCGTCGGGTTGCCCCCCGGTGTAGCCGTTGTTGGGACGGAGGTTATTTCCCACTGGGGGGCTCAGAGATGACGGACAGCCGGAGTGTGGCAGCGACCGTCCGACGCCTCGCTATAAATAGCTCGGTGGCGACAGGTCAAATAAGGAGGTTCACGGCGCCGCAGAATGAGTCTGGTGATGGACGGATGAGGACCAGGAAACACAGGGGGGGGGGGGCGTTGCCTAGCAATGGGTTGCAACTTTAAAAAAAGAACACAAACTCTACAGCATGAAAGCGTCCTCATCGTCCGCCAATGACGGCTTGTACAAGCGCTCATATTTAAAAGCTCTTCAATCTGATCCGTTCTCTCGTCAACGTTCTTCCTTTTAATAACGGCCGTATTGTGCTGTGAAAACGGAGACGTGAGACTCCGTAAAGGACGTAGTCAGAGGACCAATCACAGCCTGCTGCTGCAGGAGGACCAGTCGCTTTGGACGCTGGTCGAGAATAATGGGTCGACACACGCAAGGAGGAGTGAAAAGACACGCAGGGGACACGCAGGGGACACGCAGGGGGCTCCTGCGTCTGCGTGTCCCCTGCGTCCCTCTGAACCAGGCGTTAAAGTCCTGCGCGTGTTCACCTCCAGAGCAGCGGGTGGAGTCACGTGTTTTAACCACTTAAAGGCGACTAGTTATTTCCAGCATGACGCCTTTAAGTCGTGTTGCTATGTTCATGCACATGTATGGACATGGGTGGTGCAGGACTAGAGACGGTGCGCTCCACGTCCCGTGTTGAAGTGTCCCTGAGCGGGACACCTGTCCCCTCATTGCTCCCCGGGCCAAAACGTATGAAGCCGCGGGTTAAAAGTGCGATGTCAGCTAAATGACCTGTGATGTGTTCAAGAACCCACTGGCGGCCTTTTGGACGCGGCCCCCCGGAGGCCCCCCACCCGCCGGCTCACCTGGAGGACGGGGCTGTTGTCAAAGTTGTAGGCGCTGGGCCGTCCCTCCAGCGTGGAGAAGGCCACGTTGCCCCCGGTGAGCGGCGAGATGTCGCTGAACTCGTCGGTGCAGAGCGCCTGCTGCTCGTCCTCCCCGGTGCGGATGAAGCCGCGGCCGGCCTTCTGGTAGGTCTTCTCACAGGAGCCGCTGTAGTACTGGTAGGGCACCCAGGGGCCCGACTCGCCGCTCCGCTTGTAGATGGCGAAGCTCTCCGGGCGGCTGGTGTGGAACTTGAGCCGCACGTAGGTGATGTCGAAGGATTTACCTGCAGGACAAGAGGACAACCGTACTCAATAATCCCGTCTCTTCACAGACGATTGTCTCACGGAGACAAAGAACAGAGACAGAGCTCAGAGGAGGATGCCGGCCTTAATTATTTATATTTACATACTCTAACCAGCTGCACTGTGATGGGATTATCTACCCCCCCCCCAACTAATGACGAGTCCCAGCAGGCCGCAAACGCCATGTTTGGGAGGGGGGCGGGCCGGGTGGGGGGTGTGTGTTTGCTCAGCCAAAAGAATCCGCTCTGTAAACAACCAGGTGATGGGGGGGGGGCGTGTCCACGTCCACAGCAAATAAAGGTGAAGCAGCTGATAGGACGCTGGACAACAGGCTGCAGTTTATTACAGCGTGTGTGTGTGTGTGTGTGTGTGTGTGTGTGTGTGTGTGTGTGTGTGTGTGTGTGAGTGTGAGACCCTCACTGGGGGACTGGGGGCTCACTGGGGGACTGGGACCCTCACTGGGGGACTGGGACGCTCACTGGGGGACTGGGACCCTCACTGGGGGACTGGGACGCTCACTGGGGGACTGGGACCCTCACTGGGGGACTGGGACCCTCACTGGGAGGACTGGGACCCTCACTGGGGGGACTGGGACCCTCACTGGGGGGACTGGTCCACCTTCACTAAACGAATAACATTATTCTAATAAACAAAACGTCGTCCTTCTTTAATTGTTGGTTAATAAACTGAACTTGATTCTTTAGTTTAACTCTTAAATAAACATGAGACGTAACCATGACGACGTCCTTCACGGAGCACTTTGATCTTTAGGAGGAGAACAAAGGATCTGAAGTTCAGAGCAGAGGTGCATTCTGGGAGTTCCATTCATGGCCTGAGAGGAGGACAGGAAACCGCACCTCCACGTGCTCCCCAACGGGACGAGGGGGTCTGGACCGAGCCCACGTGGCTGAGGACAAAAGGGAGGACACAATGCTGAGGGGGGTTCTGTTCCTCGGGGGTCTCTCGTGGGACTCGGCTCTGATTGGGGGGGACGGGGGGGGGGAGCAGTGACCCGACCGGGTCTTAAGTGTTGGTGCTCGTTGGCGAGAAGCCGGCAGGAATTCTGTCTCTTCTTCCAGAACAATCGGCGTATTGATGAGGGGAAGAACTTCACAAACAAAGAGCGCGTTGACGTCTTTATGTCCCCGTCGCCATGACGCGACATAAAAAAGACAGAAATAAAGATCCGGCTGACGCCACTACGACTCACATTTAGAGCTCCGCGGTCCTTCAGACCCCCCCAGTCCCCCCAGTCCCCCCAGTCCCCCCACCACAACCACAGCTCACGCTTTTATTTTGAAGAAACTTAGAAAAAAGGTCAGAGGAGACTAAAAGAGACAATGTTTGACACGTGAAAGTCATGTGAAGCTCCAGGAGCTCGAGTCTCAGCAGCAGCGAGGGGGATTCAGGTCTGGACATGAAGAGGCCTCCGGGTGCTCAGGCGGGGGACTGCAGGAATGAACCGGCTGGAATGTGTTTCCGTCAGGAGTGACGCAGAGGGACAGAGACAAAGACAGAGACAGAGAGTCATAGGGACAGAGAGTCATAGGGACAGAGGGACAGACAGTCATAGGGACAGAGAGACAGAAAGCTGCTGGGACGTTTATCCTGCCCAGATATGGACCAGAGTGGAGCCAGCTGTCAATGTGAGGAAGGGGGAGGAGCTTCAAGTGTCCTTAAGCATCAACATGACCTCTGACCCCCACACACACAGTGAGGAGGTTCAATACGTCAACATACCACCACCCGCCCCCCAAAAATAAAAAAGTATATATACACACACATCTTAACGTCCTTGTGGAGGAAGTACTGATACTAAATACCTGTACTGTACACAGGCGACATACTTGTACTGCATAATGTTAGTGAATACTGTAAACCGTAACGTGTCAGACTGAAGTCACGTCCTCCCAGTGGAACCACTCCTCCCAGTACTCCTCCCAGTACTCCTCCCACAGTCCTCCCAGTACCAGTACCCCGACACCTCCCAGTACTCCTACCAGTACCTCCCAGTACCAGTACCCCGACACCTCCCAGTACTCCTCCCAGTACCAGTACCCCGACACCTCCCAGTACTCCTCCCAGTACCCCCACTCCTCCCAGTACTCCTCCCAGTACTCCCACTCCTCCCAGTGGAACCACACTCATGTATCTGTCTGACTTATTTCATTCTCGCGGTGCATTCTAGTGAATCCTCTTGCAGCCGGTGGAGCGGAGCCTCGCGGGGGCGGGAGGAGGAGGGGGCAGGAGGGGTGACAGTGGGGGAGGAGCAGGAGGCGTGACAGTGGGGGGGGGGGGCAGGAGGCGTGACAGTGGGGGGGGGGGTTGTAGCACGGTGCAATTAAATCTTCTCCCATGACCTCATCGCATTCTTCTCCCTGGAGGAAGGAACAATGGCCGCTCTGACTTTAGGGCGCGTGGGCCCGGCGGCCCGGAGAGCACCGAGTACAGCGGCGGGTCAAAGGTCAGCGCACTCTAAGCTGATTATTATGGGCTCAGGTGAACCCGTTACTCAGTTTATTAAACGATGACAACCTGTTTCAACGTCCAGATGAAAACGAAACGTCAATTAGAGAAACGCTGAAGCTCTGAAGGTTTCGTGCTTCTCGTCACGCGTCGGTGTCGCTCTGTGTCTGCGTGCGCGCTGCCTAAGCCCCGCCCACTTTCCACAAGGAGGCAACGCCATCAATCGTTTATATGAATATCGCAGCACCAAATATGATTGCGGCGGTTTGTGCGATATGTCATTTTATCGAATATTGAGTTAGTGATGAGACACATTACATGTGATGTCATTACATGAGACACTTTGATCTACTCTGACCTTTGACCTCAGATATGCTCCAATGACCAAGAGAGTTTCACAGTGACTCACATTATGGAGACTGATTATATATACTTGTACTACGCACTGTTACTGTGTACTTTGTGTCCAGGAGCACGCTGTGATGTCACTACTGGTCCCCTCTCGAGGGGACAAACCTTCTAGTTTCTTTTGTCTTCTCAGCTGTTCAGCTTCTGACCCAGATGAACAAGTGAAGTTAAACCTGTTAATGTGTCACCTGATCTGATGGAGAGGAACGCACACCCGACCATGAAGGTCCGCTGGATATCAGCGTGCACACGTGAGACAACTTATCTCTGCGCTACATCTGGAATGTGGAGTGACGTTTGGTAAACACAGCGCGGAGCTCTGATTGGTTGAGAGGAGATCAAAGGCTTCTCAATATGGGCCTTGAGAAAATGTTTCACTCAACAGAATTAGATGAGAGTTTCAGACGTCTGACGCTAACGTTAGCTTAGCTTGCTTCTCTGATAGATTAAGATACAGATGTCTGACGCTAACGTTAGATTAGCTTGTTTCTCTGATAGATTAAGATACAGATGTCTGACGCTAACGTTAGCTTAGCTTGTTTCTCTGATAGATTAACACACAGATGCCTGACGCTAACGTTAGCTTAGCTTGTTTCGCTGATAAAGACACAGATGCCTGATGCTAACGTTAGCTTAGCTTGTTTCTCTGATAGATTAAGACACAGATGCCTGACGCTAACGTTAGCTTAGCTTGTTTCGCTGATAAAGACACAGATGCCTGATGCTAACGTTAGCTTAGCTTGTTTCTCTGATAGATTAAGACACAGATGCCTGATGCTAACGTTAGCTTAGCTTGCTTCTCTGATAGATTAACACACAGATGCCTGACGCTAACGTTAGCTTAGCTTGTACAGTTTATTATAGTGTTTTATGGTCTTGTGTGAATTGAAAAGCTGCTCCTAAGGAATCTAGAAATAAACACAGACGATATCAAATCAGATTTTTCATTTCAGGCAAGAGACATGGCAACGTGCACATTGTATCCCCTCTGTCATATTGGGGCCCACAACCTTCTGGACCTGTCCGTCCACAGTCTGTCCTCTCTGCCCCCCCACCGCCAGTCAATCCCCCCCCCTCTCTCAAAGCTGTAAACCTGACCGGGGTACTGATGCATCGTGTGTGGGGGGGATTTCCAATTTAAAGTGTGAGGGGGAGGACAGACAGGGTGGGACTAAAGACAGGAGGGGGGGTGGGGGCTACATACCATAATGTATTCATCTATTCACTCACTCACTCACTAACAACCCACCTAATTTAACTCAAGTCATACATGTGAATGTAGAAGATGAAGAAAGGAGAAACTTTACTGACCACAAACCCTAAGAGCCCCCTACATACCCCTCTCACACACATGATGGGTTTAAAGGCAGAAACCACCAAAGAAGAAGCCGCCCCACCCAGAGAGATGTCACCACACAGAGACGTCAGGAACAAACAAGCTGTCCCCATTAACACACACAGACAAAGACAAACACACACACACAGACACACACACACACACACACACAGACAGACACACACACACACACAGACACACACACACACACACACACACACACACCTGGGCCTGAAACAAAGGAACCCAAACACCTTCTGAGAGGAAGGAGACCGGATCTCAGATTAGGATCCGAGGCTCCGCCCCTTCAGGAGACCAGAGGACGAGAGTCGAGTCTCAGCTTGTCCACCTCTACGGCGGAAACCCGGGAGTTAAAGGTCGGCCACAGAGAGGCCTTCAGAATAAAAGACCCTTTGCTGAAGGAGACCTTCAGAATAAAAGACGTGTACATTCTAGAGAGCTCAGTGTTTTACTCTGAAGTCCGACGAACCGTTTACATGAAATAAAACAGGAATACGTTGTGAACCATTAGAAGCTCTAAATGAAAAAGGTAGACGTTGTAGATTAAAGTGATAAATTAAAGTTAAACTTTTAACAGTGCCGTGTTTAGAACAAGCAGAGGTGTAAAACACGCTCAGAGCTCCCGTGTTGCTACATTTTGGGGTCGACCGTTCAGCTCCGGTGGAAAAGATGAGCAAAGACCATAAAATCATAAATAAGTAGATCCGTCCACACGTCTGCTCGCTAATTACGTGTTTACCCTCGCTGTGCTTTAAAGCCACTCATTCTTTACTCCGGGGCAAGGCTAAAATTACCCTGCATGCATCTGCTTGTCCCTGTAACGCGTCTCTGCTCGCTCAGACTCCACACCATCTATAATAATAGACCCCCGCCCCCGGGGCCTTGAATCACTTCCTGAGCAAAACAAATCACAGAGTCTCACCAGGACCACTGAACCCCCCCGAGGTCCAGTCTACTATTCCCACAGAGACTCCTCCTCCTTCCCACAGGACAGGAAACGCTTCGTCAGCTTAGTCGGGTCTAAAAGGTCAACGGTCCACGGGCCAGTCAGCTTTGTCATCGACATTTACAGTAGCATAGTTTAGCTTTTACTTCCATTATATATTAGATTTTATAGTATACTACAGTTTAGAGAAGAGTGGCCCACACTTTGACCCCTCGTTGCCGGTCCCGGTCAGTTCACTTCACTACTAGTTAGTGAGCATAGATCACTAGTTGGTACCACATTACTCGTGTTACGAGTATTGAGATGGAGTCATAGTTATAACATTTTACAACAATTACCCTAATTAATTAAATCAAAACAAAGCAGTATGCATTATGAACCTGAGATTGTGTGTGTGTGTGTGTATACACACACCTTGTAATTGGAGACTTTTTGTGACTGACTTGATGCACATGTCCTCCCCCCTCCCAAAGCATGCACAGGTGGCCCTCCTCCTCCTCCTCCTCCTCGCCGCTCCCTCTCAGCCATGGCCAGAGCAAACAAACCCCTCCGTCATCTTGCACGCCCAGACTGCGACCCAGAGCCACTGCATGGTACCGTTTAGAGTATAGTACCGTATAGTACCGTTTAGAGTATAGTACCGTTTAGAGTATAGTACCGTTTAGACTAGAGTATAGTACCGTTTAGAGTATAGTACCGTTTAGACTAGAGTATGGTACCGTTTTAGAGTATAGTATCGACTGGAGTTAGTACCGTTTAGACTAGAGTATAGTACCGTTTAGAGTATAGTACCGTTTAGACTAGAGTATGGTACCGTTTAGAGTACGGTACAGTTTAGAGTATGGTACCGTTTAGAGTATAGTACCGTTTAGACTAGAGTATAGTACCGTTTAGAGTACGGTACAGTTTAGAGTATGGTACCGTTTAGACTAGAGTATAGTACCATTTAGAGTACGGTACCGTTTAGAGTATGGTACCATTTCTAGTACGGTACCGTTTAGACTAGAGTATAGTACCGTTTAGAGTATAGTACCGTTTAGACTAGAGTATGGTACTGTTTAGAGTACGGTACAGTTTAGAGTATGGTACCGTTTAGAGTATAGTACCGTTTAGGTAATAATTGCCATTTTCAAATGCGGTGCATTTAGAGTATAGTACCGTTTAGACTAGAGTACAGTACCGTTTAGAGCACAGTACCGTTTAGAGTATAGTACCGTTTACGGTATGGTAACGTTTAGAGTATGGTACTATTTAGAGCAGTGGTATTCAACTAAAATGTGAAGAGGTCCAGTTAGATACTAATTTAGTAATACCGCAGCCCGCCAGTTAGTGACCTCTGCTTTATAGTATAGTGTAGTTTATAGTATTAGTATAGTGTGGTCTATAGTATAGCGTGGTCTATAGTATAGTGTAGTTTAGAGTATAGTATTGTGTGGTTTATAGTATAGTGTAGTTTATAGTATAGAGTGGTTTATAGTATAGTGTGGTTTATAGTATAGTGTAGTTTAGGGTATAGTATTGTATGGTTTATAGTATAGTGTAGTTTATAGTATAGAGTGGTTTATAGTATAGTGTGGTTTATAGTATAGTGTAGTTTTTAGTATAGTATGGTTTATAGTATAGAGTACAGTGTGGTTTATAGTATAGTGTGGTTTAGAGTATAGTTTATAGTATAGTGTGGTTTATAGTATAGTGTGGTTTACAGTGAAGTATAGTATAGCTGAGAGTATAGGGTATACTAGCCTCTCGTAAGGCCTGGTCCTATGAACCGGTTTGTTTGAATTTTGGGATCTGGTGGGATCTAACATTGGGGATGTCCTTGAACGCACCGTCCTGTCTGAACACAGGCGCCACCATGTTGACGAGATTGCATCTCTGTTTAGTCGCTCTCACGTCTTTAGTCGGCCTCTTTCTTTAGGGAACACACAGGGCGTTCAAGGACACTCCGACTCCTCGCCTTCAAGGTCGGGGATGAAATACTGTTCTTCTCACACTGGGCGACACCCAGCTGAATTCTTGAGAGATCAAAAAGAAGAAAGCTTGGTGGTGCGTTCATGGACTGTTGGCCACACAGTTAAAAGTTCTCAGATAAAAACCCTTCCCCCCGTTGCGATGGAAGCCCTCAGACGTCCCGCCAGACACAACGAGGCGTGCTGCGTTCACTGCCTC